>JAJEKV010000006.1:1642314-2204814 GCA_021234155.1 Isoetes taiwanensis | reverse complement strand
AAATCCGCGGCCTTAATATGATATACCTAGGACATCCGAGGATGACAACCTATAAATCCTCAGCTCTCTAGGCATTTTAGACCATCTCCCACATTTAGGTAACGTGCACTCAACCGCATCCTATTCCTACTAATGGCATGTCCTTTCATTATGTCCTCATCCCATAGCCTTTAAATCAGGGTTCATGACCTCTCTATAGAGAGGCCATACCTGGTGGACATTCTTGCTAGTTTTTGTGGAAGATGCATCCTTTTCCGTCATAACAATGGACTTATGTAACACTTATGTAACAATGGACTCGTGAACTTTTTATTGGTCTCAACGACATACATATTTAAGCAATCTTCATCGTGTCCTTAGGGAAGTAAAGAATTCGCATTGCATAGGAGTCTTGTCGAAGATTCCGACCTGAAACGATTATGAAAGTCATCAGCCTAGTTACCCAATCGATGACTGACTAATTAACATTTCACAGGATTTTTTATGGTTCCCTTTGGAAACAATGCTTGCATGCCATCTTCGGAAGGACAGGAGAAGGATTTCAATAACTTTGGGTAGAGAATATTGTACACAAGCCTCCTTCAGTGGAGAATCTGGTAATTTAAGTTCCAGAATTCAAAATCGGCCATTCAATTTTGTGGTATCTGATATCTTCTCTGTTATGTTGCTCTTTTAGGTGGTATAGAAACTTCTGCAAGTAAGATTGAGACATCAATTTCTGAACTACATCCGAATGAAAATGTGCCAGTTCAATGCAACGATGGTAGCTTGATAACGACGTCACGTTACTTCCATCAGCCAGGTAAGCTAAATTCCCTTGCATACGCCTCCCTTCTGCGCAACTGTGGCAAAACTAAGGCCTTATATGAAGGGAAACAGATCCATGCTCATATTTTGAGAAATGAGCAGGAACAAGTTCCATTTTTGAGCAACCTATTGATAGATATGTATGGCAAATGTGAAGCTGTTGAAAGTGCAAGTCTTGTCTTTGAGCGTTTGGGAGAACAAAATGTGTTTTCTTGGACTACAATGATATCTGTTTATGTCCAACATGGGCAACCTAAGAGAGCTCTCAAACTTCTCCAAGAAATGCATGAAAATAGTGTGGTGCCAAACAAGGTTACCCTCATTACAGTCATCAATGCCTGCTGCCATCTCTCATGCTTAGCTTTAGGTAAAATAATTCATACCCACATAATTCAGAACGGCTTTGATCTTGATGTCTATGTTCAGAGTTCTCTAGTCAATCTTTATGGAAAGTGTGGGTACATTGAATTTGCCTGCAATATCTTTGATAGGATGTCGCAAAAAGATGTGATTTCGTGGAATATTGTAATTGCTGCTTATATTCATAATCAGGAAAACGTCAATCAAGCTCTTCAGCTCTTTCAACAAATGCTAGCAGAAGGCACAAAGCCAAATAAAATATCCTTTATCTGTGCATTAAGTGCTTGTTCGGAAGCAGCTGCCTTAACAGAAGGTAGGTTACTGCATGCCAGCATCATACATGATGAAGTTGAGTCTGATATTTTTTTAAGAACAGCCCTTTTGACAATGTATGGTAAATGTGGAAATTTAGAGGCAGCACGTGAAATATTTGATAATACTACAGAACCTAATGTTGTCTCATGGAATGCCATGGTTGCCGCATATACCCAGCAAATGGAAACTCACAATGCTCTTAAACTGTTTAGACAGATGTTATCAAAAGGAATGGAAATGGACAAAGCTACGTTCTTAAGTATTCTAGGTGCATGCTTCAGCCCAACGGACTTAGCTGATGGAAGATTTATCCATGCATGTATTTTTGATAACCAACATGAACCAGATACCGTTCTTGGAAATGCACTTATCCACATGTATGGCAAATGTGAGAGCTTCTCAGATGCACACAATGTGTTTAAGCAATTGCATAAGCCCAACATTGTTTCATGGAATAGCATTATTGCGGCAAATACCCAGCAGGACAGTGGTAAAGAGGCTCTCAGAATATTTTGGAATATGCAGCAACAAAACACGAAGCCAGACCACATTACCTTCATCACCACTCTCCAAGCCTGTTCCATCACATGTGATTTGCTACATGGATGCTTGATCCATGCTTTTATGATCCATTTTGGGATTGAGCCGCAGAATGTTGTGGTAGAGACATGCCTTCTCAACATGTATGGGAAATGTGGAAGCTTAAATGAGGCATATAATGTGTTTAATAGGATGCATAAGCATAATGTTGTCTCCTGGAATGCTATGATTGCGTCACTATCTCAGCATGGATACGAAAATGAAGCATTTGACTTGTTTTTGTTCATGCAGAAGGAAGGCATGAAAGCAGATGATGCCACCTTTATTGGGATACTCAATGCTTCTTGGAGCCCATTGGTCTTACCAGAAGGAAGAATTATCCATGCCTCTACTCTCAGGCATGGATTTGGATCCGAAATCAATGTGAGCAATACACTTATGAATATGTATGGTAAGTGTGGGAGTCTAGGTGACGTGTACAGAGTTTTTAACACAATGTACACAAGAGATCTAGTTTCATGGACTGCATTGATTGCTGCCAATGCTCAACGTGGATTTGTTGATGAAGCTTGTCATCTATTTCAAGAGATGGAATGCACTAAATTGAGGCCAGATAATGTCACATTTGTCAGCATTTTAGATCTTTGTGCTAGTGCAGCTGCCTTAATGAAGGGTAAGCTGGTACATGCATATGTTTTAGATAATGGATTTGAACATGATCTGGTTATAAGCACTGCTCTTATAAACATGTATGGGAAGTGCGGTAATATGATTGATGCATGTATGATATTTGATGAAATGCCTGAACAAGGTTTAGTCTCTTGGAATGCATTAACTACAGCATATGCTCAGCATGGGTATGCTACAGAAGCCTTGCAACTATTTCAAGAGATAGAGAGGAGATTTATAGAATTAGAGCTGGTTACTTACGTAAGTATCTTGTCTGCATGCAGTCATGCAGGTCATGTAGAGATGGGCTGGCACTATTTCATTTCTCTGAGCACAGACCATCACATTCCAGTGGCAACAGAACACTATCGTTGCATGACTGACCTTCTTGGTAGAGGTGGTCAGTTGGATGTAGCACGTGATTTTATTAAGGAAATGCCATTTCAACCTGATATTATGGTCTGGATGAGCTTGCTTGCCGCATGTCAATCCCATGGTAAACTGAAGCAAGGGCAGGATGCCGCAAATCATGTTCTCCGGATTAATCAACAAAATCCTGCTGCATATGTATTGCTATCAAATCTTCATGCTCTCGAAGCTCGTATGGGTGACAATAATGCAACAGTTTGCAGAGCTGAGGGGCAAAATTATGATTGCTACACTTTTTGTACGTTTTCCATTTTGCTTTATTTTTCCAAAAGTTAGATCATGAGCTAACTACTTGAAATGTTGTAACATAAATTGAAGTTATTTAGCTTGTTGTAAAGTAAATCAGAAATCATTTGTTTCATGGTTTCTTTTACAGGTTGAAGTGTGTTTGCTTCTGGACTATTCAAAGGCACGGCCTCATATCTCATGCATATATAAATAATAAAGAGTTGCTCTAGTCCTTGTTGAATGAACTGATAAAAGCGGTTACCATAACTTGCTTAGATAAATGGTGGGATTGGAATGGTCGAATCAAAGCCACTTAAGAGCTGCAAGAGTCTTGCCTTTGTAACAACTACCCTTTGGTTTGAGGAGCAAGATACTCTTTGGGGTGCAGGACTGGCAAGTTTTGCTATGGTAATTGGACAGACAAGGCAGTTTGCTTGGACTGAATGCTGAATTAAAACAATGGCTGACCAGATGGAACTCCACTAGGACATGCTTTTTCTCCTTCAATGTGTACAGGCCATAACATCAATTGGCAAATCTCAATAGAGAAAGGTATATCAGTTGCTACAAGATCATGACCATCTCTTTTGTTTTATTGAAACTGACTCCCAGCTCCTCTTGTGCAGAGAGAACATTCATAAGGCGAGCATGTGTTTAAGAGGTACCACAATGTCATTCCTTGTAATAAATTATGTTCTAACTCCTAAGTTCTATCCTATTATCAATAGATCATGATGTGATAGGGGGAACTCTAAGCTTGAAAATTTGCTGTTTTTAGCAGACCAAAGGTCAAGAAATACCCTGTTACCAATAGATCATGATGTGATGGGGAAACTCTAGAAATTGTTGCTTTTAGCAGACCAAAACCGGTCAAGAGTCAATATTGATTGGTGCATATCTTTACAATGCTTTGTTTTACAATTGATGAATGCTAAGATTAAGATGCAACAAAAGAAGCAGGATTGCTGCTCACATCTATTTTTGACAACAGCAAGTCATGCAGATGATGAATCACAATTCAATGTAAGTCCGGTTATTGGGACCATCTTTTGTCAAGAAGCAGATGATGAATCACGGAGCTCGAAAGAAGTAAGTTAAAGGTTTTAGTTCTCACAGTTGATTGAGTAAATTGTTCCAGCACAAATTCTCCAACAAACATTGTTCTCCAGAACCTTGCAAGACACTGGGAATAGCAAACATTCAAGAAAAGAAAGCTTACTAAGCATAGAGAAAAGGCTCTAGAGCATCGACTCAAATATATGTCTGTTGTAATTGATGGTATAAAGGGAAAATTATCAAATTACCATTAAAGTTTGCCAAAATTACCAAAATGCCACTAAACCCAGTGGTATTTTGGGAAAATTGGCAATAAAGTTTTCTTAATGATCTGAATGCAAATGTGCCCTTCAGATGAATTGTAGACTAAGCTAAAATCTTTCCAATAAGCATAAGATCGTCTTCATTGGAGATGAAAATTTCAAGTTATAAGCTCTTGAGTTGTTCAGAATTTAAGAAATGAAAAATCTCATAACTTGAGATTGTGGTCTTAGAATTGAATGATCTTATGCTTGTTGGAATGATCTCAGCTTAGTCTACAATTCATCTGAAGGGCACATTTGCATTCAGATCATTGGAAAAACGTTATTGCCTATTTTTCCAAAATACCACTGGGTTTAGTGGCATTTTGGTAATTTTGGCAAACTTTAATGGTATTTTGGTAATTTTTCCAAAAAATAACTCTACTTCATTGTCTCAACATTCCTAAAGATGTACTAGAAGAATGTTTCGTGAAGGTCCACTTGATAGGGGCAATTGTCTTTAAAGGCATTCTTGATATATCCGAATTTGCATGATAACCCCAACTTCACAATTACTATTCTGAATAAGGTGTTGTGCGAGGTAGAGCAACTATCACCAGTGCTCTACATGCAACTTGACAACACCACTACTTGACAACACTACTAGAGAGAACAAAAAGTAGACACTTTTGGCTTATTGTGCCATGCTAGTGAAACTCGAGATCTTTAAAAAAAAAAAAACTTGAATTCTTGCTTGTAAGCCATACTCATGATTAACTTGACTAGATGTTTATCAAGTTTTTGGTGCTTTTTCGAAGGAAGGCGGCCTTTTGCCTTTGAACTTTAGTTTGCATTGTTGAAGGCTTTTACACTCCAATGCAAGTGATTGAGGAGAATTCGTATTTTCCCAATGTAATGATAGACTAGGCTGTCAACTAATTAAATGATCTTACTTTGCAACACCATATCAATTTCTACCTGCACAACAGAGACAATTACTTGCAAGGGAAAAAAATACACCACAACTAAAAATTGGAGTTTGCCAGAGGAGTTGCGCTTTCTCAAGCTTGCTCCAGGCACAGAACATGCAGAGCAACTTCCACTAGAAAATTCGAAGGAGATAAAGGCATAAGAAAAATACCCCATCATTGACATCCTTACATGTTATTAAAAACGGAATTTCTCTGGGCTTTTAAGTATTTCAAAAAAGAAGATCAACAATGGTGGAGAAGTTTTTTTTTTTTTTACCAAAAGCTTGTGGTTTCTTTCTTGAGTGTCAGGCAGCTGTAGAAATCCTGTGGAACTCTTTTAAGTGGCCCAACATTTTCCATCAACACCATAACTAAGGAGAAACAAGCAAGAAGAGGACCGTGCCATGTACCTCGGACCAAAATGCTCCAGTTTGGATTCTTATAGTAATGTCACAGTGATTGCAAAAGACATGTTGATTGCTCTTCCAACTGAGGATGGCGACAAAGGTTGACCCTTCTGAATAGCAAAAATAACTGACAAAGTCAAAGAATGGTTGGTAACTAAACTCAAGCTTCATTGTCTTGTTACACGTGCAATAAACATGTTCGAGGGAGATATGAGTTAAAAATGCGAAGCCAAAGGGAAGGGAGAAAAATGCAAGAAAGTGTGTTGTAGGGATGAGCTCAACCTACAAAACGTTTATACTGTGTTATAATGTTAAACTATTGTACTACTATGTCATCTTAATCTATTGTATTATATTGTTGCAAGATAGAAGAGAAGGTATATGTATTGAAGACTTTGTCGATATGGGAGTGGGCTCCCGAGATTATAGATCTACATCAATATTTGATCCCATCAAACACTGATGTGTGGGACATGACCTAATCTAGGGGCATATACATGGGAATATTTTAGATCCAACAGCTAGAATATTGCAATAATATAACATAGCGATAATAGAAATAACTGATGTTAGATAGCATAGATGGCTACTGCGTTGGGTTTTAAGCTCCCTTGCATGGATTTGAGCCTTATTGTTGACAAGTCCCTTTTTTTTTGAGACAGATACCTATTTTTGGTATTCCACTTGCCCAACCTTCTATATTAAAATGAAATGCACTGCATGTGGTTTACCCTCTCCCCTTGTGCGAGTGTTTGAGTATATTGGGCAGGAGCATTTTTTGCGCTATAGCTCTGCGTTTTCTATATGGTAACGAAGTCCATCATAGACGAAAGAATGAAAGGAAGGAAGCAGATAGCGTCTATCTTTAGGGTTCTCTCTTCGTTTTAGAAACATAAAGAGCTTGGAGATCTAGGTTAATCGCATTTCAACTTCCATATCTTTCCTTGCATTATTCACTTTTTGCTACAAACACTTAGATAGATAGATAGATAGATAGATAGATAGATAGATAGATAGATAGATAGATAGATAGATAGATAGATAGATAGATAGATAGATAGATAGATAGATAGATAGATAGATAGTATTTTTATGTCATGCCACATTGGCAACATCCATGAGGACATATGAAGGACCCCCATATGACGGACACTCCATCAGTTAAAGGAAAACGTTTCATTAGTTTGGAAATAGCACATGGATGTCCAAGCTATAATATACATATGGAACGAGTGGCTCGTTTGCCAACTAAAGCAGAAACAACTAACAACGGCAATACGTCGTGGCAGTAATGGCGGTCATAATACTTCATTTCCAATCAACTTGCACAAGGTATCCATTTTGGACCCTTTGTGGAGGCATTGTTGTTTATCATATTGTGGAGAATCTGTTTACAACTATTGAGCATTGCATCATATTTTTTGTTTTGGAAAGATATCTTTTGGCTTTCCCTAAGCCATCATGGAAATGCAGTCTAATTTACAGTTTTACTCTCTTTAAGTTTTTAAACAGTGCTTTAATTTTGTCAATATTTCCTCCTAGGGAGAGTTAGGCCAGTTTTTTACTAAGTCATGGCCTGTACAACAGAGTCCCTCTCTGTTCTTTTGTATTACTATGTATTGCATGTAATATAATACCATTGCCGTTTCTACAAAAAAAAAAAAAAAAAAAAAATGCAGTCGAATTAGTTCCTATAGGGATGGAGCCATTGATTTGGAGTTTATAAACGAACTCGTGATGGTTCAAAACCTGGGTCGGATTTGTTTCATATTTTAAAACCATGGCTATAGTACCTCTTCCAATATACTCAGACAACAGATTGGCTAGAAGAATGGCCTGGAAAAATGTCTTGGAGGTAAACTATTGCAATTAACCCAAATATAGCTATATAAAAATATGAACTTCCAATTTCTAAATGGTTTGCAAAATTGTGCAGGTTGAGAAGCAAGGCATGTTTACATCTCATTTCTTGGTGAACGTAAGTAGTTAGTTTTGCTTCCAATCTGAACTAATGCAATAGGTAGTTGGATGAAGAAGCATGTTTAAGAATCATAAGCATTTGACGTTTTTATGGAAATACTGCGTTTAATGATGTGTAAAAGTTTATGTATGATGATTGAAATGTCGCTTTGGATGTTGTCTCATGGTATTACTACGTGCAGATGTTTTCATGAATGAACAATATTCAAGTTGCTAAATCATGAAAAAACAAAATGTGAGAGAGAAGCATTATTACCATTGGAAAAACTTTTGCAGTAATGATGATACTAGACAGTCAGTAATTAATAAATTTGTACAAAGAAAGTCATAATGACTGTTGATGGCTCAACAATTGAAGACGCCACATCTAATACTTCAAGTACGTAGAATGCCAGGTCATGCATAGATGGTGCTCTGAGAAGTTGTGGAAGTATTTCAGAAAAATGTGGTTTTCATCGTCAATAACTTGTAACTGGCAACATGCACATAATCTCATATCTATGGTAATTGCGGGTGCTCCCACCTACCTGCTTCAATCCGTATCTTGTGGGGCCTTGTATGAATTGAAGCAATAACTACAAATTTTTTTCTTGACAAAGAAGCAAGCAAATATGCTTGTGATTCTTTTGCCAAAATGGGATTTATAGTGCATGATAATGACCCGTTAAGACATATGCATTCTATATCTTTTGTACAAAATGACCATCTATATAGTATTCCAAAAGGTTAAGATCGGAACTTGCAACCACTATGTATTGGTTCTGTTGCATAGACAACGGACAAACCATGCATACAATGCAACACCTTTCCAAGCACTAAGGAGATTCAGCCATGAAGAGCATTAGAAGAGGGTATGGTATACCTATCATTGTCCATGTCATGTACCATTCTTTACCAAGCTCTCTGTGGTTCAGTCTTCTCGGCATACAGTTCCAACTTTGCGCTATGACAGACATGAAGTTGAAGTTGTAGATATTTTCTGTAAAATTACACTCTGGAAATATTGTATCACTAACAAGTAGTGACTACCGGCTGGAGAGCACTCTATGCAATGCAAAACAATAGTTTTTGCGCAAAGATTTGTGATTTGTCACGGAAAGCCCACTTGTTTTGAACTTTGATAGAGCCTGTTTTACTATATGATTCTGAAGTATGGGCGTCTACCATTAGTGCTAGTGCTTGGAAAAGATTGGAATGAGTGCAAAAATCCTTTCTCACTTATAGCCTCGGAGTAAAAACCACATGGCTAGAAGAAATAGTGGAGATGATGTTTGTCAAAGCAAAATTATTCCTGGAGCACTTGATCATGGAATGTACATGATGGAGCTACTAGTAGGTACTTTACTCAAAAAGTAACTAGCAATTATGGATATAAGTAGTAGTATTGTAACCCATTGCAGTTCTTGCAAATCACGCACAGGTTCTATGTTTCATCCTTCTCAATCCACTTCTTTTTCCACCATCTCATGCCATTCCTATGTGCGCATCTTTAATACAACCCTTTGACATGTTGAAAAATACCTATATAACTTTATGTACAGCGATTCAAGTACCATTAATGAAAAATATGTCAAAGAATATATAACTTGGAGCTTAATATGCAGGCTTATATTCTCAAAAAAAATGTGCAGACCATGTAAATGTTGTTGCATACTAGCAGTTGTATGGGCCATAAGTGAAATATCATCGGCATACATAAGTTGCTTGATGATATATTGTGTCAAATGCGATCTTCTGCCACCATGATTATCAAGCTATACTTCCAATTGATCAATGTACAAGCCAAAGAGTGTAGGAGATAGAGGACAACCCTGACTTACTACAATACGTTGCTATTCATTTCGGTACCTGATGTTGAAAACTTAATGAATACCCTTTCATAAAGTGTGTTTTAATGTTCCTGTGGAACCCCAAGTGCTTGCAATCTCCACCAAAGGAACTTTCAAAGTACCGTATCAAAAGCAAAAATAAATTCCACAAAGCATATGTAGAGGTCCTGTTTCAAGCTTCGACTATGTTCAATGAACATACACAATGTCAAAACATGATCTATCGTAGAAGGGCCCTGATAAAACCATGATTGTCATATAGAATATACATGGATATGTTCAGCACATGTTGTCAACTTCTTCTCGGTAATACTGGCTCAAAGTTTGAAAAAATTGGACTGACCATGATCATGCAATATTTAGAAGGGTCATTCTTATCACCTGTTTTGTGAATTGAAACGACCTTACTAATAGTACAAGTTTTTGGCAATCCTTCTTGCAAAGCTTAATTCAAAAGAGCAGTGATAATTGGAAGCAACAATGTACCTCTCTCCTTCTCACCACCCCTCCCCCCCCTCCCCAAAGGCACGAAGGCATCTTGGTAAAAAAGACGAATTTAGGGCAGCGAGGAGGATTCGAGACCGTAGATCCAAACAAAGCAGAGGAAGCAGATCCGACCGGAAGGTTTCAGAGCAGATTCAACAGCAGATGATTACTATTCAAGAGTAGCCAAATCATTCCAGGAATCGTGAAGATCCCTGCCAAGCCTGCCAGAAGATCTCTTGGGTACCCCGAGGCGATCATTTGTCTTGTCTGGCTCTCTTCTTTGACGGGGGCGTGGACTTCTGCGTGGTTTCCGGCGGGGGCATGGGTTTGCTTCCTGACGCTTGCTCTGGTCCCTTGCCTCTGACTTGGTAGTCTTCAGGAATAGTCTAGTACCTGGCTGCACGGGACTAACATTTGTTTAGTGGCTTACCAACACAAACAGGGATCAGATTGTTCAATATTTCCCGTCGAACTGTCTGTTGGACTCCATTGGCATAACGAAGCATTTCTTCGACTGCTTCCTTTTGCCTCTGCAATGGACCGACGTCATCAGCACTCCCCGTATACATCATCTCTTTCACTAGAGCAAGAAAGTCGCTGTAGTTACATGTTTGGTGACTTCGCCCAGACTCTTTTACAAATTAAAGGAATATGTTTGGACTGATGCATATGAAAAAGCATTTGAAAAACTAAAACTAGCCCTAGTTAGATCATCTATTTGAAAGTCTTCAGATTGGTCTAAAGAATTTCTTGTGTTGATTGATGCATCAGACGATACTATAGGTAGCAGTAGCATTTTATGTCAAGCTGATGAAAAGAATATCGATCATCCTATATTCTATGCAAGTAGACAATTAACTAAAGCTGAGCAGAACTATTCTACTACTGAACGTGAGGCCCTTGGCATGATTGTTCGATTCAAAAATTTACGCATTATAATCTTGCTAATGAATTTGCATTTGTTGTTGATCACGAACCTTTGAAGTATTTGATCAATAAGCCTTGCCACATGGGAAGGATTGCTCGGTGGTGGTTGTTATTGCAAGAATTCAAGTTTTGAATTGTTGTATGAGCTGGGAAGATATATTCAGCAGCTGATCATTTGTTAAAAATTTCAGGACCAAAAGAAAATGGAGATTTTCCAGATTGCTTGCCGGATGAAGTCCTATTTTCTATAGAGGTTGTACCCGAATGGTATGAATCCATTGCATCTTATTTATCTACATGACAATTTCCAGACAGTATGAGTGTTGTTGGTAAAAGACGTTTAATAATTCAATCAAAGCCTTATACACTTGTTGTAGGTCAATTATATAAATTAGGTCATGATAATGTATTGAGACAATGCATAATGCCGTGCAATCATGCATGATGGACCTAGTGGTGGGCGTTTTTCTACAAATACTACTATTAAAAAAATCCTTCAAGCTGGGTTGTGGTGGTGTGACACGACCACGAAAGTTTAGTGATGTGGCCTCATCTAAATCATGGCATCTGCATTTTTTGCTTCTGCGAGCGCGCCATCTACAAAGTTGACGGTCGCATTTCTGCTTGTTTCGCAGAGACTATAGACGTGGCTGCGGGACATTGCAACTGCAGATTGCAGGTTGCCCGGATTGTGCAAAAAACTAGCGGCTACGAAATACGGCTTGTGGCTGCAAAGAAATTATGCGGCTGTATTTTGCAGTCAATGCGGATGCCGCAGAGATGTCGCATCCACATGATGTACAAACACAGCCACAAGGATGGGATTTGTCAAAATGGGTGGTGCACAATGGGATTTTTCAATAAACATGAAGAAGCTAGTACGAAATGGCATTTGGGTTGATCCAACAATCGATCAAGTGCATTCGAACTGCTGCATTGAACGATTGATCAATCGCTTGAGAGACTTGAAGCAAGATCGACAATATTCTTGCTAGATCCCTACTAGCCTACCGATAATCTCTTGCCCAGATCCCTACTAGCCTATCAGTTACATACTTCACTTCTGATTCCATACTTCATTTCTGATTCATTTGATCCATTGATGATCTCTTTTCCCTACCAGCCTACCGATAATCTCTTGCCCAGATCCCTACTAGCCTACCAGTTACATACTTCACTTCTGATTCCATACTTCATTTCTGAATCATTTGATCCATTGATGACCTCTTTTCCAATTTACACATCAATCATTCATGGAGAGTTTGCCATATTTCACAATATAAGAGTTTGCCTAGGTGATAAAGGTTGAGAAAACTGCAGTCTCATCCAATTTCTTGCGACATCGCGCTGAAGGATTGCTCATGGCAAATGAGGTCTCCTATTGGCTTGGCACCCATGCCATTGAGAGGAGGTTCTGTCACGGCCTACTGGAGCGTGGAGTGAAGGCTCTTATGATGGAGATAATGAATATGCTTGTTCATGAGCAGTCTGCAAATGCCGTACTCCAAGAGTTTAAAAAGTAATTCACAGATGCACATAGAGATAGGCTTCGATGAAGCTGATGCTTGTGAATGAGCATCAAGAATGGCAAAGCTCATCATGAGTGAGTCACCTCATGACAGCTTTTGGCCATGTCAGATAGTTATGACCATGTTGCCAAGTTGCCACCCGAATGGTACACGTGTCCTAATGTGACTGTATACAATCAATCATCCACGAACTTGAATTCCATGCTATAACATGAAATATAAATACATATCACTTATCATTTTGTTTTAACATATGCCATTGCCTACATGCATTTCATGTTCAGTCCTTATCCATGCGAGCAATCCCAATAACGGTGATCTTAGCCTTAGTTGATCAAGAACTATTAGCAACACTTAGTGCCTTGAGAACCTTCCACCCAGCAAATCTTCTCTGTTTGTCCCTTCCCGTGCTGCAAAATCTTGCTGTGAAGGATTTTTTGTATGTAAAGAGGTCAAACAGTCATGGACCTGTCCACTCAAGATAGATAAAGATTCACAAGACACACGATGGTCGACTGCAGTTTGAAATATGAATTGTAAATAGGAACATGCAACCATGCTGATTGGAATAGTGACCTTTGTTACGTCCATTCAAACATCACACAAGGTCTAGCAGAGAACGAATCATAAAGAACCACTAAACTACAGAGAGACAATAGAATAGAGTACTCAAAAATCTTTTTACCTCTACCTTTAGAAGGAATGAGTTCTGCTCCACCTCAGCTTTGGAGCCTCTTTAGTTTCCTGGTGGTTCAACATCGGGATTGAAGGATTCACCTCAGTCATATAACTCCCAGCTCTATGCTTGTTCAGTAGGTAATCTGTCAAGCAAAGCATCATTAAGATATAGATTAAAAAATATAAAGAACTCTTGAAAGGATCCTAGTCTTTTTATAAATGGTCATAATCTACTCCTTTTAGCATGAGCCATTGTTGTTTTGACCAAAAGCATTTTGGATTATTGAAAAAGTACTAAGATCTTTAGGGAGGTCAAGGCAATTAATTGCTCCAATATCAGTTAAGATCAGGGTGGCCCTTGTTATCATTTCGGCCACTATAAAGAATAGGTATGATGCAAGGGGACAGCCCTGTCTTACCCCCCTCTTGCACTCAAAAATTTCTAAAGGGGCAACATTAACCATAACTGCAGAGCAGCCAGTAGTATTGAAGCCTTCAACTTTCTGTATAATTTGGTCCGAGAAGCCAATTTGGGCCATAGCTTTGTAGAGAAAGTCCCAGTATATGGTGTCATATGCTCTTTTAAAGTCCAACTTTAGTAATAAATAGTTTTGCTTAGATCTTTTGCTCCAGTGCAGTCCCTCATGCGCCCCAATGAAGTTATCCAAAATGCTTCTACCTGGAAAAAACGGTTGATTGTACAGGGCTAATTCTCTTGTTTAGGACCCCTTTCATCCTATTTTCTAAAATTTTAACCAGTAATTTATATTAAGTGTATTAAAGAGATAGATCTCCAGTCCCTTCCTTTCCAAAATATCCTCTCTTTGCTGCAACTAGACATTCTGTATATCTTTCCTCTTATTTGCACTCCATTCCTTCCTCTAGTGTTTAATCTAGTCTTAGTTCTAAGGACAAAACCCTTCATAGACCCAGCGGTTCGAATAGGAGGCATGCCACATAAAAAGCCCGAAATTCCTCACAAAACTTTTTATTATTGAGGAGACTAACATTGAACTTGAAGGGAACGTTATTTCCTCCCTTCAAAGGCATGTATTTAATTTCCAAAATCTGGGGGTAGTGATCCGAGATTGAGTTGCTACTGTCATTGGAGACTGTCATATTATCCCATCCAACTAGGGAGGAGATGTTGGTATAGTACCTATCAAGAATGCAGTATACCATGTCAGAACCTGCCCTTTTGTTGCTCCAAGAGAAAGTATTCGAGGATGAAGGAGCCTGGTACACAAATTGTTGCATTAATCTATCCCATTGTGACCTTTCATTTTTGGTCATATTGAGCTTCTTCCCAACTTTCTGGTCCCAAAGAGGTGTGTTGTTAAAGTCTCCATTAGCCAATTTCTATTTGTCTAGTGTTGCATCCATTCAACCATTTCCTTCCATTTCCTTGAGGAGTTCTTTCGGTACCCAGGGGCATCCATTGGGGGATATATTGTTGACATTCTTAAACATAGAGATGCTTGTTTGAAAAATCAGAAGGTACGAGAGATTGAGATAGAGGAGCCCAGTGTGTTACTCTCAGAAGATGCACTGGATGACTTGTTTTATAATTTTGAATGTAACTTGTAAACGTCTCATAGACCTGGTGGTCTCGAAGACGGAATAATAGATTTCATTTCATTTCATTTCATTTCCTCTGGTGCTGTAGAAGCATAAACATTGATGATACCTAGCTCCTCTTCCCCCAATTGTAGAAATACAACATTATATCCCCCCCTTTCTGCCATCAGTAGGGCTCCATATAGATCTTCCATCTGGCATAATCCAGCTGCCCAAATTTGCTACCTCAAAAGCAAGAATCCTGTGCTCCTGGATGAGTATGATATCTGCTTTAAGTTCCCTCATAGCTATAGGGGCCCTTTTCCTTTTGAGGGGTCCCTTGATCCCTCTAACATTCCAGCATCTTCATACCTTAGATTGGCTCCTAGTTGTTGGCCCAAAATTGCTAGGAGTATAGACCTTCCTTTGTCGTTTTTTCTTCTCAGACAGGGGGGGGGTAAAAAAGGTATCAGGTCTGGGCTCAACTACCAGTTCCTCCTCCTCATCATCCCAAAATAAATCCATTTCCTCCATTTTATCTAGCCTAGGCGAGGAGAGATTCAAATCAGATCCTGAATCTCTTTTGTCTAGTAGGGGATTATTTTTAGTGGGGCAAATCTTCTCTTGAGTGTCTCAGACAAAGGCTGGTAAATTCATGACCTCCTGGTTAATGGGGCAAATCTCCTCCTGAGTATCTTGGACAAAGGCTAGTTCCTGGAATAATTCTAGAACTGGCAAAGGTGATCTGATTACTGAGGATTCACCTTGAAGTAAACCATCTTGTTTGACTATAGAATCATCAGACTCAGAATAATCATTGATGGGGAGACCATTCGGTTCTCCAATGGTAAGAGTCTGATGTCTATGTTCATGTGTTGGTGTGATCAGCGACAACCTCCACAAGCCTCTCCTAAAGTTGCTTTGGATCAACAAGCTCAAGAAGAGATCTATCAAGCTCTAAATCCTCATGTTCAATAGTCAAATTGGGTTGGCTTGGTGGCACGCCATGCTCACAGTACTTGACCCTATTCTCTCTGCCTCACGATACACAATCTATCTTTTCCATTGCTGCTATTTCTCAGAATCCTTCCACCAAAACGGTCACGACTGATGCCTCATGTCATGCCTAAAGTTCGCCAGAGTATCCTTAAACTTATGAAGGTCGCACACTCGCCGATGCTCATGCCACCACCTAAGCTCAATACAGAGTGGTGAAATCACCTACACCCACGCCAACTTCACGCACTCAGACATATCCCAACATTGTTGCCGAAGTTGAGTTCTTAAAGGAAGTGTCAGCTTCCTTACCCAAGCATCCTGCACCTCTTGACACGGTTAGTTCCTTGGCCACCTTCCGCAGGAATTGCAAGAAGAACTTGCAAAAATCAAGATTCCTCTTAGTCTCCCTACTATCATGAAACTTTGTTCTACTCTTTGGGAATAGTTGCCTTTACCCACTATTCTTGTTGGTACGGTTGCCACTTCCACGCCTACTGTCTTCCATGCCACTGTTGGAACTTATAGGTTAACCAGGTTCACATGGATGGTGTTAGTGTTGTCACAGATAAACTCTGGCAACAACTGGGAATTAAGCAATTATATCGAGCCCCTTACAATATCAAGCTGGCTAGCGGTCACATCACGCATCAAAAGATGTTACTCCTCGACTGACGATTAACATTGGTGATCTCAATTTTCCATGGAATTTGATGGGTGAAAAACACTTGAAAGTCATGCTAACTATGAAATGCTTGTAGAACATCCCTTCCTTTGAAAGACTAAGAGAATTCACTATTGACTAGCCACTAATCAACTCGTCATCATTGATGGCCACTTGAATGCCACTAGAAACTGAGCAACTTATATCTGTGGAACATGCTGAACCATCTCTATCTAATAGTGACTCCGATGATGTTTAAAATACTTGTCAAGTTCAAGCTTTTACTACAGAGTTGCCTCTTTCTGCTTATCCTGAGTATTTCAATCCTTGGAGTGACATGACTTTGGATAATGATAATGCAATTGCTACTTTGCTTGATCCTTATCTTACGCCTTGTAATCAAATCACCTTAGTACCACACATTTGTTCTTTATCACCTCTCGGGCCACATGCCCATATTATCATGGATGCAGATGTCATTCCGTAAATTCAAACTCCTGAAGTGGAGATCCTTGATTTAGGATAAAATCAACCCATTCAATTAGCAGCTGGCCTTTCTCAATGCTAATTTTTTGGGTTCTTGGCATACACCTTGTAGCAGCAGTCCATGACTGCCGGATGCCACAAGGCTGCCACAAATGCTCATGAATCAACAAAAAAATAAGGTGGGAAGAAACTTCAAAAACAAGAACAAAGCAAAGAATGAACAAAACAGAATCATATTGATGCTCCAAAAGGAGGTGCTCCCCTAAACAGTGAGAGGAAATTCTCTCTCTAAATAGTAGAGCAAAACCCTAACCCTAACTGACATCTCACCTACCACAGATCTAGGCTAAATTTGGGCCATAGATCGTGGGGTCCAATATGATAAATACATGTGGCTTGTGCCACCTACCACAGATCTAGGCTAAATCTGGGTCGTAGATCCAGTGGTCCAATATGATAAATACATGTGGCCTATGCCATTAATATATATGTTTAGCCCAAAGGGCTAACACTCCCCCCACCAAACCAAACTATGTAGAACCTTTATAACATCAGGTTAAACATTTACAACAGAGTGTCCAAAGTGCGGGAAAGTAACGATAATGTCGTCGAGAATTCTTGACCCAAAAATGTCGAGGTCGATGAAGTACAAAAATCATGAAAGGCTGTCAGCACTTCTCTTGAGCTTGCCACGAACTCCTTTAAATCCATAGAAGTCGAATCTAATATTGAGAAGGATGTCACCACTTCTCATAGAGCTTGCCGCTAGCTCTGAATACATGCGCCAATCAAAGTGCCTTGCAAGGAGTTGAACAAAAATGTTGAAACAAAAGTTGTTGAAAGGGCAGAAGGCAGTTATCATCTTCATGCTATTTGTTGAACGTGAAAGAGTTTGAGTAGAGAATTGAATTTGAAGGAGTTGAAATTAAAGGGGCAGAAGGCCATAAGTCATCTTCACGGCATTTGTCGAACTTGAAAGAGGCTCAACCACCTTGTGTTATGGATGGAAGAGACTGACTGAAGTGTTAAATTGAAAAAGGGCTCAATCGCCATGTATTATGGATGGAGGAGGTTGATTGAAAAGGTTGTCTCTCATCCTGTATTTGGGTCGATGAGATAAGCTTGATTGTTGATGAAAGATTGCTGAAAAGGGCCTACACACGCCATACGGTTGTGTGAGGTTTGTTAGTACAAGGGTGCAAAGAAGATCTCCAAGAATGCGGCAAAAGATGAGGCATCCCCCAAAAATGTGCCAAAAATATGCTCAAAATGCATCTTGCATAAAAAGTGGATTGAAAGTTGTGCTCGAAGTCACGCCATGATGGGTGATGACAAGTATGATGAACTCACACCGTCGAGCCGTGATTTTGTTGTGGAAAAAGAATGATGTTGCTGGAATCATAGATTGATGAAAGTTGTACCTCCAAAGGTATAATACCTCAAAAATTGGACAAGGGGGCAAAAAGTCACCATTGAAAAATCATGCCAAGGGCCCGTGATCGATTTGTGCATCCAATTGCTGAAGAATGGCCTTAACATACCGTTGGGCCATGTAACGTTGATATATGAAAGGGGCAGAAGGAGGAACGCAACTTCACGCCATTTGCTTTTAGACACGCCATGTGTAGGACGTGATAGTTGCTAAGAGAAAAAACCTGTTCAATGGAAGAAGAGGTGGAAAATACCAAATATTGATTACCCATATTGAATGGTCAAGTGCCAAAATGTCTCTATAGAAAGGCATGATAGGACTAGTGATGGTGCTATACCACGATGTCCATGTAAACAATAAAAGTGGGTGATAACATACCCGTGATCAGCCATTATATCTGAAAAAGATCGCAATCGTGTTTGTAGAAACGATTATCCCACCCCATGGGGCTGTGAAAACAATTAAAAGGTCCACGCCATGGTGCCATGGATGTGAAAATGTTTTTTTTTTCCTTTTCTTTTTTTTTTTGAAGCTAGGGTGGGCACGCCTCCGTGAGAGGAGCATGCCGTGATGCCTGTCCACGCCATGAGGGTTTATGCTGCGAGAGGCCATAAAAAGGAACTCAAAAATTTCCACGCCATGGGGTCGTGAATATATATTGTATTTTTTTCTCTATCTGGTTTGAGTCACGCGTCCCACGCAGTGAAGTGGTGCCACGCCTGTGATGGGCCGTGGGCTCTCGCTCTGTTCTTGACCCACGCCGTGGGAGGCCGTGGATGCAAAGAAAATTGCTACGCCATGGGACCGTGGAAGTTTGGTTGATGCCATGGCTGCCTCTGTGCACGTTGGAATGAATGATGTCTTGAGAATTTGTAGGCCATAAGGCCGTGGATATGAAATTGTCAAATGCAATGGACAGAACTCACGCCGTGGAGGTGCACCGTGACGTTTGCCTCATCGTGATGGCTCTAAGCTTGTGTTGATGCAGACCAAACCCTTTGAGGGAAGCACAGGAAAAACTTTAGTGGTGGTTTCTTGAAAATCTTGGGGTCACAGAGCCGTGGGTGGGCTTCATGCCTCCATAGATTGGTCCATGCCGTGGAGGGCCGTGGAGTTGGTTTCTTCAATAGAGGCCTAAGTAGATGGACAAAATTCGTGCCCAAGTTTTGGTAGAAGATTAGTTGTTGCAGAAAAGAGAGCATTTTATTGCCACGAAATACTGAGGGTGTATCATTGCAGCCATTGGGAGAATGCCGCTGAAAGATGGCTTCATGATATTGCTTAGAAATGCATAGCCATTTTCCAGCATGATCATATGTAGTTGAAAATTTCAGAAGCCAACAGACAGATGTTAACAGTGTGTGCTATAGCAGAGCCGCCATACCAGCTAAAGGCCTTGGCCGGAAAAGAACTAAGTTAATAAGCCTCTGCATGATGACAACAAGACTTCCAAGTCTGATGCAAAAGAAACCTCAAAGCGACTCAAAGCAACTACTAATTACTATTAATCAAACTGCCTTAACATACAAATATACATTATCTAGATCTCATTGAGAGGTTCCATCTGTTTGCAATTAAAACAAGGGACTCTGTAAAATAACACAATCATTTCTCTCAACATTTGGAATACATGGTACTCAGCATGTTGCATTTGACACATTTGACTATATCGCAACTTATATCAAGAGGAGGTAAACTCACTTACCACACTCTGTATTTTTCTTCTTTTTTCTTTTTTTTTTTTGATGAAAGGGAATCTTTAGTTACTCAATAAAAGTAGTACAATATTTGTCCAAAGGAGTATACCTTTGACAACATTGAACAAGGAAAAAATAGTGAAGATTTGAGATACTACAATAACTACATTTTGTATAATGAAACAACTGCAACTGAATCTAAGTGGAAATTGAAAGTGCATATATCTTCGAACCATCCTAATTTGCTGGATCTTCTTGTCAAAACAATTTTGTGAACCTCAAGAAGAACTATAGCTGCCAAAATTGTTTGAAATATGTACAGCAACACCTTCAGAGCATGTACTCGGACCCAGAAGTCTTGTGCAAACTATTTTCTCCTATCAGAAATCTTCTTTCTGAAACCAAATGCACTCATTCCGTCCATATACATCACCATCACCATCACCATCACCATCACCATCACCATCACCATCACCAAGCTCAATCAGGGAAGGAAGGAAGGAAGGAAGGAAGGAAGCTATTTTTATCGTCCACGGAGACCAATCGGTCTATGGGACCCAATACAAAAGCGCAGCAATTGGAATACTACCCGGATTAAAACCCCCTTAGAAGGGTTTTCAAGGAAAACCGCGGGCGGCGAAATCAATCCTGTGACAAACCGCTCCAATATACTGAAATGCAAAACACACAAATATATACACTCATGTACCGTACCCATAGTGCCCGATCGGTGGCGACGGCAAGGGGCAAAGGTGGGCTCGCAGATCCGGGCCTCTCCGAATGTGCGACCCCAGAGCCCATAATGACCGTGTTCATCGGCAAATGTAGGGGCAAGTCCCCGCCGCATTAAAGGAACGTGATCGGCCCGGACCGACCGAATCTTTGGGCAACTGTGGAAAGTGTCAGACTCATCCTCAATGGCATCCGTTTGACAGCACTGACAGAGCCTGTCCTGGCGCCCCAATCAACCTGCCCGTCTCGATGCGGAGATGGTGGGCATCTGTGCGAATGGAGGCAATGAGTCTGCGCTTTTTCAGGGGCAGCTGAGAACGCAGGAAGAGCTGCGGGCCCCGGGCCAACGCGGGGTTGATGTGCTCCTTGTAATGGGCCATTTTGACCTGCTCTAGAGCGCCGGGGTCCCAGAGCTTGCCAAGGAAGCAAGCGTCCAGGTATTCCCGCAGGCTATCACGATCGGCCTCTGTGTCCACTTGCACGCATCTGTGCTCCTGCACATTCCATCTGGCGAACCACTGAGCTCTCTTACCCCTCCAACAGGCCTTGAGCCGCTGCAGGCCCATTGCCACAGCGTAGGCTAGGTGTGGGAGCCGAGTATCACCCATATTAACCACTTTCTGAAAATAGACGATGTGTCTATCAAGGGCTGCCCGCTGAAGCGGCAAGAATCCAGTTTCCTGCAGCAGAATCTGATAGGGGACTGAAGGTTTCACCCCAAGTGCCCGTGCCAAAAATGCCTTCGCACTGCTCTCCAAGTCATTCCAGTCGTCAAAAGAACCCAGGGCCCCAAACCTCGACCCGTCATGGAAGGGCGTGCTCGACTAGCACCAAAAGATGTGACCGATGGCCCCAATCATAGAGCTCGCAATGCGGTGGCTGTTGTTCTGCATGGCATAAAGCGCTTTCCGGCCTGGGCCGTCACCCACCCATAGCGGATGGATGCCACCTAATAGAGCGAGGAGGGGATCTCCACCCCTAGGTACTTGTAGGTGGGCATGACCTCCACAGGCTGTCCTCGATATGAGTGTAGGAGGCGTGGGGTGGCATGAAGAGGATATGAAAATGACCACGGTCTTGGCGAGATTCACGCCGCATGTCCAGAGCTGGCGAGAATGTGTCTAGGGCATCCGTGATGAGACTGCATAGCCACGGGGTGTGGGCGGAAAGGTCAACATCGTCAGTATAAATGAGTGGCGGATGACCTAGTGCAAAAGTCGTATGCCATCCCCCATGCTCGCGAAAGCCGGGGCTCTAACCGGTCAATGTAGAGGCCAAAAGTGTTGGTGAGAGGGGGCAGCCTGGGCCGGACCCCGATACTACTTGGTGAATGCTTGGCTCGTCGGCTGCATCCTGCTACCAAAACAACTCTCATATAGCCTGTATATGGCATTACGCGCAGCGGCAGCCCGGTTGACCTAGATCTAGCCCACATCTTTTCGGGGGCCGTGTCGAAAACCTTCGCGAAATCCACAAGTCCAATACAAGTCCCCGGGTTTGGTACCGCCTTCAATCGATTACGCGGTATAAAGATATGGTCAATCGTTGAGTGGCGGGGTCTAAAGCTTTGCTTGTGTGAGGGCTCGCACATCTGTTGCCTCGCCCGGTGGGTCAACTGGCTTTGCTTCGAGAATGCCGATAACAGTTTGGCAAATCTTGAATCGACCATGATCGTCCGTTATTGGCGGACGGTGTGTGGGTCGCCCCTTGTGAATGGGGACAACCCCGCTTGTGGTCCACCGTCGGGGAAACCTTCCCGCAATGCTCGCTGAACGGGGTAGTGAGGATCGGCACCAATGGTCGCCTGCCCATTTGAGTAACTTCGGCTTGCATACCGCCGAGGTCACCGCCTCCCATTAGCCAGCCGCTGCGTGCCCTCCACAACATCCTCCTCTGCGAAACCAATGGGGGCCATCCCGGGGGGTATGGGCGCACGCATCCCCGGTGGGTCATAGAGCCGCCGTAGTACCGCCCCCACGCCTCGAAAGTGTGATGTCCCCCGTAGGGTCTGGGCTGGCCTTTGAAGCACTCTGCGCCAAAAGGTTCGAGGGATGAGTGTCCAAAGAGGCCGAACATCTCCCCGGTGCCGGGCAAGGTACCGCTTTGTCTCCTTCGATGGACGCAGATCGCGGTGGTGGCCCCCGTGTGGGTACCGGATCCGGATCGTGGACTGAAGCCGGGCGCTTGCATTCTTTACACCGCATCAAACCACCGGTTACGCGGAAAGGTTGTTGTCCCCGAGCGGCTAAGAGGGGAGGGGGTCTCAAAACACCTCGTCTACCGCAATAGTTCATCCAACCGGTCTGCCTGCGTGTTTCTAGTGTGGGGTCCACGTGAATTGCCGGGCGGCGTCCATGAGCATCTCGACGTAGTCCTCGCACGCCATAATCCGGGCCGCAATCGAGGATGGCGAGGGGCTGGCATAGTGGGGGTTCTGGCGGCTTGCCAAGTAATGTCCAAATAAAGTGGGAGGTGATCTGAGTCGACCTCCTCATCCCGATTGTCGGTGCCCACCCGGAAACGACTGATGAGATGCATACCTTGTGCAACTACAAGCACATAGTCCACTACACTAGACCCTCCCCCCTGATCTTCCTGTCTGCAGGTGCATTTGTGAGAAGCGAGCCACTGTGACAGGCCATTGCAAATTATCAAGTCAAAAATATCGCATAGCAGCAAATCGTCACAAAGCGAAAGTGACCCGGCCGTCATCCGATCTTCGTTGGCCGTGTTGACTCTGCTTGGTGAAATGTAGAACATCGTCAGTGAGGGGATCAAGTCTTTGCTCTACTCCTGTCCGTGCATTGAAATCCCCAAGAAGGACGACCCTACCCAACCGTCAGGCCGGGCCAGATGTCATCATATAGATCGACATAAGGGTCCATCCTATCCGCGACGGAGTGGTTTTGCATGCCGTAAGGTGCTCTCTCAAGAGGGAAATAACAAAGCGCCAGAAAAAGAGGGTTACCACCGGTATTATTCACACAAACCCACAAGTACCGGCCAGGTCCGTCATTGCGTCCGAGGGTAAACCGAATGTGCCAAGGTTGACCGGTAGTAGCAAGCAACCCCACCATGACCCTCCGGTCCCGCATGTATTGAAGACCGAGAAATGTTGGTAACCCGGCATCGGTAGCTCGCGTCTCGCATGCTCCCCATGTCTCCATGAGAAAGATGAGATCCATATCGGCCGCCACCGAAGTTGAGACCGCCCCCTTCGCAAGGGAAGCCTCGACAATTCCATGAGACCAGCCGAGGCACAATTCCTATTTGTCGCCAGCGCAGGTATGCGCAGCCCGAGTCAGCGGGGAAAGGACGGGAAGCAGAGGGTCGAAAAAGAAGTAGATGGAGCCGGAGGCAACATGTGGCCGAGGGCGTGGGTCATGAGGGAGCGGGGGAGTAGGGAGCAGGAGAAGGGGACTGTGGTAGGAGTAGCGTAGCGGGCCAATGCTCACCGCAATTGGGGCTCACGAGGTCATGAAGCAGCAGCCGGCGGAAAATGTGCGCCCCGCCTCGAACCAATCCCGCTGCACCCCCCTTGGTGGCGGGATGCCTCTCGACCATTGCAAGCTCCCCGCCTGCGTGCCTCCCGGTCGCGGGTGTGAGGTCCCCGGCCCACATACGGGACGCCCCTTCAAAGATCTTACCCCGCACAATATGGCATCACGCGACTACAAGATCCGCGAACCGCTAATATGACAATGCGGTTACGATTCGGGCGCCGAGCCCCATGGCGGGCTGCGCCGAAATGTGAACTCGCCTGTGGGAATGTCATCCCATCGAGAATGTGTGTTCGATCTTGTGGGCGACTCTCCACCTCCGACTACTGGGATTGTGGCCTCTCCGCGGCCTTGGAGCTCAAGGCCCCTGGGTCAAAGGTGGGCGAGGGCCGGCCCAGGGCCGGGGTGGTGGTGGTGGTGGCCGGGATGGCGGTGGTGGCTTGGAGTGCGGGGCGCCAGTCAGTGGTCCCCGGGCCGGGCCGGGCTGTGGCCGTGCATACCGGGGGGTTAAGGGTAGCGGATGCTGAGCGGCATCCTCGCCCCCGTGAAGTCCGGGAGCTTAGCTCTTGCAGGGCCTCACGCTGCTTGGCCATCTCCCCGCCCCGCGACCGCCGTTTGAATCGACTATGAACCCTGTAGGGAGACCCCGCCGTGGTCTATGGATGGCTGCCCGCAACCCCCTCGGAGCTCCATGCTCGAAAGTAGCGAGGGCGTGCCGAAGCCCCAAAGACACGGGGCGCCCGTAGCTGGGCTTGCTGCCCGACCGCATTCAAGAACCCGGCCGTTCCGGGTCGTTCCGCAAGAGCTGCCAAGCCTCGCCCTCGTGCCATGGTGGTGGCTTCCTCAACCTCTGACTGAAGCCGAGACACGGTGACCATCGTCTCGTGCATTGTCTGCTCCCTCTCCTGTGCCATGGTGTCCAGAGTGGTGAACACAGAGTCTAGGCGGGCCCGCATGTCAGCGAGCTCCTGCCTGACCTGTTGCCGTTTGAAGTGTGCCAGGCCAAGGCCAACTTTTACGAGCTGTGTGCAGGATATCATTCTAGTCGTAGAAGGGAGATTTTGCCATGGGATATCACTCTAGTCGTAGATAAAGACAAGCAGCCCGAGGAAATGGAAGTTTATTTCAGCGAATGCATTAGTCCCTTCCGCCACAAATCTATCCAGATGAAAATAGTAACTATTTCTGATCAATAGACATGAACCCGCTAAATAAGAAGAGCAAAGTATTAAGGATCCAAGCCTGATAGCCATCAAGTAGAATATCTTTGAACCTAGCTACCATATGACCTAAGTTTGGTGGAGGAATGTATTAGCCCAAAGAATTCAGCTGAAGCCAGGCCTCATTGTCAGAAATGTCATCGAACTCTAGGTGACCATTAAGCAATCCTGTCAAGAGATTCCATAAATCTGAAGTCCACAAAATCATTAGAAGACATTTGAGAGTAACTGCATTTGAAAAAAATTATGCAAGCCATTTCCTATCAAAAGCATCCCCTTTTTTGGCCTTATGAGACATAGCTCAAGCAGACAACTCAACCATGAACAGAAGCTTCAAACTAGAAATACTCATGTTCCAATTTCCAAGAGTCACACCACATGGCAATTTGTTTCAAAGAGTTAACAAAGACATTACTTCCCCTAAGAAACTGACAGATGGAATCCTGGAAGTCAATTCTGAAACCAGCAGAATGAGTAATATATTTTAACTAGGTCCAGAAGACTGATGTTCTAGGGCAGCTGAAAATATGGGTAACAGATTCTGGTCCCCCCTTACAAACATCACAGGTAAGATCAAAGTTGGGATCACAGTTGTTCAATCTCTTCTTAATATAACATTTAGAACGAATAGCAAAGTGGGGAGAAAGCCACGCCATAAGCTGAATTTTCGGCTGAGAATAAGGTTTCCAACAATTTTTTAAGATTCTATTAACTCATTTGGAGCTAATTTCCATTTGGAAGGGAACCTGCTGGATTTAGCATCAGAAATCAGCTTGTAGACCTAGAGACACTATTACCTTTATTCTTCCCATGTGTCCAATTGACAGAATCTGCAACGGAACACTGATTGATTCGATTTAAAGAAAGGAGAATGTGTTTGTATAGAAGCTTGTCAGCAAGGGTGGAAATACCATTTATTCATCTCAATCCAAGGTCTCCACCTATTTCCAAGCCATAGGTCAGATAAAACTGAATAGAATAGAATAGAATAGATTTTTTAGCGTCCACAGAGACCGATTGGCCTATAGAACCCAAACAAAAAAGCAGGATTAAAAAACCCCTGCCCCGAAGGGTTTTCGAGGGAAAAACCTTAGCAGTAATAAGTATGCTGGCACGCTGTACAATTGTATAGGACAGTTCAATACCGTCCCAGAGGACACAACTGAGTCTGTGCATCCATAACCTCCTGGAGGTATGACCCCAACAAACCCACTGTCGTCGTAGTCAATAACTGATGCAACGGCTGGCCAGGCTCTAGTAATCGAACATATCGCTCTCGGATATGGGAAAACGCTGGGCAGATCTGGAGGGTATGACATTCATCCTCAATGGCGTCCTGGTGACAACACTGGCAAAGCCTTTGCTCTCGTGCTTTTAGGTGTTGCTCAACTAAGCAAGGGTAACCGTTCTTTGCAAAAATAGGGGACTAGAAAATAAAGAAAGAACCACTATGTGCACTGATGCTTGCATGCTCGAAGGTTGGAGCCACCTCATTCCATGCCTTAAGAAGGTTTCTCATCAAATGAGATGTATTTGGACTAGCATTGAAGGAATGAAAAACAGAGTCAGGAGGGATATGTTGACAGTTTGACTTTTTAAAAGGTTTACTTTTAGATAGCCAATATTTGATGAAGTCCATAGCAAGAGTATTGAATCCATTAACCGTTCCAAATGAACTTTGCACCTAGAGCTTGGGCTTGCTTAAAGAGGGATTTGCAACCTAGCCCCCCCTCATCCTTATCATGAGCTAGCTCCTTCCAATTAAGACAATGCACCCCAGACCAGATGAACTTTTCAATAAGGTTGTAAGATTTTTTGTCAGCTATTAGGACTGAAGAGAAATATATATGAGTACTTGCAAGAATTGAGTTAGCCACTATGATTCTCCCAGCTCTAGATAGACTTTTACTGATCCCCCTGACTTTCCCCTTGACCCTATTTATAATATTATCCCAGGCACCCTTACTTGTGTTGTTAAGAGAGATTGGCAAGCCGAGGAGGGTGATGCTCTCATTGGGCTGTACAATCTTAATTCTCCTTGTGTTAACAGTATCAGTAGGATTATCCCATAAGATAGAGCATTTGTAAATGTTAAGAAAGACTCTAGAAGCATCTCCAAAAATATTGATACAATTAAAGAAATTGTCCAAGACTTCATTGTCAACTTTTAGTATGATGAAGGTATCGTCAACATATTGTAGTACAGTGAGTTGCTTATTGGAGTCTGGCATTTGGGACCAGTTATCTGACGAGCTATTTGCAGGCAGAAGATACGTCTGACTAAGATTTCAGCCATAGTCAGAAACAAATAGGGAGCCAAAGAACACCTTTTTCTAACTCCCCAAACCATATCATAGCTAGGCCACCCTTGGTACCATTTGCTGGAATCACATTAGAGTTAGCATCATTTTGGATCCAAGCAGCAAGATTATTAGCTTCAAAGGATGGTAAATATTGAATAAGGATAAGGTCAGCTTTATACTGTCTGATGTTTGCTACAAACTTTCTTCTTCTAGTGGGGCCTTTAATCCCCCTTCAATTCCAAGTTATGACTTTCATTTTGAGAGATTTTTCTTTAGAGACTCTATTGTGTTATCCCCCTTACTTCTAGTAAACTTAGCAGAACCATTGTATTCTCCACTGGGAAAGATAGGTATTTTAGAAGGGGTAGCAGGCTCAATACTGTCAACATTACTCTCTTTTTTCTTTCTAGCACTCTTTTTCCAATTGATTGATCCAACAATTTCCCTGGATCTTACTTCTTGAATATTCAGATCTTTATGGACAGTGGTATGAAGTGGACTGACTCTTTGGGAAGCTCCTATAAACTCAATCTCTCTTCCACTCAAGCAAGTATTCGATATATCAGCCATATGATGATTTTTGAAAATCAAAAGGTAATTATTTAAATGGAGATTGGACAGAGTACTAACTAGGTTTGAATGATCTTCTGAGTCGTGTTGAGTGTCCCTTATGTCGCTAGTCTCTAGTTCAGTGATCTCCAAATCTGCACATTCATACACATGGCTTTTTCTACCTAGGACTTTTTTTTTCTTTTTCTTCTTACAGAATAGAATAAAATGGAATAGAGTTTTTATCGTCCACGGAGACCAATTGGGTTATGGGACCCAAAAAGGAGGCGCAACAAGCATATTACTGTCCAGGTTAAAAAACCCACTCCCGCCCTAAAGGGTTGTTTGGGAGAAAAACTGTGACAGGAATAGGTTTGCTGTCGAACTATACAAATACAAATACAAATACAAATATAGACAGAATTATGTACATGTAACAGGTAAGTGCCCGAGGACCGAGGCGATCTCGGCGATCCATGATCTCTTGAATGTATGAGCCCAACCTCTGTACCGAGCTCGTGCTCAGCATCTCATGCAGGGGCTGGCCAGGATGGACCAGCTCAGCATAACGTATCCGAATGTCATCATATGCAGGACAACTCTGAACGGTGTGGCATTCGTCTTCCACAGCTCGAACCTGGCAGCGTTGACAAAGCCTCTCCTGATGCAGCTTCCCAACCCATCTCCACGTCTCAATCCGGAGATGGTGTGCATCTGTGCGGATAGAGGCAATGGATCTGCTTTTTTTCCATGGGTAGATGAGTGCGCAGGTAGCATTACGGGCCCCGCTCTAATATGGGATTTATGTGGTGTGGATAATGTGCCGTCTTGACCGAGGAAGCATGCACCAAAATACTGCCTGAGACTGCGGCAATCTGCCTCCGTTTGCACTTGGATGCACCTGCTCCTGTACATTCCATCTGGCCAGCCACTGAGCTCTCTTTTCTCGCCGGCAGGCTTTTAGGCGTTGAGGCCCCATTATCATAGTGTAAGCGAGGTTAGGGAGACGAGTATTGTCCATGCTGACCACCTTTTAGAAGTAGACGATGTGTCTGTCAAGGGCCCCTCTTTGAAGAGGCAAGTAACCTGTTTCCTGCAGCAGTATGGGACTGTGGACTTCACACCCCGGGCCCGTGCCAAGAAAGCTTTCTGCACCTGCTCCAAGTCATTCCAAGCAGCGAGGGAAATCACCGGGCCCCAGACCTCAACCCCGTACAAAAGCACAGGTTCTACTAGCACCTTGAATAGGTACATTGGTGGACCCAATCATACTAGCTCTGCCTTGTGGCTATTGTTCTCCATTGCATAGAGTGGCTTCCAACCTGCTGTGGCTCGCAGTCGGATGGAATTGTCCCAGTTCATGGCCGAGGGGAACTCCACCCCCAAATATTTGTAAGCGGACACCACTTTAATATTTTGGACACGATAAGTGAGGGTTGGGGCCCTTGGCTGGCATGGGGGGTGGATTCACGCTATAGTGGATCAGTTTTGGTGTCCCCCATGTCCCCCCCCAAATAGCTTAAAAGTATAGCTTGTATTTGTGGTTTAAGAAATGCATTTGTGGTTTGAGAATTTGTATAACATTGATTACGTTGATGCCTTTTCCAGTAACCGATGAGTAATTCTAATAATAACCAACCACTTCATTAATGCTGGAGGGAATTTTTTCAAATGCTCAAACGGTGGAAACGTGGGGAGTTTGTTCCTCATTCTTTTGCTCAAGATTATTTTGGTAAGTCTACAAATTGAAGCACATTTCTGAAAAATGGAGGAGAAAGATGTATTCTTAGATATGGCGTGATGAAGAAATCCGAACATCCGTAATGAAGATCCATTTGTTAGAGTGAGTTTGAGATCATTGTTGAAAGAAATTCAATGCGGGAAGTTTTAGATTGTGGTTTAGAACATGCAACTATTTCTAGTGTCAATCTTGAGAATGCATGATATATCAATCGGTCATGATCCTAGTATTGTGGACAATACTATAAAGAATATCAAGAAGAGAAAAAAGAGAGATACAGAGCAAGAACGTCCTCAAGAAACAAAGACAGAGAAAAAGACAAAAAGAAGCTAATGAGGCATTGGTGAAGATTGGAGGTCAAGATGGGTTGGATAAAAGTGGTGCAACAAAAGGAGAGTAGTGTTAAACAATCAATCAATTCATTCTTGAGGCAAACAAAACAATGAATCTCCGTGATTAAACGAAAATATTGATTGATGTACTAGAACATAAAGCTATGGAAGAGATAGTTGGGGATCTCTTTGAAGAATCTGGAAGCAAAAAAAACCATAATAGATAATATCGAGATTCAATCCATATCATGAAGCAATCAACTAGTCTAGATTGTATGGTCGCTAAAAAATCTTGTTTAGCAATGGCAATAGGCAATGAACGTAAAAAGCAACTCTGAGAAAAATGGGAAAAGTTCTTGATGTTCATCCAAGAAATTTGACTCACGCAAAAGAGAGACAAATTTGAGATAAATTGCAATTCAGAAAAATGGGTGTACTATAGAAGGGGAAGAAGATGTGATTCCATTTCTCGATTCTCGTCATTGCTCTTGTACGGGATTTTTTGGATTTCTAATACTAGGGTCTCTCCAAACACAAAGGATGTGAAATCTAGGAGACTTGAAAGAAATATCGAGAAGAGCATGCTACACATTACTTAGAGCAAAGCCAAGTTAGTTACTACTCTATTATCTATCTACTCTTTCAAGCTTGATTTGATCACGCTTTTCTCCGGATCCTCTATAACAGCATTATAGATTGTGTATTGTAGATAGTATATTATAGTTTTAGATCCAAGATAGATTGCATTATGGTTGGAATAGATTGTGGTTTTGGATTACATTGTGGTTAGATTAAACCGTGGTTCAAGTCATATTGTGATTCGCTTTGCATTGTGGTTTAAACTTGGTTGTGGTTGTAGATTACATTGTGGTTCTAGATTATGGTTTTGATTAGATTGTGGTTTTGGATTGGAATGTGGTTTTGGTTTCAATTTTCTTGTGATTGTGGTTGTGGATTATATTGTGGGTCTAGATTATGGTTTGATGGATTGTGGTTTTAGGTTAGATTGTGATTTTAAGGTTTCTAATGGATATTGTTTTATTTTGTGGTTTGGAATTTCATTATTATAGTTTGAGGTTCATGTTTGCGGTTTGGGGTTTGAGATTGATAATCAACTATTGTTTTGTTCTTAGATGCAACTCTATAAAGCTTTCAAAGCAAAACATCCAAATGTCAAAGTTGGAGCTTCACTTTTCAAAATTTGAAGCCGTGGTTTTGTAGTGAAGCTAGCGTAGTATAACACTTGTTGTTGCATACATCATGTCGTTACAAATGTTTGCCGGATGGTTTAACTAAATTAGGAAGAAGCACTCAAAGTCATGTACTTGTGAGTGCAAGATTTTTACTGACATCGCTGATCTTTGGAAATGTATTGTTTGCCGGAAGGGTCGATTGATGAATTCTATAGTAAGGATTGTCTTGACCGGTACTTGTAGTGAGTGTGGGATAAAGAAGTTTGAAATCTGCCCCAAGGAATTAGAGAGTGAGGAGGTTGTGAAATGGGAGTACATCGACTATGAACATGGAGGTGTGGATAAACGTGGAGAGCCTAAGAAAGTTTTGAAACACCAATACAAAGAGACCACACCAGCAGTGCTAATAAGCAAACTCAAAGACAAAGTTGGAAAAATTTCCCTCCACAATTTCAAATACAAATGGCAAGATAAACAGTTTTAGGTGAAATGCTCGATAATCTCCCTTCGGATGTCATAGTGTCGAGTGGTAGATTTTATGGAAAATTACACATTGAAAGAGAGAACACAGGTGCAATCTCAATACTGGACAAGCGTGCAGGTGACCATTCTTGTCCACATTACTTATCATGTGGCTAAGAATGGTGAAGTAGTAAAAGAAACACATTATTATATATCAGATGACCGCAAACATGATACCTTATTCGTGCAGCATTGCTTTAATATGCACTTCAATTATATGGAAGAGCAAGGACCAAAACCACGTAGGCACCGGGTTTTTTCTGATGGTGCTGCATCACAATTCAAAGCTGCAAGGCCATTTTATTTTATTGCTAGATACTCTTATCAGACTCTAATTCATATGATGTGGAATTACTTTGGTTCAAACCACGGAAAGGGAGAACATGATGGCAAGGTCTGCTGATTAAAGAGATGGATCGAAATGGTCCAACTCCTATATCCCTGATACTAAGATAGAGAATGCACATGATATTGTGGAGGCCGCCAAGGAGTTATTTTCCGTGCAGTTTCTTCTAAAGAGGAACCAAAACAAAAAAGAAAGATATTAAAAGATTTTTTGGGAAGTTAAAGCGGGAGAAGTCGATAGGCGTAAGGAATGGGGAGCACATACGGTGAAGGATACTCAAAAAAATTCATAGTGTAATGCCAAGATTCAGCTTGGGATCAACAACTCAATTACGTGTTCAAGATTCTCATGCTTTTGTAGTTTTTGTTTAGATGAACATTGGGATAGATGCGAGAATACTGGCATATGTGAATAAGTGGGAACTGGTGGAAATTGAACCCGCTTCTTCATCTACTTGTGATGCAATTGAGGTTAGAAAGTCACAAAGGCCCTTATATTCAGGTGTTAATATTGCTCGACCGGGTCGATGTGGAGATTACTTTTAGTTGGCGACACTAAAAAACAACCCCAAAGGGGATGACTTTTGGTTGCTTGCATGTACAAGGGAGAAGTATGTAGTGGAAAAAGACTTCAAAGATAATGGAACGTGGTTCTTAAAAGGTGAAAGTATATTAGAAGGAACTTACTTCAAAAAAAATTCCAAGTTCAAAGAGAGGTTATGAATTATGTTCTCAAGAAGGAGCCGCAAAGGTTTACTCTACACAAGTATGTGGTGTTAGAATTCCACTAATGAAAGGAAATTATGCTATCAAAGGACATCCCGTATTTCACCTTCTAGATCCTAAGGATGAAGAAACGGTCGAGCCAACTTACCACCGTGTTGTCGATGATGATGATGATGATGATGGTGATGGTGATGGTGATGGTGATGGTGATGGTGATGGTGATGGTGATGGTGATGGTGATGGTGATGGTGATGGTGATGGTGATGGTGATGGTGATGGTGATGGTGAGTGAACACTTGTTGTTGTGAGCGGATGATGATGATGATGAACGGATCAAAGCCATCCGGGTTGTCGTGATGATGATTTTCATGTATTGATGTTTTAATAGATAATGATGATGATGATGAGTTGATATATCTTGTATTCTTCTACTTGTGTTTTCTCGTGCTTGTATGATAATGTTATTGTTTAGACTTTATGTTATTAATGTTTCATTCATAACTAACATATGTTTAAAAGGTGTGTTGGTTTATTCATTTGATAGATATTGAATGAATAGGTGTTAGGTTCAAATCCAAGGATGTTAAGTTTGAATTTTGATAATTTTGGATCTATGTCTTACATGGTAGAGTAGTCCAATACAAAAACCCTAAACCTAATATCCCACACCAATATCCCACATGCCAAAGAAGCAAAAAAGTAGCATGTGTATATAAGATGCACCTAGAAGTGATTAAGTATCATGTGATTGGGCCTTGATGATCTAACCTTTGGAGACATCCAAGGGGATGGACTGTGGTGCGTGGGGGATGCCCTACAATTAGTCGAGCCACATTGGTCTGAGATCTAACGACCTCGATCGGATATAATTCGAGGGTTCTCTTTAAACGGAAATTTCCGTGCGAGGAGATTTACTTCGGAAGGCAGAGGCCGAGATAGGTCCCAATAAAAGTCTGAGGGATATCCCACTATGATGGCTCACATGATCTAACCTCTAGGGTGGCCTCCTAGAGGGTGTAACCTCGAGGGTGTATAGTATAGTGTCTTAGAGGTCTTAGAGGGTTGTTGTGAATGATATGTCAGATCTATGATGGCTCACATGATCTAACCTCTAGGGTGGCCTCCTAGAGGGTGTAACCTCGAGGGTGTATAGTATAGTGTCTTAGAGGTCTTAGAGGGTCTGTTGTGAATGATATGCTTGTGGGGGTGTTGTGAATGATACATGTGTTGACAATTGAATTTACAGACAATGATGGTGAATACATCCGAGACGCGAGACATGGAACATGGAGGCTTTACAGTATGTATAAAGGTATGTATAATCTACATCCAAAATGGTACCATGCATAAAATCCCAAACAACAACTAAAAAGAAAAAGAAAATGAGTGAGTGAGGTAGTAGTGAGATGGGGGCGCCCCCTCGAGAGAGTGAGGTCGATGAGTGATGAGTGAGGTGGGGCGCCCCTCGAAAGGGATGAGAGAGAGGTGAGGTGGGGGCGCCCCTCGAATCCAAGTGAGGATGAGTGAGGTGGGGGCTTCCCCATCATGGCTGAGGGACTTTGCAGCATTAGACTAAGTCCTTAGAGAGGTCCTTAAAAAAGTGTCCTTAAGAAAATGAACTCCTTAACTCCAACTCCAAAAAAAAAAAAACAAACTCCGGACTAACTATACTATACAACTCAAAACGCCAAAAAAAAAAAAAAAAACAAACCACAAACTCAAAACTCCATTTCTCAAAACTACTACATAAACTCAAACTCCACAAACTCAAACTCCACAAACTCAAACTCAAATTCTCTCTTTTGAAAAGAAAAACAAACAAACCACAAACTCAAAACTCCATTTCTCAAAACTCCATTTCTCTTTGTGGCTTGTTACAAACTCCACAAACTCAAACTCCACAAACTCAAACTCAAATTCTCTCTTTTGTGACTTGTTACTACATAAACACAAACTCCACAAACTAAAACTCAAATTCTCTCTTTTGTGACTTGTTACTACACAAACACAAACTCCACAAACTAAAACTCTAATTCTCTTTGTGGCTTGTTACTACATAAACTCAAACTTCCAAACTCTAAACTCCACAAACTGAAACGCTCCTAGAGCGTTAAACACTTGGAATCAAACAAGAGAAAGAATAAAGGACTCAGATAATAAATATCTTTCATTAATAGAATTCATAAATTCAAGGTTACAATTGGAACTATATAAGATTCTAAGCAAGACAGCATCTCTATCACTCAAGCTCCCCTCGCTCAACGGTCTCGTGGTTGCCAGATCAATCTGTAAGAAATGAGAAGGAAATGATGGGGATTAGTCCAGAACAAGGACTAAGTGGGCAACCGTTACCTGGTCTAGCAATCTGGAAAAAAAAAAACACAACATGGCAATACAACTTCAACAGAAAAGAAACACAACATCACAACACACAACATCATCAGTTATTAATATTATCCAGGGATGATCAGTCCCTCGCCCAGGCTCTCACGTACACCGTTCGCGACACGGATGCACGTTCACACACCAATCACCTGGTGTGCATGATGCTCTACCGCTCCAGCCCTCCGGCATCGACGAAGGGAGCGGGTTCGTTCACACAATTAATCTATATCTTATTAACATTCCACATAAACCATGTTATGCATTAGAAAACACAAATAGAGAAAACGTTCCAACAATTCATTAAATACTAGCAAGAAATCCTATAAGGGGTACTTCATAAACACTTAAAAGAAGAGGCTAGACAAAAGTTGAGTTTAAACCAAAACTCGAACCTGGGTCTATGGGGCAACAGGATAAACTCTTAACCAATTAAGCTACCAATGGCTTTTAAAAATAAATGAGAAAATATGGATGAAGAACGATACAAAAGGGTTTCAAATAGGTATAACAGAGACTTAAGACTGCGTAGAACAGAGTGGGCTCAGCAAACATGATCGGATCTTAGCAGAGGAGGACCGGAACAGGCCGGAATAAGCAAATCTCAGGCCGATTTTAAGGAATGATTCTCTGCATGACATATAGAAGCTGGATTCAAGGCCGTTCAGTCTGAGAACAAGTGTTTGGCCGCCAGGGTAGATTCATAGGCTTCCTGGAAGAAAAAGAAAACAAACTACATCAAGCCATGAATGGATAAGGAACGGCTTCAAGACTTATAACAGGAGTTTGGCTTGTATAATCCACTGGCTGCAAGAACAACAACAATGGCAGATTTGAACAACCAGATACTTTCTGTGAATTTAGCAACAACAAACATATCAATCTAGCATTAGCGGCCAAGTCTTCACGGAATCTTATGGTTTTGGCTCCGGTTAACCCACCTGCTTGGATTGTTCTCCTTCTGTAACTAAGCTCGATGGCGCAGGCTAAGCTCTCCAGAAATTTCCAAACAAAAAGACGTTTCCCTTTTAAAATACCCTTACTCCTAAGGTTAAGGAGAATATCTTCCTTTTCCCAAACTAACAATAGAAATCTTCCTAAACTTAGCTTCACTATTCATATCAGATATTCCATCAAATATCTAGCATGATATGAATACCGTATTTATCGTATTCTCTAACCATTGATAATCTCTTTCAAAGTTAATTATTTCTAACCTATGGTTAAAAACTCAAATGTTAACTTGTCTGCCAACCCCCTAGGTGTGTCACAATTTCTCCCACACTAAAAATTTACCCATGTCCTCATGGAAAGATTCTCAAACTTACGTGGAACACAAATCATACTAGCTTGGGCCTACAGGTGGATTTCCTTCGGTAGCTGCACATACACGCATAGACTCTTGGACTGCGTCTTCAATGGTAATTGCCCGAGCATGCATGGGTTGTTTACCTCGGTTATCCTCTAGGGTACTTCCACCCCGCGGATTGGATATGCCATCAGCAATCTGATGTTCTTGTAACTTCTGGGGACAATCTCTCATTTGATGACCCACCTGGTGGCAATAAAAACACTTACGTTCTCGAAATAACTTCGCCCTTAACTTTTCTGCTTCAGATTGGCATTGTCCGCTATTGATATTTTTCAATGTCAAAATATCCTCAACTCGTTGTCGGCGATTGTCAGACTGATTCCAACCTATATCATCATTTGCACGCTTCTTTTGTGCTGTCGCCAATACTTCTTCCTTATACTTAGCAGCTCTAATCGCTTCACCCAAGCTAGGATATGTAACACCTCCAATTAGAACAGACAACTCTGGCTTCAAACCCTTTATATACTTATCAGCTAACTGTTCTGGCTCGAACGGAGGTCCATAAGGCTGCAACTGCTGGAATTTAACTGTATAATCTTCAACTGAATTTGTTTGGAGCAAATTCAAGAAATCATGCATCTTCGCCAATCTATATCCCACAGGCAGGTAATGTAGCTGAAAAGCTTTACGGAACACATCCCAGTCAATATCTCCAAAGGTAAGCTTATGGATCTTCTTATAATCGTCCCACCAAATCTTAGCATAGCTGGTGAGTAACAAATCCGCGATAACAGCTTTCTGCTTTTCAGGCGTCTTCTTTACGCTAAAATAGAATTCTATGCCACGGAGCCATGCATCTGCATCATCGCCCGTGGTATCCTTTCCTGTAAACCTTTCTTGCTTGACATTGCGAAGGATCTTGTTAATCTCGTCCGCTACCGGATCCTTTGCGACAGGCATCTGGTTCTGGAGCAAACCCAACTGCTGCTGCACTCCTTGCAGTATTTGACCTAGCATTTGTACTGCCGCGTTGTCATCACCTCCCTCCATGTTAATCTATAATCCACCTTAGCAAGTTTGTTAGAGTTCTAGCAAGACAATCTAAGTCCAATCCTTAACATAAGGTTAGTGCTAGCCGGGAATGGTTGACACAAGTAAAACATATTTTAATTCATTCTCAAGAGAATACACACGTGATCTAATCACGCAGACATCTATCCTTTCAGGAGGTTCATAGGATCTATCATGTTCAAAGAATGGTATTTGGCCTTGGTTTCGGGTTTTCCTAGTTCTCCCATTTCGAAGCTTCAGGTAGGCTCTCCCTGCCCCCCTCCCACCACACTTTAATATCTCGACTAGATAACTTTCCCAAGAAGTTTTCCTTCTTGGCTCCCATAACTCTAATGTTAATGACTCCCATTGGCCCTGGCCCAATAACCAAACAATGGTTAATGATCGGGAACCTAGGCTCTGATACCAAAATGAAACGCTCCTAGAGCGTTAAACACTTGGAATCACAACAAGAGAAAGAATAAAGGACTCGATAATAAATATCTTTCATTAATAGAATTCATAAATTCAAGGTTACAATTGGAACTATATAAGATTCTAAGCAAGACAAAGATCTCTATCACTCAAGCTCCCCTCTCCAATCGGTCTCGTGGTTTGCCGATCAATCTGTAAGAAATGAGAAGGAAATGATGGGGATTAGTCCAGAACAAGGACTAAGTGGGCAACCGTTACCCGGTCTAGCAACTGAAAAAAAAAACAACATGGCAATACAACTTCAACGTAAAAAGAAACACAACATCACAACACACAACATCATCGGGCTATTAATATTATCCGGGGATGATCGGTCCCTCGCCCAGCTCTCACGCATTACCGCTCATGACACGGATGCACGCTCACACACCAATCACCTGGTGTGCATGATGCTCTACCGCTCCAGCCCTCCGGCATCGACGAAGGGAGCGGGTTCGTTCACACAATTAATCTATATCTTATTAACATTCCACATAAACCATGTTATGCATTAGAAAACACAAATAGAGAAAACGTTCCAACAATTCATTAAATACTAGCAAGAAATCCTATAAGGGGTACTTCATAAACACTTAAAAGAAGAGGCTAGACAAAAGTTGAGTTTAAACCAAAACTCGAACCTGGGTCTATGGGGCAACAGGATAAACTCTTAACCAATTAAGCTACCAATGGCTTTTAAAATAAATGAGAAAATATGGATGAAGAACGATACAAAAGGGTTTCAAATAGGTATAACAGAGACTTAAGACTGCGTAGAACAGAGTGGGCTCAAAGAAACATGATCGGATCTTAGCAGAGGAGGACCGGAACAGGCCGGAATAAGCAAATCTCAGCCGATTTTTAAGGAATGATTCTCTCGCATGACATATAGAAGCTGGATTCAAGGCCGTTCAGTCTGAGAACAAGTGTTTGGCCGCCAGGGGTAGATTCATAGGCTTCCCGGAAGAAAAAGAAAACAAACTACATCAAGCCATGAATGGATAAGGAACGGCTTCAAGACTTATAACAGAGTTTGGCTTGTATAATCCACTCGGCTGCAAGAACAACAACAATGGCAGATTTGAACAACCAGATACTTTTCGTGAATTTAGCAACAACAAACATATCAATCTAGCATTAGCGGCCAAGTCTTCACGGAATCTTATGGTTTTGGCTCCTAAGTAACCCACCTGCTTGGATTGTTCTCCTTCTGTAACTAAGCTCGATGGCGCAGGCTAAGCTCTCCAGAAATTTCCAAACAAAAAGACGTTTCCCTTTTAAAATACCCTTACTCCTAAGGTTAAGGAGAATATCTTCCTTTTCCCAAACTAACAATAGAAATCTTCCTAAACTTAGCTTCACTATTCATATCAGATATTCCATCAAATATCTAGCATGATATGAATACCGTATTTATCGTATTCTCTAACCATTGATAATCTCTTTCAAAGTTAATTATTTCTAACCTATGGTTAAAAACTCAAATGTTAACTTGTCTGCCAACCCCCTAGGTGTGTCACACAAACTAAAACTCCAATTCTCTTTGTGGCTTGTTACTACATAAATTCAAACTTCTGTGTTTACAATATATTCAAAATCTGAATAAGCAAGTCATGTCCATAATCTCTAAAAACTTGATTACATATACAAATAATCAAGTAATCCCTTATACTAGACACAACCTGTGGTGTAAAACATCGGTTTGAATAGTGTAACCAATTCTGTATGGCAGCATCTTCCTCCATGATGATTTTAGCAAACATACAAATATACAATCCACATGAATAACCATTTGATTGGAGAGGATGAGGGCTAAGATGGCACCACCGCAAATTCTCTTTGAATTGGGCTGCTCGTGGGGAAAGCTTGGCCAAAGCTTCTATTAGCCTGTTATAAGAGAGGAAAGTCAATTCCTACATAATCAAAATAAGTTTACATTTGAATTCACAAATTGACCACTTACCCTTATAGGTGTCCAATCATAGCCTTTGACAACCAAGGCTATCAAAGTGCAATATAACCGATAAGTGTAATTGCTAGGGGCTAAAAGACCCAATATCACACAACCGATCCAATGATTCCTATGGCACATAGGAATAATCAAACATGCACAATGGTCCATATCCAATCCCAAACAATTTGGATATAACAAGTTCTTTTTCATTTTTATATATCCATATGTTAGTGCATGACATATGTATACTTGTTTTCTTCGTTCCTCATCCAAATGTAGCCACTCATTTCTAAGCAAAATACACCATTTCTAAGCAAAATACACCATGCTATAAAGAGGTCACAACAGAAAGTACAATCCTAGGTATACAACAATTTACCTCATGAACAGATCAATGATCGTATTATTAAGCCATCGTGTCTCATTGTCCGAATGTTTACGCCCATTGGTTCGTTATAGTGATTGGGTTGGACTCACGGTAAATACACCATGGGTAGAAAGTTGTCGAGCAATTCTACTAGGGATCTGCTCCTCTTCCTCAATCTGTTATTAAGGTAAATAATACAATCCAAGGAAACAAATGCATTTTAACACATTTAGATTTCAAAGTAGATTTCAGATATCTTACACAATGTTTTGTAACAAATTAGATCTAAAATAGTTTATAGATTCTAGTAATAATCAAATCTTGTTCTTCTTCTTCATAGCCACAATAAATTTTTCGTAGATATCATCCAACCAATTTTCTATTGGATGATCTTGTACATATGTAGCAACACTATCGCCAGTAAGAAAGGCCCAACAACCATGGCTTCAAAACTTTGGTAAAATAGTCTCGATCACCTTGCTCGAGATTGAAGGTGATAGGAGTGACTATAGTGTGTCGGGCATTTTTGTAACCTTTGTACATATGGTCATCAACCAAGAGTGTATTGACCACTTTATATGATCCTGCAAGAGGTTTGTGATTGTACACTTTCTCTAGAATCTTGAAGTTAATATTGATTTTATTAACTTTAGTGCATGCTCTAGTGAGTTCCTTTAGACCCCACTGGAATATTAATGCACTCCTTATATCTTCCGAAAGAACTTTTTAGTTATCGGGTTCAAGATGGTACCATCAAAATCAGCCCATATTGCAATGTCAAACCGGGTTTATACACCACCAAGAAACTCGAATAAATCTTTCCTGAATACCAACATCTTTGTTTTGGAAAGCAACAAAAGTTCTAGTGGTGGATCCACCCTTGGTATGACATTCCTACTAGTTTGCTCGTAGAATTTTCCAAGCACACCATTGAAATCAAAGATCAATAGTTTTTTAGACAACCTGATTCTCTTGATGGCCGGAGATGATGCACAATCACTTCCGGTATAATAAGGTCCATTTTCTTCTCTTTGAACTCTCCATCGAAATTGTCGGTACTAGTAAAAACAACAAGATACAATGGTCAAATATTGAGGAAGAACGAGACAAAAAGAAGCTAGGAAAAAAAATGAAACCTTTTAACTCAATCAATGCGTATCTTACTTGGTTGTTTTGTGGATGGTGGTTGAGGTAAAATGCTATTTGACATTACATTGTCATCATCAAATTGTATTTCTTGAGCCAAAAGAATTGCTATATATTTAGAGAATTAGTACACTAATTTACTAACTGTAATGGAACAAAAGTGAAGGAAGAATACCTTTGTTTTTTCTAGTAGATATCTCTTCGACATTTTCGGTTTCGATTTCCAATTTGCTACTTGTATCTATACCTAAAGAAATTATAGCTTCAGTATGAATAATATTAGAACTATCAAAGGAATAATAAAATTAGTATCTTAAACCAACCAGATATGAAATCTTTGACTTCTACTACAAAAAGTGGTTTTTTTAATGCAACGAACTTCTCCTCATTGTCGAAGCTAGAAAGCGGTTTTTCAGATGCGGTGGACTCCGCTTGCTTGGTAGAGCTAGAGGGTTTATTGAGCTTATCCTCCTTGTTGAAGCTAGAAAGTGGGTTTTCGGATGCGGTGGAAACTTCCTGCTTGGTAAAGCTAGAAGGGCTAGGAGGTCCAAATAGAGAAGGTTCATTGTAGCTTTTGGAGACATCTACTGCACTTGACGTAAATTTGGAAGCATCAGCATATGCTGCACTTGACTCTTCATTTAGATTTGACTGCAATTTGAAGCCTCACCGCACTTGACTCTTCATTTAGATTTGATCAAGCAATTTGAAGCCCGCATGCGAGAAGATACAAGAAGAATGAAAAATAACATAAGTTATTCTAATACAAACTATTAACTTTTACATTACCTTGTTTCTCACTTTCTCGATTGTCCAAAGGTGCTCTTCTTTCTCAATTTCAGGTTGTGTTGCATTCTCCACTTGGATCTTTTGCTCTTCTATCTGTGAGAATAGATATCCCTTATCTCTACTTGTGCTTGCATATGTGGGATTCATATGGACATCTAAAAGGACAACCAACAAAACCATCAACATTAAATGATGTTAAGAAGTTGATTGCTTAACCACTTATACATACCATATGAGTGTACAACTTTCTTCACGCCAAATGCAAAGAATCCAAGTGGCGGATATGATCCGGTTACAATCTGGGCTACAACACTTATCCCTATAACTCAAAAACAAGAAATTATACACATCAATTTAAAGAGCTTAATGATCAAAATATAACTATTGTTAAGATCAAAATTTACTTTTGCTCATACCTTAATAATGAGGCCAAACATTGAATATGGTAAAGATGGTTACACTCTCTAGTAACAAAGGGCGTTGGCTTCCCATCATATTCCAAGAATCTTCTACAATAGGGACATACACGTTCGTGAGTCTGATAGGAAATTTGTTTCTATAGACTCGGGTAGATAAGGATCTAGTTTAATCCCCGCTTCTCAAGGACATTGCACCTTCAATAAGCCTTTCAAGACACGGTCCGAAGTTTTGCAATCTCATCATTGTCCCCTTGCCTCCTCTTCTCAATAGCATCAAGATCTTCCTCTACAACAACCAATGATGCCACAACTTTAACTACCTCGGCTTCCTTCATATCTACCACATTTGCACACTGCAAAATGCTTCCTTTGTCATTCCTTGCATCAAGCATTTGATGTCTACAATTTCTTGCATATAATGCTCCTTCTTCTCCCTCAATGATTTGAAGGTTTTCTTCAACTCTTTCCATTTGTTATATGACTGTTGTAGCCTACAATCAACCTCTTTCACCTTCAATTCAAAGTGGACTCCTTCCATTTTGTCATCACCGTAAGGAATCAGAATGAAACAATTCAAGAATTAGTTACGGGGATACAAGTATATTCCACAATCTAAAGAAACTTTATTAAAGGCTCAATCCACAATCTATATTCCACTCACTATAATTCAGGTCCAATCTATAAAATATAATCCACAAAGCACAAAGTATAAATCCTTAACCACAATTTAACCATCACAAATGCAAAACCACAAACCAGCACAAATGCAAAACCACAAACCACAAAACACAATATAAAATTCCCCCAATCCACAAACCAAAACATGCAACCACAAACCACAAACTACGTAAACACAATATAAAATTCACTCAATCCACAAACTAAGACACCCAACTCATAAACCAAATCCATTAACCCCAAAACCACAAATCATAAACCACAAACAACAAATCCAAATATATAAACTACAATCTAAATTCACAAACTCTAAATCACAATTATATACTACAAATAATATAAATTCACAACTCCAATTTAAGAACTCCAAACCACAATTCTACTAAAGAACTACAATTTAAGAACTCACGACAAAAACTATCACAAAAACTATGACCACAATAACCGAGAAAGGTTAGGCTATGAACAAACCAATGATTATTAAGACTCTACAATGTTTATCAAAAAGTACTTACTATCGAATGTCCAAAGGTAAAATCTCCTTTTTGCATCTCCAACTTTGTTTGAAACCACCCACATTGTTTATGTAAGCTCATTTGACAAAATGCAAATTAAACAAAATAAAAACTACAACTTGTATTACCATATTTACGTCTCTTAGACTCCACGGTTTTAGAATATGATGAAGCCAATCGTGGTTCGATGATGCCCTGAATCTTGTATAGGTTTTAGTGCTTTTCTAGTCCCACTATCTTCTTGGATGGGTATATTATCTTCTTCTAGCATTGAAGACCTCTTTTTTTGAAGCATGCTTATAAAAACTCAACCAATCTATATCCTTACCTTTAACATCATGCAAAACCATGCTACAAACCATAACTTGACTAACCTGCCCATTTTGAACATGACTCCTTTCCTCATAGATTGCCCTATAAATGCTCGAAAAAAGCCTCTTTCTTTTCTTTTTTGAGCCCTCAATCTATAGGATTGTTTATTCTCCACCTTTGGTCCCCAATACTTATGCGCATCTCTAATGGATCCACAAACTTTTCCTCATGTTTTAACAAATCCCCTGTATGATAATCCACTATCATTCAAGACATTTTTTTCCATTTCTACAACCATGAAATTTAAGAGACCAAGGATTGAACCAACTCCACAAGGTCAAAAATCAATCAAAATTGGCACTACATACAACAAAAGCTTTGCCACAAGCTCTAGCTATGATCCGACAATCTTTATGCTATGATCCACAAGCTATGATCCACAAGATCTGGCTGTGCTTCCGCAATCTCTATTTAGGTCTTTTCACAAGGTCAAAAATCAATGGAAACAAAATCGGCACTGCATATAGCAAAGCTTTTCCCAAAAGCTTTTCCCATGATTTGGCAAGCTATGATCCGCCAATCTCTGTTTGGTGGCTATGATCCACAAGATCTGTTTGGCTATGATCCACAAGCTACGATCCACAAGATCTGGCTATTCTTCGGCGGTCTCTATTTAGGTCTTTTTGGTTATTTTTTGGCGGTCCACGTTATTTTGGTCTCCGTGGCATTTGGCTTGTGTGGCAAATTCAAAAAGTCCTATTCTCGAGAAAGATATCATGCCAAAGAGAGGGAATTTTATTTTTGCACTATCATAAATGCTAAATGATTTGAATTTTTGTGTGTACAAACCACAATCTTGAACTATGTTTTGGACTATTTTTGTGGTGCAAAAATGAGCAAAATTGAGACACCATACCATGAATCCACCCTGGGACGATACCAGAACTACCTTGGTTTTGGCTAAGTTAACAAGCATGTCAGTCACCTGACAAAATGTGTCCAGGGCATCGAGATGGCGTTGCATGTCTGCCTGAATGCGTGCTTGGAGGTCCACATTGTCAGCATAGATCAGCTGCCTGATGATCTGGTGTAGGAGGTAAGCCCCAGTGCCTCCATTATCAGCAAGCCATCTCTCCAGCTGATCAATATATAGGCCAAATAGCGTGGGAGAGAGAGGGCATCCCTGCCGAACCCTGATACTGCTCTCGAATGGCTGGCCTGCTGGTTGCAGCCGGCCGGTGCATGTCTCATATAACCTGTACACTACATTCTGCAGTTCGGCAGGGATGTCTAGCTGCAGAAATCTTGCCGACAACTTTTCCCGAGGCACAGTATCAAAAGCCTTGGCGAAGTCTACGAAGCAGCAATACAGATCTTGCCTATGGTTCCTGCTGTCCTCAACCAGAGTCTGCAGCGTGAAGATGTGATCTATGGTTGAGTGCCTCGGCCTGAGTGCTCGCACTTCTGTTGCTTGTTCCCATCCTGTCAACTGCCATTCGAGGATCCCATCGAGGAGCTTTGCAAACACTGAGCTGATCACGATGGTCCGGTAATTGGCCGGGCAATGCGGGTCTCCTGCTTTGTAGATTGGGACAACCCTGCTAGTGGTCCATTGCGGGGGAAACATTCCCGCAATGCCTTGTTGAACATGTCGGTCAGTATCGGTGCCATGGATGGTCTTGCCAACTTGAGTAACTCTGCCTGCATGCTATCAAGGTCTGGTGCTTTTCCATTGGCTAGACGTTGCAGCCCCTCCGCTACCTCCACCTCTGTGATTTCCAGTACTAGGCCTTGCTAAGGGGGTAATGCCGCCCGTGCACCCTCAGGGTGGTAGAGCTACTGTAGGTATTGCCCCTACTGGTCTGGAATGATGTTTCTTGTGGGTGGCACTGGCCTCCTGAGCACTCTCCGCCAGAAGGTCCTGGGATGATGTTCCAGGAGGAAGGCCATTTCCTGTTGATGGGCCGGAAGGTACCTGGCCTTTCTAGCCTTAAAGAAAGTGCGGTATTGCTTGACTGCATCTGAGCATAGAGTAAGGTCTGTGACTTGGCGGAGCTAGCGTTTGCATTCTTTGCACTCGGCATCGAACCACTAGTTATGTGGAAAGATCGTAGCTCTCGAGGTTTGCCAGGGGTGACTTCTCCCAAAACATCTCTCTGCAGCAGCCCCGAGAACGTTAATGAGCCTGCCTACCTGCTTGCTGCTAGCGTTAAGCATTGTGAGATGCTTGCCAGATCCTCCGCAAGCATCTGGGAGTAAGTAGAAGCGCGCTCATAGTCTAGTCTGAGCTGGGGCACGAGGAGGTGTTGGACAGGCGTCTGAAGCAACCTACCAAGCCAGCTACAAGTAGAGTGGCAGGTAGTCTGAGTCCACCTCCCTATCCCGACCAGATGTTCCCACTCGAAAATATTTGACGAGATGCATGTCCTGCTCGGCCACCAAAACATATTCTACCACGCTGGACCCACCTCCCTAGTTCTCATGCCTGCAAGTGTGCCAGCTGGAGGACGGCCACTGTCTAGTCCATTGCAAATCACTAGGTCAAAGATACTGCAGAGCAGCGACAGCTGCCTCCCATAGTGTGAGACCTGAATGTCAGCTGATGCCCGTGGCCAAGCTCCTTCTAAAGGGCTTAGCTGCAACACATCATCTGTTAGAGGGTCAAATCTCATCAGATGTTCCGTGCCAGTGCAGGACGAGCATGACCCTACCCTCCTGCTTGTGCTGCTGTATGTCATCGTATAGATCGATATAGGGCTCCAACCTATCCACACCCAGATGCTTGTGATAGAAGTTGCTCTCGGCATGTGGGAAGTAGCAGGCTGCCACAAAGAGAGGGCTACCACTGCAATTCTGCATGTGCACTCACAGATACCTCTTATGCTTGTTTGTATTGCACAGGGAAACTGACTGTGCCAGGGCTGTCTGATAGTAGCAGGCGACCCCTCCGTGCCCCTGCTTTCCTGTGCATTCATTGAAGACGGAGTAGCGATGGTATCCGGACAAGTCGGGTAGTCTATGTCCAGCATGCTTCCATGTTTCTATGAGGAAGATGAGGTCCATATCGGCGGTAACTGATTTGAGACTGTCTCCCTTATGCCATAGAAAGCCCCGACGATTCCAAGAGACCCTGCGCAGGCACAATCCCTATTTGCTGGCGGGAGCTGCAACATTAGGTTTGGCGGTGGTAGCACAAGGGATGGTGGTGGAGGTGGAGGCGACATGTGACATGTTGGTAGTGGCAGGTGAGGCCATTGTAGCAGGATGTGCAGCTGGGGGTTCGTAGCAGAAGGACCTCGAGAGTTTGAGGTGCCTGCATCAGCATTTGGTGGCCTAAAGATCTGCATCCTTCCCCGGACCAGCCCTGCTGCGCCTCCCTGTTTGCGGACACTTTTGACTTTCTCCAACTCATGCCTGCAGTCCTCCTGCTGTGCTGGAGTCAGATCCCGGCCCACGTACAGGGCAGTCCCCTTAAACTGCCTGCCTTGATGCAGGATGGCTGCTCGCTCTTGTGCATCCCTGACTGTGAAGATGACTACCCGGGGACGGTTAGGGCGCTGGGCCCCATGGCGTATCGCCCTAACAATGTGTACAAGCGTGTGGAATGTCATCGGGGTCAGGATCTGTGTCTGGAGTCGGTTGATGAGGTGCTCTCCTGTCTCCTCTGTCAAGCCGCGCACCACCACATTCTGGCTCCTGCGTCTTCCCTCTTGGAACTCTGAAGTGGTCGGGCTCGTGATGGCTACTGCGGCATTCGCTGTTTGCGATGTGCGTGGCGTGGGTTGTGGCCTGTGGTGGGGTGGTGGTGGCATGGGGCAGCTTGGTGATGCAGCGATGGGCCGCCCAGGTTGGCGTCTTGCAGGCTATCGGGTATGTGGATCTGTCATGTCCTGTGCTGTGGCCTCTGCTCTCTGTAGTCGGGAGCTCAGCTCCTGCTGGAATTGCTGCTGCCTTGCCCATTCATGCGTGCATTGCCGCAATTGTTCATGGGCTTCCGCATGAAGCCCCTTGCCTTGCTGGATGACAGTTTCCTGAAGCTCCTGCAACTCCTGGTCTCGTGCCTCGACCTTCCTTTGAAGCACTCTCAACTCCGACTGACTCGCTTCAAAGGCAGTCTGCACGCTTCGCATGGTGGTGGCAGCCGCCGCGACTTCTGATTGGAGCGGGAGATGGTTGCCCTTGTCTCCTGATCAGAACGCTGCCTATCTTGTGCCATGGTCTCTATGATGGTGGAGAGGGAGTCCACACGAGCCCGCAGGTCAACAAGATCTTGCTTCTGCTGTTGTCTTTCGAAGTATGCCAAACAGATGCCGTCTTCCAGTTGTTGTGTACGGGCCTCTATCTCTTCAATCCGCTGTCTCTCTGCTGCCAGTTGTCCTCTGAGATAATGTGGCACCGGGGACTGGATCTCTTCTGCCAAGTCTGCAATTCAGGTCCTGTTGCATGCGATTCCTGCCTCCAGGTTTTTCAAGGCCGTCATCTGTGTGTGCCATCAGGTCTGAACAACAATCAATCTCCTCTCGGGTCGATCTTGCTAATGGGCCTTTGCTCGTGCCTCTCTCCTCATGGAAGTGGCCTCTCCCTTGTTGTTGCCGTCTGGTCGGAGCTATTTACGTGGGGGACCATCCGCTTGATTCTCCTGGGCGGGCTCGTCCTGTCTGAGATCGGTAGCTCGGGGGCATGCATGGGCAGCAGTCCGGGGCTGGGCTTGGGCCTGGGTTTGGGCTGTGGCTTGAGGGGTGTCTCCATCCAGGTGGGGGTTTGGGTAGGGGGTACATAAGTGGCCATTGTTGATTGAAGTCCACAAAGTCAAGAAGCGAATTAGCAGAAAAACTAGCATAGCCTCTTCTACAATGTTTTCCATGAGCTTATAGTGTTTGTCATTGATATCATAAATTTTTTGTGGTTCAGTAAGGATTAATGCATTTGGCTTCAGTAAACTATTAGAATTAATAAGAGGGACAGGTAAATCATAGATGGTAGGTTCAGTTAAGCTGAAGGAGTTGTCAGAGTTTTGGGCATTATCAGAGCAGCACACTTGAGATTGGGATGAGGACATGATAATAGCTCTATCTGGTATTGATTTGTTGATAATCTCTTGAGCTCCTTCAAAATCTTGAGCTGAGTTACACTTGTTTATAAGGTTCTCCAAATAATCTTCATAACTTTGGTTAACAACCCCTACGCTCTTGTCTTTACTTCCAGCTTCTGTAGTAAAATTTCCTTCAATTGCTTTCAATTTCCTTTGTATGCCAACTGGGATAGAATTCTCAGTTGAAATTGGTGCACTACTAAATATTGAGCATTTAAAAATTCTATCTCCTTTCAACAAAACCATCTCACAATCCTCATCCGAGCATTCTGTGAGTACTTGGAAAGGATTGTTATCAGAACTCATCCAAATTGTCACATTCTGTGAGTATTTGGAAAGGATTGTTATCACAGAACTCATCCAAATTGTCACTGCCATTTTCTGAGTCTGATTCACTTATATCAGTCAACTCGCCTTGATTGATATACTCTTGATTTCCTGAAGTATCATCCTTATCTTTCTCATCCTGGATTGTTGGGGCCATCCGAGTCTTAGCTGCTTGACTTTCCTGGCTTGGAATATTATGTTTAAAATATAATTTTGTTGTCGGGCTGTATTTGTTGAATTCAGCTATGTGATCTAAACCATTGAAAGAGACTCCTTACTTGTATCCATTATACTGATTTCCTTGTTAGGACATAGATTTTCCTTGTTACTTTTGCTTATCTGTATTCCTTTATTTAAAATCTTGAGATTTCCATATTTTCCATTTTTGCTTATGCAGTATGTTTCTCTGTTTTCTTAACTCTTCCAGCTCTTTATTTGCTTGAACAATTCTCTCCTGTTGAATCCTACTTCTCTCTATCCTCCTGACACTACCATTAGTGCCTATGCATGGAACCATCGAAATAAAGGGTCTGAAATTCTAGCCGAAATGTTGAGCTTCTCGGGACGCTCAAGCTGGTACTTGGATAGTCTAAAGATGTGCCCACATTAGAGTTTATGTTTCAAACACAAATCATGCCATGGACATACAAATCCGTATGCTGTTGGATTGGAGCTTGGGCTACCTGCAAGCTGGGAGTGGAAAAGCAAACAAAATATATACACTTGCGTGACATTAAAATACTATCTATCTATCTATCTATCTATCTATCTATCTATCTATCTATCTATCTATCTATCTATCTATCTATCTATCTATCTATCTATCTATCTATCTATCTATCTATCTATCTATCTATCTATCTATCTATCTATCTATCTATCTATCTAGAATTACTATTTCCTGAGGTTGATGCCATAGAATTACTATTTCCTGAGGATGAATTACTTACCCCCTCGATTTTTCCTCTTCCAATGCCTCCCCTGTAACGCAGATCCAAAGCTCCATTGCTTCATCACAGTAGCTTCTTAACAAGCCTAGAATTAGCATTTCTGAGCCTGAAAAACCTGATCTTGTCCTTGATTCCAAGTCCGACATCAGAGTAGGATATCAGAGATATCCGATTGTGTGAGCTCCCTGTAACAAAAAGTCCTGCCTTTAGGCTAGTTATGTTTCCAAGTGCTAAAATAATACAAGGTTATGTTTGGCTGTGTTTATTTTTATCTACAACTTTTCCTTTGTATTTCTATGAACTTCTAATGGTTCCCATAGACAAACAAATCCCTGTTTTTAAGTAATTTTTTTTCCCAAACAAAAAACCTATAAAAACTATTTGCAAACGTAATTAGAGGGCATTACATCAAACCCTCACATGTTCAACCCCTTCAAATCAAGCCCGAAGGGAAGAATTACAATAACATAGACCAATGTGTATACCACTATTATTATTAACGCTTTGATGTGATCTAGACTTCTGAATCATTTGTAATTATCCCATTGCTTCGAAATATCGTGACCATGCTTTTAATTGAAAATATACTTGTCTATGTGGCTAAATGTAATGATATTATCTTAGTTATTTTGACTTATATATTGAAATGGTTGTCATATCAACAATGTTGTATTCACTCCATAAGAACATTTTAATTTATTCATTGTGGGCTCAATGAATAAAATATATGCTTAGCCAAATTCGCCATACATTTGCACCCAACACATCCCCTTTTCATAAATATAAATGCCCGCTTAATGGATCAAACATTTACTTTTCCTTTCATAGCAGAGATTATAATCAGATTTATAGGTTCCGCCCATATACTTCTTATGAATGTTGGTTAAAAACGAAAAATTCCATCAACATGTCACACCCACTAAGAAACCAGTATTATATTATAAACATTAGATTAGATGTAGAAAAGAACATTTAGAATTATTATAAATTATATATCAAAAAAATCCCAGACTACCATCGATAAAGAAATGATTGACAAATGTCGACGTTCAGTGATTGCGATTGGATATATGCAAATGAGAATGTTTCATGATAAGAGCAAAACTCACTTTGGAGAAAGTATGAGAGTCCTGACAAGAACTAATTGATATGACAACCTTGCAAGACAATCGAAGTCGTCATATAGATTCAACCCCATGATGAATGCAAGAAGATTGATATGATTATTCAAAAACTTCATAAGTTGTATTCAAATTTTAACCTCAATAAATAAACATACCTTACTAGTTTTGGAATTTTTTTTTTTTTTTTGAAGGCAAGATATTTTATTAATAATAAATATGGTTTACAAACCTTATTTATAAGCCCCTCAAAAGGCCAGATAGGAAATATTTGCACCACACCCAAAAGAGGGGATGGAGGTGAAGAACTATCTAACTATGTACTCAAATAACAGAAACTCTACATCTTCTGTGTAGCTGCTAGTACTACGGCAGACCTACCTCTGTAAGCTCCTGCTTCTTCCTTCCAGCAACACATACTAAAGGAGTATCCATTATTTTTTCCTCCCATTAGTAGCACTTCAATCCATCTTACCACTTGGGTGTCCAAATCAATAACCAGAGATAAGAATCTGAGGCTGATGCAGTCATAAACAGAGCAAACAAGGGACTATTCAAGGTCTAAGCCCTTGCTATGCATATGAGGGGCTCCGAGAGAGCAAACTTCATCCCATGTGTTAACTTGGCTTGCACTGGCATCCTTCATCGTGGTACTATAAGAGCCACTGCACTATCTTCCCACTATGTCGAACATCCAAGCCTACCCAAATAGGGTGGTCTGCTCACTCCCTGTAAACATCCTCACTTGCTAGCATAGGTTAAACCTTTCTAGTGCTCCAACTGTACCTGGTCTCCCGCCCAAGGTTCATTTGGAACCTCATCCAATCTGCCCATTCTTTCACCAGTCTGCAGTATCTGATCTCCCCCCACTGGGACAGGGGATGGCTACCAGCAAAGGAATATCATAGCCCTTATGCATTCCCAAGTGCAATAGGCTAATGTAGCCACATCCCTCAGGAATACATAAGAATCTAGGCGGTTCCCTAGCTGTCTACGGGCTCAAAAACAATATCAGAGCACACAACACAGAAGCCCTAGTATACTCTGTTAAGCACCGGGACTGAAAAATCGTGCTTTAAAACTGTTTATGATCCCTAGCATTAGCAAAACAGAACAGACACCATAAGCCATGAACTGCCTCGCATCTGCATGATCCCTGGCATTAGCAAAACAGAACAGACACCATAAGCCATGAACTGCCTCGCATCTGCTAGTCAAAGCTGCCTTCAAACCATACTCACTAGCAGTAGCACAAAACCGACTCCTTACCTTGTCAAAGCCAGACAACAAAGCTAGAACACCAAGGCATCGGCCATACCTCAGACTTCAGACCCGATTGCCACTGCTCTGAGTAAACCAAAGAAGCAGAAAGATGATCCGCTAATGCTAATGTTGATGATGTCGAAGATGCGGCCAGAAGAAATCTTGTCGCTCTTCGACCATCCGCACTATACACGAGTCTCAAGGAAGCGGCGGCGCCGCCGCCCTAATCGGCGCCTAGGGTTCGCCTTGAGTGCATCATGATCTTAGTTTTGGAATTTAATTGCGATGAAAAGCCCAAGAACGCTGGACACTTTTCTAGTAGCTAATATATAAGTAGTTGCAAAATCCAACTCAGTAAAGAAAATGAATTTAACTTAATCACCATAATTATAGTTAGTTTATTAATTATATACATGTATAAATCTGCAGAAGGTATTACATTACTTAGAAAAATGATGCATGTCCTCATTGACAGGTGCACATACTTCCAATATATCGGCTATTAGTCACTAGTTTCAAGCATATTGCACATGGTTATTTGAATTATTGGCAAGCACAATTTGTTAGATGTTTTTTGGATGCATCTCGTGCTTGAAGTCGAGTTGAAGATACCAAACCCTTTAGCCAATTTCGATTCTTTGATAATGTTCTACACCAACAAAAGATAACTACTTTAAGAGGCAATCAGGCCTTTGGAGGAGAAAAAGACGTTGTCAACTCCACTAAGTTAGGCATCTGTGGAGCACCTATCAACAACATTATGATACAGGTGCCTACTTTTCCTCGCAAAGATAATGTGGACCCCTAAAGAATAAGACAATAGACAACCCTTGCATCCTGAGGGGAGAAAAGGGCAAATATTTTATAACAAAGGAGCAAAATGGTGTCCGGTGCTGGTGCTGGTGTTGAAAGCCCTTCACATGGTCCAAAATGCCAGGTAGATATTTGACTCACTGGGGCCTTAGGATCACTGACGAGCAGTTGGAGAAAAACAACTACAACAACAAGCACAGGTTGCATGGGATCTAGGGCCTAGAGCCATGGCCAAATGCTTGCAAGCTTTATGCATGACAAAATGTCCAACCAGGCCAATACATGCCAATTCCCAGTGCAAATCTAGTTGTCATCTCTGAAATTCTTCTCAAACTTCAAGGCTTGTAGGCGAAAATCTAGTTGTCATATGGAAATCCTTCTAAAATTCAACTAGAATTCAAAGCAGGCAGAGAAAAAACATAAATGCAAGGATTGAGGGACTAAATGACAGATAAAGAATGGAAGAATTTTTTAGCACATCAAGGGGTTCAAGTTGGAATTGTGGACAATGGTCCAAAATATAGGAAAAATAAAAGGAAAGGTATATGGCCCACTCACATGGACAAGGGTCCAAGCACATGGGGCACACCATAGCCAGACCTCTGCTTTGCTCATACTTCTGAAACCTCTGATCTCATCCGGCATTATTAACACGAAGACCTCAAGCATTCTAATCATCAAATCCTTGCTTTTGCTTTTGCATTTTTTACACTTTCCTCATCAAATCAATGCTCTCGGCAGTTTGTTAGTTCGTTTTTTGTTTGGAGGGTTTTAATCCGGTGGATACCTCTTCTACCTGTTTGGTCTTGCAGAGATCAAGTTATATATATCCTGTTGTACCCAGTACCCAATTTGTAGAAGGGCTTTGTGCTTCTGATTCAGATGCAGATATGGCAGAAAATCAACCAACGGATCTGCCTCGAGCTACAGAGTTTTAGCTTTCTTCGTTGAACTGTTCTTCTAGGGCTCCATATTTTATTTTCCTTGTTCTAATCTGCCAACCGGAATCCACATGTCCAAGTCTGAACCCTTTTCCATTTGCTTTCTCAATCATGACGTCTTCTTCCTCCCTGCCAAACCTGCAGCTTTGCCGTTGTTACTAGTTCTACTGAGGGAAAGACAAGGTAGGTAATGGAACAATGCGTACATAGTTTCATAAATGGATAGCAGACAAAGAAGAGACGCTCTATTCTACTTCTAGCTCTGGTATCTCTTCAACCAAGCCAATGGCTTCGGTTTTCCAAATTTTTTAACTTGAGTTTTTGTCTATAAGCTTGCAGCGACATCAGGAAGAAACCCCACTAGGGCTTGCTGCTGGATTTGGGGACAAAAAGGGTCAAGTTAAATGTTTAAGACACAGTCTGCATCAAGATTGCGAAGATTTTTCCTTAGAGGAGCCTCTTCTGGACCACTAGTTTCTTCTCAGTAATCCTCTCAAAAGAGAGTAACAACCCTTTTCTTTTTATCTATACAAAGTGGATGCGCTTCTGCCCATTTGGCTATGTTGCTTCTTATTGTAGGGCCATGAGAGCAACATGCATGTAGCAGGCGCCAGCTAAAAAGAACAAATCCTCCATAGCTCTTTTGTTCCCAGGGTCGCTAAAAAAAGAGAAGAAATTCTCTGCAGTGTCACTCATCCGTCCATTTGGTTGGGTGCATATACATTCATTTTGGGTTCACGACACCCTGTCTTCATGCAGCAATCCCTGGCCACAGTTTTGCTATTCTCATCTTCAAGTTGCTAAAATTGTGACGGAAATGCTAGCCATTCGGTGGTTCCTCAAAATGGGCATCTCCAGAAAAGCAATACTGCTTTGAAGGGCAGTTGTAGAGGTACTTTGTCGACCCAGTTCCGGCCATGGAAGCATTTTATGAATGTGTACCCATATCTGCAACCCCTGATACCGGTCCATACGGTCACACCGAAGCTGCATTCTGTTTTGAGGTAGAGATTTCTTCTCCTGCCATGCCTGGAGCCCAATGCGCAGCTTCCATACGCTGAAGAGCTTGGCATTCCGGCAGATTTGCTTAGAAGTAGAATGTTGCCTGTGTTTTGAGAGCTTAATAAAGACTGTCGCTAGCAATGGGGAGCTACCTGAATAGCCAGCTCTCTAAGAAGACGGGTTTCTTTGGTCTCAGGTTGTGGGTAGTTATTGGAATCGGAGTTGGAGCAATCATAGTTCTCATTTTGTTCTTCCTCTCAGTGTGGCTCTCTTCAAGAAGAAAATCCAGAAATGCATATGATAAGTTTCCGTCTCAAACTCAGAGCATTCCTAATGTTTCTAAGGAGATAAAGGAAGTTCCTCCTGCTGAAGGTGTCCTGCTGACTATCTCAGACAAAACAGCTGAGAAGGATGCCGAGAAAGTCTATGTGCATGTTGGTTTTAACAGAAAGAATGAACACCCTGGATCACGCGCAATTGTTGGTGTCGAGATGGGCAAAAATTATGAGGGATCAGGTAGAAGATTGGTGTTAAATCAGACTGAGAACAGGAAAAACAGCAAGCATCCAGATAAGGCTCCTTTGGACTATATTCATGAGCGCAGAGACTCTAACCTGCAGATCATTAGGTTGACTCCTTATGGTGAGTATACTGGAAGTCCAAGGGCAGGATCTGACACCCTTTCTGCCATATCAGCCTCTTCAAGTATTGCTGAAGTTTCCCATCTTGGCTGGGGACATTGGTACACTCTTCGTGATCTCGAAATTGCGACTGATGGATTCTCAAGTTCTAATGTCCTTGGTGAAGGTGGCTATGGTATAGTGTATAGGGGTCAGCTTGCAGATGGCACCCTTGTTGCAGTCAAGAATTTACTGAACAACAGGTATGCATCATGGAATTGTATGCTTTCTTATTTTCTTATTACATGCATTTACAAATGAAGTTGAAATCTGAGACAAATTTATCATGTATCACTTAAAATGACCTTAAACAGCAGAGGGCAAGCAGAAAAGGAATTTGCGCAGGAAGTTGAGGCAATTGGCCGTGTTAGACACAAGAACCTTGTGCGCTTGCTTGGTTACTGTATAGAAGGAAACTGCAGGTATGAAAAGACAATATGTGATGAGTTCCCTATCTTTGGTCCTTCCAACACATACCAATCAATACACATCTTATGTTTTACTAGGATGCTTGTTTATGAGTTTGTGGATAATGGAAATTTAGAGCAATGGCTTCATGGACCAGCATCATTGTCAAGCTCGCCCACTTGGGAGGCACGACTCAAAATAGCTTTGGGAACTGCAAAGGCGTAAGGATCTTATCCACAATTCTATTGGCTGCTATTGTGATTAGTTAAGTTCTGAACAGTTACTTATAGAAAAGAACTAGTCATGATTTTTACTCTCGTAAGGATCTTATCCACAATTCTATTGGCTGCTATTGTGATTAGTTAAGTTCTGAACAGTTACTTATAGAAAAGAACTAGCCATGATTTTTACTCTCATGCCAGTTCATGATGATGATATCTATAATTGAATTAGTTCACATTTTAATTTGCTTATACAGATTGGCATACCTGCATGAAGCATTGGAACCAAAAGTAGTTCATCGAGACATTAAGGCGAGCAATATACTGTTGGATTCACAGTGGAATGCTAAAGTTTCTGATTTCGGGTTGGCAAAGCTGCTAGGATCTGAGAATACTCATGTGAAGACACGCGTGATGGGTACATTTGGGTAAGCAGTACTTACATTTATGGATGAACAGGAAAAAAATATCTTGCAAACAAGTTTTTCTTGCTGATTACTTGATTTTATATATTGTCATGGGTTGCAAATATTCCATTGGAATCTAATCTGACACACCTGCTTCTTCTTATGCGTAGGTATGTAGCCCCTGAATATGCAAATACAGGTTACTTAAATGAAAGAAGTGATGTCTATAGTTTTGGCATTCTTCTCATGGAGATCATATCAGGCCGGGATCCTGTAGATTATAGTCGTCCTGCTGGAGAAGTACGTAAATTATGTCATGCCAGGATGTTTTAGTTCTTTATAGCTTTTGTTAATACAGAATTATGCAAGCAGGTGAACCTTGTTGACTGGATTAAGTTTATGGTGGGGCAAAGACGCTCTGAAGAAGTACCTGACCCACGCCTTGATCAACCACCTCCTAACCGATCTTTGAAACGAGCGCTTTTAGTAGCACTGCGTTGTGTTGATCCAGATGCAACCAAAAGGCCTCGTATGGGACATGTAGTTCACATGATTGAGTCTGAAGACTATCCATCTCGGGAGGTTGCAAACTATCCCAACCTGTCATCCTTGGATGTCCACTGATACATTTCATCTAATACTTGGACTTTGCAGGATCGAAGGGATGAAAGAAATGGTAAAGAATTGGTTAAATATTTAGACTATACAAAGCAAGAAATGGTTGTGGATAGTATTGTACAGGAGGCATCAGCTTCTAGGGAGGTTGAGGCAGTAAGTTGATAACTTTATACTGATCCATTTGAAGTGACACATAGCTGAGAGTATGGCTTGAGAGACGGGGGCGCCATGTTCTTTAAGAAGTACTAATGTCTCTGGTATGCAAATACCATTGTATGAATCATAAAAAAGAATCAGGTGCCAACTTGGAGCTGTAAGCTGTCCTATATAACCTGTGGGTGAAGGTTGAGCTAACAGATGGAGATCTCAATAATGCTTATCAACACAAAAGCCAATATTTTTCACATATGGAGATCTCAATAATGCTTATCAACACAAAAGCCAATATTTGCCAGTCACCCACGTGCAAGAAGTAATTACATTCTAGACACTCACCATATTGAGATTATTTGCCATTATGATAATCATCAGTTGCCTAAGGAGGCTTTGTGAATTGTCATTGGTGTAAATGCAATTTGAAAGTTGGTTGTACATAGAAGCTTTATTGTTTTTTGTTACATTATGTAGTTGGGAAACATCCCAGATATATGAATCATTATTGACTTAATCTATTGCTGTTGTTCCAAAGATTTTCGCTCAAATAAAACCTATCATTTGCAAGAGATAGACCGGGTTGGCCTCCAGATCGGGTTGGCCTCCAGATCTGTCCAGCTGTACTCATTAGGCGGTGTTCTAGCCAGTTCCAGATTTTACAGGAGATCAGTCCAAGTATTGAACTCATCACGACTGGTTAATGGTATTACAGTTTTGTGCACTTGCATAGACTGACTTCCTCAGCAACGAAGAAGTCATACAATCTTTTATCTTGTAGCCTGAAGAGGTCTGATAAGGCAACTCTTCCACTTGAAAACTGCATTTCACCATTTCCAACTCCATAACAGATCCAAGTTTGCACATTCTGTGCAGTAAAATTGTTATGGTTCACAACAATGAACCATACCTTTTATCCCCTCTAAACAAAATACTATATTTTTCAAATAAATCATAAACTCATAACATGTGAACCGTCCAGTTTTGCTACACAATCCACAGAATAAATCGTTAGCAATGACAAAATGATCTAAGTACGAATTAAGAAGACAAATAAGCTCAAATCCAATAAATATAGGATACGAGTTACACCAATAACTCAAATTGGTCAAGCTCTTAGTTCACCAAAACTAGAGCTAGATCTAAAAGCATTAACCAGCCTTTGGTAGTTCACCGCCCAACCGGGTCACTTGGTGCTAAGAAGTGGTAGAATTATGGCAAGGCTTGTTGGCAATGGCCAAGCAATAAGCAAGGGCGGTCTATCAAAACATGATTGTGGTCACATCCTAAGGATATATTCTAATTAGAGTTAAAGCTAAAGTAGTTTGTACAAAAAGTGTTTGTCTAATAATAACTATTCATCCCCATAGTTTCTTTTATAGTTACTCTTTTATAGTTACGTCTACCTTTTCCTTTCAAACCAATTTTGGCTTTAGTTCTTTTTATGTTTATGTTTGACCTTTAAACGTAAGGATACTATCTTGGCTCGACTATATTTAAACTCTAGAACTTTAACCATTAAATAATATCTTGGCTCCAAGATATTATTTAACCACATAACCATTATAAGGTTTCCTTGCCATTTATTTGCCTTGCTTAAGCTTCTATTGTTTTAGCAGATAGTTATTTGTGCATCTTGCATGTATTTTCTTGTCCACTTCGAACATGGGCCTAATTGTCCTTTTCTCTAGTGTCTACTTTTGTAACTCCCCTTTTTTTATAAGTATAATATGAGTATCTCAGCATGAAATGGTTTCAAGCATGGTCCTTTGCACAACCAAATCGATTTTCCATCGTAGATATTGATGTATATTTGTACCATTCGTGTTTTGTTATAGAGTTTACAAGAGATGGATAGCTCGATAGATAGATAAGATAAGATAAATTAAGATAGAATTATTAGCAGGGTTGCCTAACCCGAGGTGCACGATTTCCAATGATTCTAGCCTATACACGTGTATGCCACGTTGTATCCAACGTGTTTTCCACGTCATTTAAAATTGTTTCAGGCCATCTCAAACTTGTGCATGCATCCTTCTTCAGGGCGAATATTAAAGAGCAGGTGTGATGGCAACGGCTCAGGGCAGGACTGTGGCCATGGCTACAACAAGAACAGTTTCAGAAAGTTCGGCTATGGCAGTGGTGCCTAGTCCCAATAAGCTCCAGTCCCCTTTGCCTTGCCTCTTGGATGTCCACCAAGACTAACGTCCAAGACCACTCCCACGAGCTACTATATTCATAACAATTCTTCCCTTTTTGGAAGCAACTGACCTCAGTTGTAAACCACAAATTAAGCACCAACTCAATTTGTACATGAGCACCAACTCAATTTGCACATGAGCATCAACTCAATCCATTTTAAGGACCAAAGGCTAGGATTATGATCTCACAAATAGCACCAACTATTTATGACAATCACAACTGTTGTGGCTAAAGATTAAGATAAAGATTCAGGGAAGATTTGATTATTCTTTTGAGATATATTAGCAAAGCTTAAGATCTACTAGATAAAATTTAAGTTTTAAGATAAAGGTAAGGTTAAGAAAAGATCAAGGGTTCCGTTGAAGCACCGACTCCAACCAGTAGCACCAACTACTGCTCAAAACTCTAGACACTAATCTAGAATTTCAATGTCATCCTTTAACATCAACACTTATGGCACCAACCATTGTGCAACTATTAATGACATGATCATTCATTAGAAGGAAGCAACACAATCATAAAATAGGTTTACAATTTCTCTAAAGGCACGAATCCTTTAAAATCTTTTAACAGATTTTGAAGTCACCTCTACTTTTAAACTACAATTTCTTACAAACAGATATTCAATATTAAGATGTCTGACTGAAACAATGGGGCGCACTTTACATTGTTTAGAATTCATTTAGTTTCGAATAGTTCAAGATTTGTCAAGGATAGAAAATTCAGATAAAGATTAATCTGTCCACCATAGATACGCCCTCCGTAGATGCAGGAAAAGTTTCAATGGAGATCTATCCTGGCGAAGGAGATGGATTGTCAGTTCTAGTTAGGGTTGATTGGAAGGAGGTCCATTTTGGCAAACGAAATGGATTGATCAGGAAGATTAGGCTCAGTTCCCTTTGCTTCTTCCACGTCACCAATCACCTGCACCTATATGTTTCCTGCAACAAACAATTTTGTTGTACCGATATCCAAAGATTGATTACTCTGAGTAGAATTGGATTGGAAAGAATGATCCAAGAAGTTAAAATTCATAGAAAGAAGATCATTTAGATTCTTAGGAGGAGGAATTCTATTCCAGTTTGCAATCACTAGCACTATAGATGACTTACAAACATCAAGAATAGCCAGAATAAGGTTCTCTATTCCTGTGTGCAATCTCCAGCACCAACCAGAAGTCTTTGCAAACTTTAGGAATAGCTTGGCTCTGATACCAATTGTTATGGTTCACAACAATGAACCATACCTTTTATCCCCTCTAAACAGAATACTATCTTTTTTCAAATAAATCATAATCTCATAACATGTGAACCGTCCAGTTTTGCTACACAATCACAGAATAAATCGTTACGACTGACAAAATGATCTAAGTACGAATTAAGAAGACAAATAAGCTCAGATCCAATAAATATAGGATACGAGTTACACCAATAACTCAAATTGGTCAAGCTCTTAGTTCACCAAAACTAGAGCTAGATCTAAAAGCATTAACCAGTCTTTGGTAGTTCACCGCCCAACCGGGTCACTCGGTGCTAAGAAGTGGTAGAATTATGGCAAGGCTTGTTGGCAATGGCCAAGCAATAAGCAAGGGCGGTCTATCAAAACATGATTGTGGTCACATGGTAAGGATATATTCTAATTAGAGTTAAAGCTAAAGTAGGTTGTACAAAAAGTGTTTGTCTAATAATAACCATTCATCCCCATAGTTTTTTTTATAGTTACTCTTGTATAGTTATGTCTACCTTTTCCTTTCAAACCAATTTTGGCTTTAGTTCTTTTTATGTTTATGTTTGACTTTTAAACGTAAGATACTATCTTCGCTCAACTATATTTAAACTCTAGAACTTTAACCATTAAATAATATCTTGGCTCCAAGATATTATTTAACCATAACCATTATAAGGTTTCCTTGCCATTTATTTGCCTTGCTTTGCCCATAATTTGCCATTGTTACACACCCATGCTAGTCCACCAAGACTAACGTCCAAGACCACTCCCCCGAGCTACCATATTCATAATAAAAATGTTTGTTAGCACACCAGCCCAACCAAGCTTACACCTCCACCTCATCAAAAACTGATGTGGCATTAACTTCCACCGCTAGATCCTCTTTTTTCCAAATCTAGGGCCGTGAAAATTAGATAAGCCTTGAAAAATGGCACGGAGATGGCACCGGACGCAGTGCGGCATTAGACATGGCAAAGCTTACCTTCTTCGTGTCTCTCTACCAATCCTTTGTTAAGTGGGCGGTTTATGGGCACCCTCCCCTAGAGGGAGATAAGGAGCCCGATCTAGGGCAAATAAGCACTCACTGCTCTAGCACCAACTCCGTGATCTTCCCCGTTGTTCTTACCGGTTCTGGTTCTGGCTGAGGCATTTGCTATGGCTACGTGCGGAATTGCGGCAAAAGACAGAACATCTCGCTTATTTTAGGTTCTGCAATAGGAACAGGCTATGGCGGATGAGGATCTATGGCGGATCGCATATTCTAAGCTTTAGAGGGGGGTTTTTAGTTTGCATTGTTCTTTGAAGTGATCTTGCTTCTATTCCATACGGCGCTTCTGATCTTCTAAGCCATTCCATATTTTATCTTCGGATCCATCCATCGCCTCGATATTCTGCTTATTTTCATCGGACTCCATATCAATTTCTTTCTGAAGAAACTCCATTTTTTTCTTGGAAGAGATTCACTATGGGAGTCGTAATAAAAGTGTGACTGCCTTCTTGGATAGTGTGTGGTTGTCGCAGATGGTTGGCATAGATTGATCAAGTAATGAAACCATCATCCATTGTTATTGTTTGCGTATGAAGCATGCTCTGTTAAGAAGCTTTTATAGAGGCTGATATATTTTGCAGATATCTCACTCTATTATCAGGATGGAAAATACTGAATACCGTGTCAGGTGCCTTTCTTGATATGGGTGATCTTTATGGTTAATTTAATGGTTTGTAGTTCTGTTAATTTGGCCAAGTTGTTTGAGACAATCTCACTATATGCTTGGTTTGATACTATAGATTTCTCACAAGCTTGGCAAGGGATTTCCATGAAGATTATCTTGTGTAAGTATTCTGTACTTAGATGGTAGATAATAGAAATAGATAATGAATTTAACTCCTTGAAGACAGAGATTCACACCACGGTTTATGGACTCATATTTGAACCTTCTTGAATCTGGTGGCGATACAGAACCTAATGTTCTAGAGAAGGTTGTGCTACTAAGGATGCTTACATTTGGAGCTTCTGGTTGTTCATTTTATTTTTTATTTTATTTTGGTTGTGTTTGATTATTACGACTCTTGCCTTCAACAGAATCCCCTTGGGGTTGTTCGCTGTTGGAAGTGAGAGCTCTATGCCCTCTTAGATTTTTCATATGTCTGCCTATATGCCTTACATTCATTGGAGACGGGGTTCTTGTATTTGCTTTTCATTTTGCACCTCCTTAAATTTGGAATGAAGAATAGAATGAAGGGAAAGACATGGTATAAGCAGGCTTCTGACAAAACGGCATTGGCAATCGCATGTGTCCCATCCGCATTTCTGCCCGTGATCTGGCACAGGGCTATCTGCCTCGAGCTATCCTTTAGAAGGTATTCGTTCCTTTTCTTCCAGAAAGTTCTAATCTTTTCTAGAAGCTCTGTTCAAAAATTTACACCCTTCATTTCCCAAAGCCATAGATTAGAAAGGTTACTACTGTAGTCACCTCTATATCAACTTTGTAACTAACGTATGAGATGGCAATATGGCCTGAAATGGGTCTGTTTGTGCTCTGATACCAAATGTAACATTTCTAACTGGCATGTCGTTAACCAACTGGGCAAAACCATCTAAACATTTATATGTATATGCCTCAGGAGCTTGACCACTGGGCATTCCCATAAATATCAATCATAAGCCCGTCAAATTTATCGCTAAGATTCTTATGCATCTGAAATAATGCATTCTTCCATTTGGTTTAAATCTCCTTAGTGGCTAGGAAATGCTAGTGCTAATATCTATCATTTATTTCCCAAAAAGAAATGTTACACGAACATATAGGAGAATGTAGGCCTTTGCAAGGAAATAACTTGAACAAGAGAATAAAGCACGTAAGTTCTTCTTTCACACATGCATTTGTATTTTTTTAATTAGAATAGTAGAATAGAATAGAATTGTTTTTTTATCGTCCACTGAGACCAATTGGCCTATGGGACCCAGAAGGAGCGCAGCAAACTTATTACTGTCCGGGTTAAAAAACCCCCGCCCCGAAGGGTTTTCGAGGGAAAAACCGTGGCAGTAATAAGAATGCTGTCAAACTGTACAAGTATACATCATCATGAAATAAATGTGTATGTACATGTCAAGTGCGTGCCCGAGGACATAGCTGATCTCGCATGTCCATGACCTCCTGAAGGTATGATCCTAGCATCCGTACGGATGCCGTGCTCAATGTCACATGTAGCGGCCGGCCAGGCCCGACCAACTCGGCATAAGCGCCCCGATTTGATCATATCTTTGGGCAACTTTGAAGGGTATGAGATTCATCCTCAATGACTCCCATTTGACCCAAAGATTGACAGAGCTTGTCCCGACGCGTGGCTCACCAATCCATCTGCTGTCTCAATTCGAAGATGATGTGCCCCCGTGCGAATGGAGGCAATGAGTCTGCGTCTTTTCATGGGCAAGTGGGTGCGCAGTAGCATTGTGGGCCTCGTTCCAATGTGGGATTTATGTGGCTGGTAGTGTCTTTGTCTTGACTGTTCAAGGGCGCCGCATCCCAAAGCTTGCTGATGAAGCAAGCGTCAAGATATTGCCTCAAGCTATGGCGATCGCCTCTGTTTGCACATGTATGCACCTGTGTTCTCCACATTCCATCTAGCCATCCATTGAGCTCTCTTTTCCCTCCAGCAGGCCTTGAGCCATTGTGGCCCCATTGCCATGATATAAGCTAGTTTTGGGAGACGAGCATCGTCCATGTTGACCACCTTCGAAAATAGACAATGTGGCGATCAAGGGCCGCTCTCGAAGAGGCAAGAATCACATTTCCTGCGGTAGAATTTGATATGGGGACCGTGGACTTCACCCCTAGTGCTCATACCAAGAAGGCTTTCTCGCACTGCTCCAAGTCATTCCAAGTAGCGAGGGATACTCACTGGGCCCCATACTTCAACCCCGTATAAAAGGACGGGCTCCACTAAGACTTTGAGCAGGTGTGACCGATGGGTCCAATCATACAACTCCGCTCTATGACTATTGTTTTGCATTGCATATAGTGCTTTCCAGCCCGTAGTAACTTCGTGGCCCAGTATGGATGTGTCCCAGTGCATAGTAGGCGGAAACTCCACTCCCAAATATTTGTATGTGGATGCTACTTCCACATTCTCGCCCTCGATAACGGAAGGAGGGATCCTTGGCATCGTGAAGATGATATGAAAACCACCTTAGTCTTGGCCAAGTTGACGCATATCGATTAAACTTGACAAAATGTGTCCGGGCATCGAGATGTCGCGCATGTCTGGCTGGTGTGTAAGCTAGGAGGTCCACATCATCGGCATATATTAACCGCTTGATGATCTGGTAGAGAAGGTGAGCTCGCCGCGCCCCCATTATCGCCAAGCCGACTCTCAATTGATCAATGTAAAGCCCAAACAATGTTGGGGAGAGAGGGCATCCCCGGGCGAACCCCGATACTACTATCAAATGGTTGGCTTGTCGGCCGCAACCCGGCAGAGCATCTTTCATAAAGCTCGGCATTAATCGCATTCTCGCAAATCTACCGGAACCCCCAAATTGCCGCAATCTTGCCCATAGTTTTTCCCCGAGGCACGTTGTCAAATGCCTTTGCAAAATCCACGGCAACAATATAGATCCCCGACGGCGGTTCTGCCGTCTTCAACCGTGAGCTTCGCAATGTGAAGATGTGGTCAATGGTTGAGTGTCGCGGTCTGAATCTGCCTGGGTGAGGGCCCGTATCTCTCACGCCTCGGCCCGGCCGGCCGTCAATTGCTGCTCGAGAATCCCAAAGAAGCAATTTTGCAAACACCGAACCCGACCATGATTGTTCGGTTAGGTTGGTCGGGCAAAGTCGCGGTCACCCGGCCTTATAGATGGGAACAACTCGCTATTGGTTCATTTGCATCGAAGCCTTCTGTAATGCCTTGTTGAACAAGGCGGTCGACCTTGGTATTATGGATGGCCCTCGCCCACTTTAAGCAATTACGCCGCATGCCATCCGGTCCGGGGTTTTCCCATTGGCAAGAAGTCGTAAGCCTTGTTCCACGTCCGAATCTGTGATTTCCGGACCGGGCCTTCTTGCGGGGGTAATCTTTGCATGTGCACCACGAGGGTCGTATAAATTGTTGCAAGTATTGCCTCCACTGCTCGGGAGTGATGCTCCCTGTGGGCTGTACTGGCTTTCTAAGAACCCTTCGCCAGGTCCTGGGGTGACGTTCCAGGAGATAAAACATTTCCCTTTGATGTTCTTTAATTGAAGGCTGTATATATCTATTAATATAAGAGAACGGTACAGGTTATGCATATATATATGGAACAAGAAAACCTTTTGGAAGGATGGGTTAAGGGGCCCTGAAAAAACATAATTATCTCAAAAATCCAGGAGTCATATCAGTTCAGATAACTAAAATCCTTATGTGAGGAATAAAAGCTTGTTGAAAAGCAGATCAGCTGCTGGAAAATCTTCTTTTCTTTGGCTCCTGCCGAGAGTGATTTTTCCTGCCCATTCCTTTGTTAGCAACAATGAACAAACAATAGAAGCAATTGCAAAGGTGAGCCTTTCCGGGATTAAACCGGTTCTTCTTGTCTTTGGCAGTACAGAGTATGTGCTTCTTCTCATCAAAATTGGTGGTGCATGCGCAATGACAATGGCAACCCTCTTCATGCTCATTAGGCACCTCGACCCCAAATTGAGCAAGCCATAATGCATTTGCATGGAGATGCATTATCTTCCATTTCAGCCTTTTGAACATGATCAAAATATTTCCTGAAAATAAATCACGAAGAGAAAGACTAGAGGTGAACATTTTAAACCTGATTCCCACAAATCTCATGACCCAATTAATGTCATATTGGGCTTGCTTGATAATGGCCTTGAGCCAAATTATTTCTCCTTTAAAGATTAAAGCATTTCTCCCTTTCCAGATCATCCAGAGGAGGATGTATCTCCTCCAATCCACGGGGTTAACCGGAAAGAAAAGATCAATGGCCTGCATACTCGCAAAATTAGGCATATTAAGCTCGACTTCAGCCAGTTCAGGGATCCATTCTGCCCAAAGACAAGTCTTGAAGAGGTGTTCTTCATTTTCCTGCCCCTGCAAACATCTAACACAGATATCCGGGTTAGACATACTCAACCTCCATCTCTTCTTATTTGTAGCAAGGGCTTTATGCCATAGCTGCCACATGAAATCCTTAATTTTCGAATGAATGGGACTTTGCCACATGAAGATAAGGTTCCTGGTAGCTCTCTGGGGTTCAATATCCCATTTAGCGTGGATGGAAATGGTTTGACTCATGTTGAGGTACCTGTAACCACAAAAACCATTGATGTGTCAAAAGTCAACAGAATCGCGCCAATTCCCTACTGCCATCTTCTAGGAGATGTTGTTAAACAGCTACTCAGAATCATGCCCCAGGTCACTTAGAACAGAGTCATGGTAATTGAAGTCGTTGATGATGTCTCCGATACAGATAATACCTCTATTTGTCCACTGCTTGGTCAACACAAGAAAATTAGTGGCCAAACACATAATGGGATCATCAAGGATTAAGGAGGGGCTCCAGAAAATTGGCTGATCCTGAGAGAGTCCCTCCTTCCAGGAGTACATGCCTTTGACTTTAGTCCAGGCCCTGATCCATTTCTTAATAATCAGAGGGGTGGAGGAGGGGATTGAGAAATCAAAATAAATGCTGTGAGGAAGGTGCATTTTAAGATTTCTCCATCCAAAAGAATGGCACTTCTCAATATAATACTAAATAAGACCGCTTACAGGGTGATTAATTTGATTGTTGCAAACCTTATAGAAATATTTAGCTGCCAAGCCAGTGGCTTGCTTCTCAATATTAATCACCCCAAGACCAACTTTACTTTTATCTTTGCAGCATTCTTCTATAGAAATAGGAATCCAGCATCTTCGACTTGAACCACCTTCAATAAATCTGCCAATAATACTTTGCATCTTGTTATGAACTTTGATAATGGAGGATTGGTAGACCTGAGAGGATGAGATGATAGAATTAGCAAGGATGGCCCTACCATTCTTGGAGAGGAACTTAGAATTAAGAGAGTCAACTTTCCTGTAAAATCTATCAATTAAATCATTCCAGAGGTCACTAGTATTGACTCTAATGGCATAAGGAATACCAAGAATTTTTGTTTTACTATTGGGGGAGAGATATATACACTCGAGAGAAAGAGCTGCCTGCTCTCCCTCTACTTGATATCTTGAGATGAGATTGGTCTTATTAGAGTTGATCTTGCATCCCGAGCACCTCCCAAAGTTATCCAGAATAGCCTGAGTGTTATGAATGGACTACTCCTCCAAGTGGACAAAAAGAAAAGTATCATCTGCAAAATGCACATTTAAAATCTCGATTTCCCTTTGATTAGAGGGAAGCTTGAGACCTCTGATTAGTTGAAGATTCTTAGCTCTCTGAAAGTTGTTGTTGAGTCTTCCATAATAACAAGAAACAAGAAAGGAGCCAGGGGGCATCCCTGCTTGACCCCCCTTTTAATATCAAAGAAGGGGCTACATTCTCCATTGATGAGAATTGCAGATCGAGAATTCTTTAAGACAGCTTGAAAGATAGAAATAACTTCTTCAGAGAACCCCAATTTCTTACAATACCAGCTCAAAAATTTCCAGCTAACAATGTCGAAGGCTTTGGTAATATCCAGCTTCAGCAAACCAATTGGCTGGTTGGAGTCCTTAGCCTAGGTAATACCTAGAGAGGCAGCATCCACGTTATCGATGATATATCTTCCTTTAAGATATGCACTCTGGGTATTGCTGATGACCATCTCTAAGACCGGTTTGAGCCTAGCAGCTAAGGTACCTGTAATTAACTTGTAAACCACATTAGTCAGAGAGATGGGTCTGTAATCCGAAAAGGAGATAGGAAGATCAATCTTGGGAATGAGAGCAATCAAACTAGTGTTGATCCTGCTATCCATGCATTTGAGGGTGAGGAATTCATTAGCCAGGGAGACAATGACATTGCCAAGAATCCCCCAAGCCTTCAGCAGGAAGGCCATCAGGGCCTGGGGCCTTACCATTCTCCATCCCATCAAGAACTTTAAACATTTCAGCAACGGAGAAAGGCCTAGAGAGAATCTCGTTCATTTCATTGGATGCTGGATATGAATGAAATCCTCAATTTCAGTGGAGCTAATGTTTTCTTCAGTCCCCATGATCCTCACACATGCATTTGTAATTAGACACAAATAAACTTTTACTATAGTGAGGTTGCTTATTGATCTTACAGTAGTTAGTTAGTGCGTTCAACTTAGACAAAGATTTATGGAGGATAATGAAGGATCTGAGCGACAAAAAGCATACCAACAATGGTATACTAATTTGTCTGCATTGGGGGGGTCAAGAGAAAAGAAAGAAAGAAAAAAAGTGCTATTAGTTGAAGAAGAGGGGGGGAAGGGGGGGGAAAGGAGAAGGGGGCAAAAAACGGATAGAGAACGTTATGCTAGTATAGTTTAGGAGCATAGACAAAGAATAAATGGAGGAGATGTAAATTGTTTGACTAGATCAACCAACCACACCTATTGTGGATGTGGTTAACAAGGTGACATTCTAAATAACAGAATGGTTCGAAACAGAAGAAAGAGGGAATTGTATTAGAATAATGGGTAGAGATGCTATACCTAGAACAAATCAAGAAAGAGAGAGAAGGCAACAGAGATATAGAGAGCGCCATGTGAATTTAGCTGAGCATGATAGACAATGCATAAGAGAGAGAGCCAGAGAGTATGCAAGATAACAATGATCTAGAGCAATAGAAGAAAGAAATAGAACAGTTGCAAACAAAGACATTGCATCTACAAGTATGAGTGGAATTGGTGATTTGATTTCATCTCAACTCACAGAGTTTGAATTTACAAGAAAGAGATACTCGAACTAGATGAATACACAAAGAAACTATCCCACCATCATGTACAAAATCAATGCCTATTATTAAGGGTGCCTTCAATTCATTTAATAGATCACAAATTCAGGAGGAAAGAAGGCTGGATGTGGGGCTTTTAACACATTGATAGGTTCGTGCACATGATATGAATTTAGCTATACGTCAAAATTATGTGATGTGTAGATGGGTTAAAAGGTGCACATATTGCCAAATTGCACTTGGTCAACATTAAGCAAAATGATTTCTGCTGCGATAAGGGAAAATGGCATTGCCGCCATTGTCTTCTTTGCCTGTAACATTGAACAACTTGTAGAATATGGAAGGCTTCAATTCTATATATAAAAAAGCAAACAATTTGTTTTATTTTAATGTGCTTGGAGTCAATGAGGGATTTTCCAGATTGGATTTGCCTTCAGCTATATAACAATTATGGGTCGAATATATAATCGACTGTAAAAACGAAAGAGACAGGGCAACCAATACACTGATACATCTTTGACGAAAACAAAACATTACGTGGAAGTTGGGGGTAAGGAGTGCTATTTGAAAGGGTGGAAGTGGTTGGTTCAATCTTGAATTAAATAAGTCATTTATCCAAAACCCCTGTACTATAGGAAGCTTGAACATGTAGCAACGTATATAACGATTCGGAAAATCATTGTGGATAACAAGATCATGGCCATTGCTAAGACAAGTAATACGACCGATATCAAGCCCCGAGTCGCTAGTTTTTGGGTTAGAAATGAGGGGATGTATGAGCCATTGCAATTTCTTCTTATCTTCCCACATGGTACAATAGGATGGGAACCCAACGAGGTGTACAGTCTGACACAGTTGCAATACGCAATGAAATTAGAGCTGGACAAACAACATTTGATGTGCCTATGATCGTCTTCGGGTGCTTCCATTAGAAGATGACAATGATTAACGAATTGTTGCATAAAATTTTCCATCGTATATCGTAACTGTTATTGAATTTCAAAAGCGAGGATTGCCACACTTACATCGTGTGCTTCATACTGAGCCTGCTATATTGATTGAATGTTTAAATAAGATTATACCAGCTGAATTGCCAACAGACCCTATCCTTCGAGCCCAGCATGAAATTCATGATCCACAAAACACTCCAGAAAATGCTCTCTGAGGACATACTTGGATTTCAGAAGATACATATAGTACAGGAGAAGGAGCATAGATGACATGTTGGTGGTTCTATACAATGCTTCCTTGCTCCATGCGTTTGATTGTCACATCATGGCTGACATCATGTTGATCATCCATATTTCTCCTTTCTTTATGGATGCATATATATGGGTTTTGACATTGTCAGCTTCTAGGTAAGCGAAGAAAGGCATTCTGCAACTAAATTGCCCATCGATATGCGTCCATGATATGGAAGGGATCGTAGAGCCACCATTATGAAATGAGGATATAGCACATGGTTCAGAGTAGCCATTGAAAAATGAGATATGAGGACAAGATGTGAGACCACCACGTAGGGACGAATGCATGACTACTTGAGGGCATGATACTTATATTCGATAGAAGGAGATAATGTTATATGATATAACGACCAAGTCCCTCTGGTAAAATGCTTACCTCTACAATTGCATCAAAGATGTCAGCCATGATATCCCTGCCTACAAAGTGTCCATGCACCACAAAAGTTGACAATGACGCCAGTGACTGATATCTTTGACATCTTTGACAGCCATCATGTTGATCACTGCTTGATCAATACTTCTTATGACCCGTAAATCCCAAGTTCAATGGACTTACGTATGTCCATACAATGTGCAGTATACTTTGAGTGTATATGACCAGAGGTAAGAGACCAGGCCCTATTGAATATTTGGAATAATAAACAAAATGATTCGTGACAAATATCATATGAAGGAGGTCGAGGCAGTTAATAATATACAAGATACGCCTATTACTTTCTCAGGTCGACAAGGCATTCTCTCTAAGACAACTCTTGCTATACCATCCTTATGGGCATGGGAGGAGCTCAAGGTAGTCAACAACTAACAATGTGCAATATACCAACATGTTGCTGAGGCACATAGATTGCTTGGGGGCAAGCAACGAGGCAATTATAGACATGGAGAAAGCGATGTCACTATTGTTGGGTCCCAAGAACTATGGTTCCTATTTTCGGTACTCTTGCTCGATCAGGCCCCACCAGTCAAAATGTGGAGTAGGTTTCAAGTACCTATGAGCTTGGATTTGCTAGAGGATTATTCAAACGATGAGGCAATATCATTCAATGAATGCCTTCATCTGGTCAATAACATATTAATGCAGCATGGCGTTGGCATCACAGCTTTTGGCCTCGTACAGTTACAATTTTTCCTTTAAGGGACATGATATATGAGTTGGCAAGGCTACTCTGTTCCTTAGCAAAAACAAAACACTATGGGAAGATGTGGTTAAACAACAGATTTGCTTCAGTTCTTAAAGTATTCCCTCTAGATGGGGAATATCCATGTATAGAGAAGTTTTTACACCAACAGCTAGACTTCTAAAAAAGTTCAAGATTTGGCAGTGGGTACCTTCACATTGTTTGAGATTCTAGTACCTATATGTGTAGGCGTTTTGGTGGTTACTTTCCAAAATGTCCTCATCACACAATAAGAAGTGGAAGAAGCTGTATCCAACCCACTGTCTGTAACCTGCAGCCCAGAGGTCGCAGAAGCCTTACAGCATGGATAGAATGGCGAGTAAGTGCACCATGAATTCAAGGTATTTGAGGGGGTTGGCATCCTCCTGAAAAAAGAGGGACTGAAACGTCCCTCCCTATTTATGCAGCTCCGGGCGGGCTTTTTTTTTTTCTTTTTTTCTTTTTTAATGTATCTATTTTTCTGTTAACATATGAGTTCTTTGAGTTGCCCTAACCACCATTACCTCGATCAGCACTATAAACTTTTTTATGAATAATAATGGAACTTTTTGTGTACAACATTTTGACAATGATACCTTTTTGTTGACAATGAAAGGTTTTGTGCAAAGTTTACAACGTTACTTTTTTGTGAATGACAATGATACTTCTACTACAATCTTGTTGTTAGAAGTCTTTGCATGTCTGTAGAACATAACAACTAGCCTAAATTCTATTCACATTCAGTCAACTAGCATGTACATGCAAATTCAATAAAAAATATCTGCTACATGTCAGTTTGGCCCTTTCGTTAATTGTTTCATCATTCATATGCAGTTGAATAGACTCTTCTTCTGGTCCAGGTGAAGAGGAAATGATGGTGTAGAACTCGAGATTTGAAAGAGGGGAACAACTACACACTGCAACAATGACATAACATAGCAGCAAAATGGAAACGAGCAATCATGACCATAATTTAGCACCTTATGTCCATGTAGTAAATTGAAAAAATAGAACTTGTATGATATAATTTAGAAACAAACTATGTATGACCATAATTAATGATCAGGAATCAAGCAAATATGCATAACATAACTAATGATCAAGCAAACAAAGTATGCATGATCAAAACTATGTATGATCAAAATTGTGAATATGATGTATAACCAAAACTAATGATAAACAACTATATTAGAAAGAAGAAGCATTCTGCGATTATGCAAGGGCTTTCATGTGTCCCCTCCAAGAAAGGGCAAATCTAACATCCGTGCTCCTTGATTTTCGTGTTGATCTCAAACTAAGCATCAACTCTCCTTTCTATTCTCTCTTTCCTTCGTCCTTATTTGTGCCTCCTCTTCTCCGTGGACGTAAAAATTCATCTTATCTTATCTTATCTCCTATTATCCTCTTCCTAATAGCTTCAGGTTTCTTGCCTTTTATGCTTTTAGCTTTTTAGCCTCAGCCCTCATTCCCTTTTCCCTCTTAGCTTTTCACAAAATGTTGCACTACTAATGTGGCTTCAACCAGCATATCAGGTCTGTTGCTCTTCCTGCTGGAGTTTTGCTCTTGTGTTGGCCGAGGTTGAGGGAGCAAAGTTCTTTCGGCAGCAATTGTGCTTGAGAGTGCACAAGATTTCCAAGACAGTAGCATGATGCCTCCCCATGCTCAAAGTTAGTTGGCTTTTAGCTAGCCCAATATATATCATATACAATTGCTGCTAGTTCCAATTGTGATGGTGCAGCATGCTGACCAAGGCTCCAAAAGATATGCCATATGTATTGTATCGCCAAAGTATCTGTACTAGGTACTCTAGGAACTAGTCATTTATATTTTTTCATTTTCATTAAAATCGCAGCATTCAAAATCAAAGTTCGAGACACATTAAGATTCAATGTTGAATGAAAAGCAAACATATTAGATAAGATAAGATAAGATGAATTTTTACGTCCACGGGAACCCAACGGGTTATGGGACGGCACATGCAAGGGCAACAGCCCATCTAAAACCTGGGGACTAGGCCCCATCACCAAACATAACAACCAAATATTAAAAGGCTACCAAGAATAAGATAAGATAATGCTAATGCTAGTGGTAAATTTATGCTTCTAAAATTATCTAGACATAGCCAGTCCAAGGATCGGAAGGCCATTGATCTAGAATAATTGTTGCGCCTCCCCTGTACACTGCCCATTTCTTTTGCAGGTGGGCTGCCCTCACCTTGCAGAGCTCCTCACCTTGCAGAGACTAGAATAATGCATTAATTCTTAAACTTAATATTTATTGAGACATTATATAACTTCTACAATACCCAATGCTGGCTACTTTTTGAATATTTTTTTGGACACTAAATAATAGTTTTTAAGGGAAACCCTATCATGCTTTTACCTATGTGTTCCACTTCCACATCCTCCTATACTGTACAAATTAATTTAATTGTGTCAAAAATTGCATCAATATAGTTGTGTCAGTAGCGATGTCAGTTTTGTAAAATATTTGTGTCAAATTTTTGGCATTTTTTTTGTTAGCTTTTGTAGTGATGATTGCCTCACATATTGTGCAAAAAATTGTGACATAATTTAAAGTTAAATGTAAAGTTTGTGTCCACTATAACATCATTATTAGTTATAAAGTTTTTGGTCAATTTTGTTACACATTATTGTCACATTTTGTGATAGCTTGTCGTCACATCTTATAAAAAGTTATCTTATGGTGTCAAACATATCGACAATTTTACATCAATGATTCCCGTTATATATTGTGGCACTTACATCACATGATTGTTTAAAAAAAGAGTGTTAAGTTTACATTTTCTTCCTTTGCTCTTTAATAGACTCAAATAAAATTAATTTTGCATATATGAACACAAAAGAAAACATCTAAAATATAAATACAAAACTAATGTTGCATATATGAACATAAAAGAAAACATTAATAGACTAGAATAGAAAAAACGTAAAAAAAACACCGGCTTGAACTAGTGAACCTAGACTAGACATCTGCCTCAGTCAATCCCTTAGTAGTATTATCACCATATTACTGGCCTGAGCATATCCAACATAGTATCTTTTTACCTATTATACTCAGCTATAACATTTATCCAAATAGCACTTAAATAACTTTATACAGCTTGTATATATTCATATGGCCAAAGCTTAAATCTTTACAACTAGCATTTTATTTCAATAGAAACTATTTGTACAACAGTAGCATCTCTCAACTTTTTTAGCATATTTATTCCCATATACATGGTAGGACTCTATTTCCAAAAGTATTTGCACATTTTGTGGCTTTAATCGCATCGATCCGAGACATCGGATCGACATTCTAGGATGGGGCGAGCATGCATGTCTTGCATGCATGCATGCAGCGCATGCCCTCTCTGGTTGGGTTTTCGCTATTTTAGGCGCGGTTCTGCATCAACGTCTCATCGGCGCTTCCTCTTCTCTCAGCAGTACCTTATTCTCTTTGAATTGTTTCCAGGCAGGGGAGGGGCTTCTTCCTGCTTGGTTTAGCCCATTTGGCGTTTCTGTCATGCTGTGGCATGCCCTTTCTCGGCCTCGGCCCTTCTTTAGCCTTCGTCCTGTGACCTTCGTCCTCGATTCTAGTTTGATAAGGAAGTTCTCTGGTATTCGGGCGGTTTGTTGATTTCATGCGAGCCCCATTCTAGAATCGCATCGATCCGAGACATCGGATCGACATTCTAGGATGGGGCGAGCATGCATGTCTTGCATGCATGCATGCGGCGCATGCCCTCTCTGGTTGGGGTTTCGCTATTTTAGGCGCGGTTCTGCATCAACGTCTCATCGGCGCTTCCTCTTCTCTCAGCAGTACCTTATTCTCTTTGAACCCACCCTCCCCCCTTCTTTGTTTATTGTATTGTGCACAAGTTTATGTTTATCATGTTTTTCTTCCACCCGCTGGGTGATGTTTTTTTTCCACCCCCTGGGTGATGCTATTCTCTGGTATGTTTGTGTTGTCTCGTTTGTTGTGTTGGTGATGTGCGGTGTACGTTGTTGGCGGCATGATTTTAGTCTTCTCCATCCATGCGGGGTTTTTGGGAGCGATTTCTATGCCTTACGTTTGTCCAAGCCCCTTGCCAAAGGCTTATCACTAGGGTTTTTCCTCGAAAACCCGAAAGGGCGGGGTTTTTTAATCCCGGTGATAACCTTTCGGTAGGTACATCAGCCACTCATCTATTAGCATTGTATTTTTTTTGGGGTCCAAATGATATAATTGGATTTTCCCTTTATTTTTCGTGGGTAGTTTGCATGTGTGCGGCTACCCACTGTCCACCATTGTAGAAAATCTGCTGAGATGAATGAGAAGCCCCATTCTAGAATACTTACTGCACTAGATTTTCAGGTCCTAATACAAGAGAAATGAAAGCCTTTTAGCATAGATACACAACCTATATATGTATTTCGCTTGGTTTAACCCAAGAACTAGAATTTAAAGCGAAAGAAATAAACTAGAATGTCGACTGACAATTGTATCTCTCATGCCGATGCTCATGCCACCACTAAGATTATTTCTCAGCTATTAATTCTTCCATAACTCCATCATTCTTCTAGCCAAATCAGTACCATGTTAGCGTAAGAACGGTATCAGGGCAAGGGCCAAAAGGTACATTGGGATTTTCAGCTCGTCGCTAATTACCCATTGTGCCTCTTGCCCTGCCAGTTAGAAAAAGCTAAAAGAGTGGACGAAGCAGAAAACAACTGCATAGACATATATCTGTCTGAAATTAATGAATTCATCTTGTACTACATTTGACACATGGTTTTGGTCAATAGAACAAGAATATAGTATATATGTGTTATTTTGTTCAAAATTAAAACAAAATAAAGCATCTGGCAGAGTTATATTCCTTTAAACAGCAACATGCAACTACCTATTGGCAATTGCAAATCCGCAAAACCAACAATTTGCATGTGATGCATTTCAAATATGAGGTCAGAAACTTTCTAGGAAAAAAAAAACTATCATATTGCTCATAAGAACCTGTTGTTTGGATTCGTCCATTATTTGAGTGCTGATTTTGAGGAGATACAGGTGCAGTATCTGCCAAGCTCTCTGTAAATTCCTTCTGGCATTTTGGTTTGTAACCCTGCTATAGAACTTACGAGTAAAATATCCAAGTAAAGATGAAACGTTGCTCATGTGAACCCGGCTTTTGAGTTGAACAAAAAGAAATAAAGCATCTTTCAATCTCTATTCTATTCTATTCTTTCGGGTGTCTTCATAAAATTAAGCATGATATCTATCCTTCCTTGTATACAGGCATGATAAATCACTGGAATTTGAGTACAGATAGATGATCTTCATGTCTTCTACTGCCAAATGCCCTGAAGTCCCTTTGACTTTCACATAAGCACTCCCAGGTAAAGACCTTCCTCATCTGCTTCAAAACGCTTCTATCAGAATCTACTTCATAGCGTTTCTATCAAGATTGAATGCTTAAGCACTGGTCTTCAGAGAATGGGAAGCCAAAAATCTATCGGCCATTCTCGAATTTTCAACTACGAACATATTTCTAGGGTATACAATGCTCAACCCTTAATCATTATGCCCTAATTATTTATCTTTGTATTTTCCAATAGAAAAATAGAATAGAGTAGATTTTTTATCGTCCACGGAGACCAATTGGCCTATGGGACCCAAACAAAAAGAGAGCAGCAAACATATTACTGTCGGGACTAAAAAACCCCGCCCCGAAGGGTTTTTGAGGGAAAAACCTTAGCAGTAATAAGTATCTACAATTGTATAGGACAATTCAATACTGTCCCGGAGGACACAACTGAGTCAACCTCCTGGAGGTATGACCCAACAAGCCCACGGACGGCGTATTCAATAACTCATGCAGCGGCTATCAGGCACAACTAACCGAACGTACCACGCTCGGATATGGGCAAAGGCTGGGCAGATCTGGAGAGCATGACATTTATCTTCAATGGCGCCCTGGTGGCAATAGGAAATCCACGTTTCATAAATCTCTTGATATTAAAAGTTGCAAGCAACATTTGCGTGTTGATCTCTACATGCCCAACATGCATTTTAGAAAGAGATGCATGTATATGCTTTAATATAATATTAGAAAAAAAAAAGCATTTCACTTGTCTAAGTTCATCATTTGATTTGCATAACAATATCCCATATTAAGAAATTTGGAATAAGCAAACATACCTTCGTAGAAGACCTTTGCCCTTGAATATACCCAAAGGAATAGAATAGAATAGAATAGTTTTTTTAACGTCCACGGAGACCAATAGGTCATGGGACCCATACAATGGGCTAGTACAATCATTACTACTAGGATTAAAAACCCCCTGCCTCGAAAGGTTTTCAAGGGAAAATCCTTTGCAGTAATGATGATACTAGACAAGCGGAGATAATGACTACTGAGGGCTCAGTAATTGCAGACGTTTATCTAGAACCTCAAGTATGTATAATGCCAAGTCATGCACAGATGGTGCTCTGAGAAGTTGTGGAAGCGTGGAATGGAATGCTAAGGTCAAAAAATGATTTCGGACTATCCCAAAAGCAGGGCAACTCAGAAGAGTATGGCTTTCATCTTCAATAACCTGTAACTGGCAACAGGTACATAGTCTCGCTTCTCGCGGCAATTGCGGCCTCTCCCATCTAACTGTCTCAATCCGTAGCCTGTGGGACCCCGTGCGAATTGATGCAATAGCTACAAGCTTGTTCCTGGACAATTTTTTTTTTTTTTTTTTTTTTTTTTTTTTTTTGAAGGAGTGAAGCTTTTTAGTCATTAATTATGGAAAATAGAGAAACATAAAGATATGATCATAGATAATGATCATGAAAATGTGGAGTTGAGCTTAGAAACTCAATCCAGTAGTAGCAAATTGTCAATAGTTTAAGTTCTAAATACACAAAATATAGACAGGTTCAAAAATATATAATATCTCTGACAGAGGCTTCAGAGAATTCCTGCAATATAGTCGACCAAATCCAGATTGGTTTTTCCTGATGGTTTCTGCAGTCACTGTAAGGCCAAGTACCTGGACAAAGCTAAGATAAAATGAAAATAGCAAACGGAAATTAGAAGTCATAAGTATGGAGGAAATGGAAGTGATCATGAAATTGAGGCTGAAGGATAAATCTTTCACTGCTTCCCCAATTGACTAACTCGACAAGCCTGTCTGAGTTACAAGTGGACATAAGATGGATCATGGTACCATAGCAATCTGCCTTGGCCCTATGGTAATAGTAGCACTCCCTGTAGAACTGAAACTGCTGATCAGTCATGTTTGTACTGTTGCTTTCCAGAAACCTAAAAAGGACAATCATGAGGTATGTTTCTTTGGAGAATTCCCTGCCCTATGTGATTTCTTTCTGCTGTACTTGCTGAATAGACTGAATTAGTCTTCCCCTCACTGATAATCCCAAATTCTGTGGACAGATAATTTCCTTGACTGGTATTTTTGAACTTCAATATCATCTAGGTCAACATTAAACTTGTGCTTGCAAGTCCTCAGATAATCTAGCATCAACAGATTCAATGTTAGATACTGATTGATTACAAAAAAGTTTAAAAGAACCATAGAAACCAGTAAAATTCCCAACTGAAGACCAACTGTTATCTATTTGAAGACCAGATTTTCTGTATCTATGAGCAGTAGCAGTGAGCTCAATGTCAAAGATAACTTGCCATTTGATCCAAAGAGGAGAAGCATTATGACCACCATGCAGGCATCTATTTCTATGTTTCCAAACATTCCATAAAGCAATAAATGAGATTGAATTTTTAAACTTGTTATCAGACGTAATAAAACTAACAATACTCCCTTGCTTTCTGATGTTGAAGACCTGCTGAAACCAATTCCAAAAGCTCGAGATCTTGGGACAGTTAAAAATATGTTCAATATCCTCAATTCCATTACACTGCAAGGGGCATAAAGAACTTATAGTAGAATTATTTGGGTCATTAGATGGCTGATGATGTCTAGACAAAGTCTCCATATTTGGAATGCTCTTGTTAGCAAGCAGCCAAATAAAGTAGGATATTTTTGGAGCACAATGAGAATTCCACACATTTCTAAACAGTGCATTTCCAGTGTCAACAGAAAGATTCCAATAAAGGCAAGCTTTAGAAGCTTGATTAGTATTAGCCAAGGACTTGTATACATTAGCAACTTTATAAATGTTCTTATCCTTATGTTGCCAATCAATCCTAGCTGACACATCATTATGAAGATTGAGGTTGGAAACTTTGCTAATAACATGTTTAAATAAAATCTTATCAGAGGAGGTTCCATTAACAATTGTTTTGAATTTAGTCCAAGTCATCCATCTACTGTTAAACCAAATATCTGCAAGCTTATTAACTCCAAATAAAGTCCATTTTTTTGTAAATTTTTGGATGTTTTAGAGCCAAAGGGATTATGTCAGCTTTGGCAAGAGATGGATTCCAGAAGATGCTGGTACCCTTATGAAACTGAAAAACACCAATACGAGAAAAAGCTTTATGGACTTTATTCCAGGAATTAATAAGGTTCCTCATGAGAGGTGAAGAATTGCTAGCTGGCTTGAGCAAATTGAATGCAGAAGATGGCAGATAATGAGTAATGGAAGGATGACCAACAATTGTACTTTTACTGAGCCAATAATGGATAAACTTACTGGCTGGATTACTTTGACTCAGCAAAGACTTCCAGATATATTTCCCTGCCAAGGCATACCCCTGCAATAAAAGGTTTTTGCATCCAAGACCCCCTTCTTTTTTACTTTGAGTTACATATTTCCAATTGACCAGATGATGATTTTTGCCCCAAATGAAATTTCGGACAATCTTTTCAATTTGCTGGTAGATGCATTTGGGAGCTAGCAAAGCAGATGAAAAATAAATGTGAGAACTAGCTAGCACAGAGGAGACAATAATAGTTCTACCTGCAATGGAGAGGCAGCTGCCATAGTTGCTTAGCTTCTTTCTGATCTTTGAGACAATAGGAGACCACATATTTTTAATGGAGATATCTAAGGCCAGAGGCATTCCCAAGAGAGAGGATGTTTGATTTACAGGAATACACCTTATGTCTAAGATGTTAGGTCGATCATTTACCCCAATTAAAACACATTTGGCCATGTTCAGATAAATACCAGAAGCAGCACTAAAACCATTTAAGATCTTGATGAAAAACTCAATGTTTTTGACATCATTATGAAGAAAGCTGAAGGAATCATCAGCATATTGTAACATAGTGAGATGGCTGTCATTGCCAGGCATATTTAGGCCTCTAATATTCCCACTGTTCTGATGGTGCAAAATGATTTTGGTAAGCTGCTCAGCCACAATAATGAAAAGATAGGGAGCTAAAGGACATCCTTGTCTCACACCTTTATTCAAACTGAAGAAATTACCAGGAGAACCATTAATTAGAATGGCAGATTGGGATCTGGAGTTGAGGCCCATGATGAGATCAATGATTTTAGTTGGGATACCAATGTTTTTCAAAGAGAGTGTCAAAAAATCTCACCTCACAGTATCAAAAGCTTTCGAGAAGTCAAGTTTTAACAGAACACAGTTCTGATTTGTAACTCTAGCCCAGTGCATGCCCTCCATAGCTGCAATGTAATTGTCTAGAATAAACCTATTTGGAAGGAAAGCTGATTGATGCAAACTGATATACTTTTGCAAATGCCCTTTTATCCTATTGGCCAGAATTTTTGCACAAATCTTATAGGTTGAGTTGGTGAGGGAGATAGGTCTCCAATCACTAAACAGAGTAGGATTATTAACTTTTGGAATAAGAGAGATCAACCCAGCTGAGATAGCAGGATTAAGGTGATTATTGAGCCAAAAGACATGAACCATTGAGACAATATCAGATTTTAAGATCTCCCAAAAATGAGAATAGAATTCAGGAGGGAAACCGTCTGGCCCAGGACTCTTACCACTGGCAAGACTTGAGAGGGTGGACCTAATCTCCTCCTCAGAAGGGGGCAATTCAATATTGGAGGATAAGGGATCAGCAATATTATCGGGCAATGAATTTAGCAAATCAATGCAATCAGAGGCAGGAGTGTCAGTCCAGGGGATATCAGATTTGGCTGCAAAGATATTAGAATATTTGGAGTGGAAGAATTCAGCAATATCTTTGGGAGAGCCAAGGTAATATCAAGGTCATTCTTAATTGTGATAAGCTGACTCTTGAGCAGTCTATTTCTAGCAATTCTAAAGAAGAATTTAGAATTGCTACTGTCCATGGAGGAAGTAAATTTAATTTTTGATCTGATTGCTACCCCTTTAGCTTCATATTCTTCAATGCTTTTGATTGACTGTTCCAACCTGGATTCTTGCAAATGAAGATCAAGATTTAAAGGTTCAGCCTGGAGCTTGGTTCTAACAGATTGCATTTGAATCAACAGATTATTTCTCTCAGCTTTTTTTGACTCCCAATCATTCCTGGACCATTGCTTAATCCAAGATTTAGAAGATTTGATCTTAGCATAGAAATCTCTCATAGAGTTGGATGCCCTAATTTTGGGAAGATTGGCATAAAAGATCTTGAAATCTCTACAAAAGTTTGCATTTTGGAGAAGGGAACAATTAAATTTATAAGGAATGTTACCTGACCTCTTAATGGACAGAAGATGTTTGGTTTCAAGGAATTGAGGTTGATGGTCTGAAACAGAAGTTCTCTCATCACTTGAAACAAAACTGTTATCCCAAAAATCATGGCTAGAGTTGCTTATGTAAAACCTATCCAAGGCACAACAAACTCTAGAGTTACCCTTCTGTTTATTTGTCCAAGTGAATCTTGCAGTTGAAGATGGAATATGAGTAAATAGGAATGTGTCCAGCAAATTGTCCCAATTAATCTTTTCTGTGTTTGACATGTTGAGATTTTTGCCAAGCTTAAGGTCCCATGAAGGGGTGTTATTAAAATCTCCAGCAAGGATCCAAGAAATTGAATTATGATTCAAAAGCCAAGATCTGATATCCAGCCATAGTTTTTCTCTCTCTTTTGAGATAGTTGAAGCATAAATATTCAGAATTCCAAATTGGAAACCCTTAAAGTTAAAGATAACAGCCTGCCAACATTTGCGGGACTATTATAGATCAGACTTTGAGAAATGTTTTTCCAAATAATAATAAGGCCCCCAGAGGTCAAGGTGGCATCAATCCAGAGGGAAGAGAAGTCAGGGCCAATCCAATTGGCAAGATTGGAACATTCAAAATTAGGCAGCCTTAATTCTTGTAAAAGAATAATGTCTGCTTGGTATTCCTTTATTTGAGCAATTGCTCTTCTTCTCTTGACAGGCCCTTTAATGCCTCTGAGATTCCATGTCATAATCTTCATGAATAAAGATAGACAAGAATAAGAGAACTAGCAGAATCTAGAGAAATTTTTTAGATTGACTTCTAGTAGGCCTTTTGGATTGATGTCTGGTATTAGAGGCAGGAGTGTCCATACGAGCCACAGTCTTTCTCATTTTAATTCCTTTCCTAGAGGGTTTTTTATTTTTCTGGACTGGAGTCTTAGAGTTTGAAGTAGCTAGAAAATGATCATCATCCCAGGAATTTGTGAAAACAGAAAGGTCATTCTCTAGGATATTTTCTTTTTCAGCCAAATCATGTTCAGTATCATGGGGGCAGGCCCAAAATTTGGATTGACAGCAATCAGGGTTTGACTTAGAGGACTTCAGTAAAGAATTACCATTAATTTCAATTAAACAAGAAGGTTGTAATAGATCTTGCCTGGAAGTTGTGTCTTTTGCATCCTTGTCAGCCATAAAAGCTGAAGTATCCTCTGGAGCAGTCTGCTGCCAAGCACCTTGAGTAGTTGCTGGTGACTCAGCTGTTGCTATACTTACATTAACTGTATTAGCTGCATTAGCATCCCCCTTATTTGCATTTATGTCCTGAACCATAAGTGAAGTGCCCTTATTTGCATTCATATCCTGAGCCATATCTGAAGTACACTTGTTTCCAATCTGCTCATCTCCAATGTCCACTTGTAACTCAGACAACTGTAGAGCAATCTTTTCAGAGATGGAACAGTTCAAGTTTGAGGTTTGATGGTTAATAGGGGAGGAAAAATCAATGAGAGGGACAACTGGTAAAGGAGGACATAGAGTGATTGTTGTGCAAGTCGATGTAGTAGCTTTTGGAGGGCATTTAACTTGAACAGATATTGGCAGTACAGTATCTTGTCTGCATTGTTGTCAGAACTTGCAGCATTTACACTTTTGCTACTATTCAGATGAACAAAGTTGGCTTGCAAAGCATCTGTTTTGCTAGAGTCCAATTTGAGAATTGGAGTATCACCAATGTTACCATTTTCCATAATTAATGACTCTTCACTCCTTTTTGATTGGGAAGAGATCTTAATCCCATGCTGGATATTTTTTGGGGGAGGCTGAATAACTTTAGGAGCTGCCATATTATTCTTGCAAACTCTGGACAATGAAGCAAGGGAAACATGCACTCCGAGGTGCATGTTGCTCAGCCAAACATGCCTTGCTCAGTTGCATAGCCAGCAAAATTGCCATAATTGCAATAAAAAAACCCTACCACCTACCGTGGAATGAGGGTAAACACACCTTGATAGTATCAATCTGTGACCAATGGGGAGAGCTAACCCCCATTGCCACAGCAGGGGTTAAGCCTCATCCCATAATTTAAAGCAAAAGGAAATTCTAGATTTAGAACATACCTTGTTAATGGAGTTCTTAGAAACTTGAGCACCAAGAAGAGCACCACTGTGCTATCATGTGCTGTCGTATTGACATAATTATATAGCCAATTGGCATATGTAATATAGGCCTAATGGCCAAAATTATTTTTTTTGCATGTGCAGTTATTCATATTGAAGGTAGCAATTCATATTACTCCTTCTCTTCATATGTATTCTAGAAATATAACATCTTCAGTATATTTCCATCATTAGTTTCTAATTTTTATCATCCAATAACTTATGAAGCAGACTGCCAGATTTAAATACTTTTCCTAATATTTTTCCTAAGTATAATATTTTTCCTCAGACAAATGGAAATGGGTAAAAGACAACACTCGGAGATACACGCCATGGTGAGGCGCTCAGATGGGCGCCATGGTGATGGCGGCAGTGGCGGTTTGTGGAATCCCTCATAACTTCTGCATCCGGACTCCGTTTTCAGCGATCTTTGGTTCGTTGGAAAGCTCTTTCAGTGATTCTTCTTTTTGCACATATTTTTCTTTGGTTTTTGCTGTGTTTGGGGGCCGGATTTGATCCCCCTGTTGCGGCCTTCTGCTGTAAACCCCTGAGCATGGTGATGGCGGGTAATTCTGCACCGAGTTTGGGCCTGGAGAAGGCTGGGCCAGGGATTCGTGTCAGAGATGCTGCGAGAGGAAAGAAAGGAGGCAAGGATATATCCAAAACCTGCGTCAGCTTGGCGCTGGATCTTCAAGAGCCAATTCTTAGCCAGGATGTATCCAGTAGGCAGCCGGTGGATTCCCAGGAGCTGGCTTTTGGGAATTCGGGTAGGATGGAGAATAGAGAGGTGGTGCCCAGCTCAATGCCACCTTTGGAGTCTGTAAACTTTGCCATCCTTGGTTGGTGTGAATGGTGATGTCTTTGCCGGAGGACCCCTTTCGATATCTGCAGCTTCCCGGAGGTGGTGCCTCAACCGCCACGAGCCCCAACTCCTCATGCATGGAAAGGTAATGACACCGCTTTGTTGCCTTTTCTAGGCCTAGGTTTTCGATTGGATTAGGCAACCGTTGCAAGCGCGAAAGTGCGAGAGAAAAGTTCTAGGGTGACAAAGGCACCGCTTATCTTAGAGCGAGAATAATAAGAAGGATTTGCAAAAAAGTTTTTAAATCATTACCTCTGTTGTAGAAATCAATCACCGAAGCATGTGCGATATCTGAGAATTTGGTTGCATCTTGATTTAGGCCATTTCATTGGGGCCTTTTTGGATATCACGCAGGGCTTGGGTGCAGCTACTGGCTCGGTTTAAAGAGGCTGGGTTGCCTCCATATGTGACCACTGAAGTCTCTGGGTAATAATTTTTTTCTTATTATGGTTGATTCCGAGGCCACGGTGGAAGCGATTGGTCTCGCATGGAGTGGCACGTATGGGAGGGGCCTATGTTTTGTTCCAAAGATTATGCTCCGGGTTTCTCTTACGCTGGACCTGCTGCGGTTAGAGTGCCATCTCGGCTCAAATCCGGGATCGCCTCGAGAGATGATGGTGCCCGAGTTTCTAGTGGCCATGGCCAAAGGCACGGGAACTCACATAGCGCACTTTCGATTGTGGGTGCACCACGATATGTGTAGGTATTCCGGGCGGATGAGATGGTACCTCGAGTCTTGTGGTTAAAAGTGGTGATTTCTATTCCTACTTCCAGTTGGACTTGCTCAATGGGGAGAGCTTTTGGCAATGTTTCCCTCGCTTAAGCGGTTTCACCGGCATAAAGCCGCCTTGCAAAGACCCAAGCGGCGAGAGCAAAATAGTGGTTGGTCCGCCTTCACCCTCTCTGACCGGGTTCCCCCTGTTGTTGAAGGTCAGGGAGCGGGTGGGCATCCCGGAGACACAACCCGAACCCTCCTCTCGTATGGTGGATCCCGAGGTCCAGTAGGGAGACTTGCACGCATTGAAGAGTTGCGGCCCGAGAAAAAGGAAGGGTGGCAACAAGTTGTTTCTAGGAGGCGAGCTCGGTGAGAGCTCCTCAAGAGGGTCACTTTAGCCCATCTGCAGCCCCATTGCATGGTCCCTCCTCAAGTGGATCGAATGGTGATTGATCGGGTAGTCCAAACTTTTCTTCCGGGCTGATAGTGTTGAGGCATGTGAGGCTTTACAAGGGGATCCCGGACCCTTGGTGCACAACGACCCACATGGATAAGATAATTCTATCTTGGAATGTGAGAGGCATCAAATCCTCTCCGAATAAGCGAGCACGTCTCGCCATGGTATGAAGAATCTTAATCCGGATATCTTGTGTTTGCGGGGGAGCATAAATGTGCGGGGGTGATATTACCAACCTAATGAATATCTTGGGTAATCGATGCGTGGGCTGCGCTACAACGGGCGGGGCGGGGGAGGTACTTTGATTTGTTGGAAAATGGGTGTACATGTAACCTTTTCACCACGATAGCCAAGGCCGGTGGGCGTGATTAAATGGAAGGAGGGCGGTCCGGAAGTGGGGTTTCTTGAATGTGTATGCACCAATTGGGGCCACTTTCGAGAGGTTGCTTATGGGCACAATTGCGAAATAAGCTCCAATCCTTTGGTATGGGTTCTACATGGTTTGTCCCGGGTGACTTTAACATGGTGGAGCTCCCGGAGGACGTGCATGGTATTGGTTCGATATTGTGCGGGGTTTTGAGCGTGACCAATGGCTTAGGTTTGTGCGCAGGAGTGGGGTTTGACAGAGCTTCCTGGGGATCGAAATTTTACTTGGTGCAATAATTGGTCGGGGCATGGTAGGGCATACTCTAGGGCTGGATAGAGTTTATGGCACTCCAGCCAGTCTTGGATTATGCTCCGGCCTTCACTAGGGTGAATGTTACGCCACCTCTGTCTCGATCACACTCCCCGGATCATTCAATGGCTTCATGACCACCCACCGCGGCCTCTCGGGGCGGTTTTAAGCTTAACACAAGCTTTCTTCAGGGATCGAGTTCCACGGCCAGAAGCTCATTTGGCGGCAGATATTCAACCCGGGATAGCGGAATGAGTGCAATGGTTACAAAGATTGGCTAGGGTAAAACAATTTCTTGAAAAGAATGGGGCGTGACAAAAGGCTTTGGCTCGTCCGCAGTTGGATGCCTTATATCTTGAGCTGGAGTCTCTTAGAGGGCGGGTCTCTCGATGGCTTGCGTGGCGGCCGGTGCCGCCGACGGTCGAGGTTGAGGAGGAGGCCAAGGTGTCGCAGGCTAGGGTCAAAGCAGGTTTGACGTGGCTGAAGCAGTCTGACACTTGCTCCAAAGTCTTTTTCCGAGCAGCCCGCCAGAAGAAGTATGCAGCAGCCATGGCGGACATAGTTACACCCCAGGGAGTGTTGTTGCAGCAACCAGATGCTATCAAGGCCTTTGTAGCAGCGCACTATGAAACATTTTTCAAGGAGAGCCCGCTTCCCTCACAGAGTGTTTTTCAAGAGCTGGTGCTGGCCAAGGTATCGCCAAGAATCTCAGCCCTTCAAAGACAGAGCTTAGAGGAGCCGTTGACAGGGCAGGAGTTGGGGGATGCATGCCGTCTGTTGGCTCGGAATAAGTGTCCTGGATTAGATGGAATACCAGTGGAGTTTTTTCAGGAGTACTGGGAATGGGTGGGGGACTCGGTGGTGCAGGTGTATGTGGATCTTTTGGGGAATAACTCGATGCATCCTCGGCTGAATACAGGTTGTATTTCACTTATACCCAAGTGTAAGCATCCTAAAACCATCAATGACTGGAGGCCTATTACTCTGTTGTCTGTAGTGTATAAAATCATTGCTAAGGCTTTGGCTGAGAGGCTTAAGCCAGTACTAGTTCACGCCATTAGTGCAGAGCAGTCTGGTTTTATACCACAGCGGAACATTCTTCATAATGTGGCTGCTGCTTTTGAGGGAGTGCATTGGGCTCGTAGGATGAGGCAGCCCCTTGTTTTTCTTAAGCTGGATTTTGCCAAGGCTTATGACAGTGTTAGCTGGCAGTTCTTGGCAGATATGATGCAGGCCTTTGGGTGCGGACCTAGTTTCAGGGAAACGGTTATGAAGCCGCACGGTTCCGCTAGGGCGGCGGTGTGGGTGTCGGGTGAGACCTCTTCAATCTTCTCTGGGGCGAGGCATTAGGCAGGGATGTCCGTTGGCCCCCTTCCTGTTCACTATAGTGGCAGAAGCTCTCTCGCAGCTTTTTCAGGTGGCAGTTGCTGACAATGTGGTGCAAGGTCTCCGCATGGATGATGGGTCGCAACAGGTTTGCAATCAATTTGCGGATGATACATTCCTCTTTCTTCATGCAGATGAGTCCAATCTCCATGCAGCCAAGAATATTTTGGATGCCTTTTCTTTAGCTTCGTGGTGCTTGCTTAACCGGTCGAAGTGCTCGGCCATGTGGGTACTGGAGGAACCTCCTCCCGCGTGGTTGAGTCAGTTTCCCTGGGCTCTTACACCACCACACACACCTGCCAAACTGTTAGGCATACCATTTGGCTTGGACATTAATGCTAGGGCAATTTGGGCGGAGACATTACGTAATCTTAAGCGAAGATCTCGAATCGGGTGGAGGGGAAGTAAACTCACCATGGCTGGTAGGATTCTGATAGCCAAGTCAGTGCTCTGTAGCACTCATGTTTATGCAGCCTCCTGCATACTTGCGCCAGAAAGTGTGGTTAAGGAGTTGGATGGCACCATTCGCAATTTTGTTTGGGGAGGAAATGAGGAGGGGCTACGATGAAGGTCGCATGGTGGAAGTGTGTGCGTCCCGTAAAGGCGGGGGCTTAGGTATGCTTGATGTGTCCTTGCACACGAAAGTTCTCGTGTCGAAAATTCATCCGGCGGTTGTTGCGGGAGCAACAATCCCGGTGATTAGCTCTGTTAGCCGCGTCCGCCCGCCCACTCTATTGTGTTTAGGAAGCCCGGCAATTCCGGCTCGATTGCCGTGGGCTCTGTTTGAGGATTTCGCGGCCATTCCCTCATGCTTCGCCTTTTCTTAAAGGTCTCCTCAAGGCACGGAAGGTGGTCAAGGTTCTCTTTTCATTGGACCCTAGCGGTGTATGGTAGCCTCATCGCCCTTTCTTTGGGTACCCTTGGATTACGCATCTCCCTTGGCCTCTTCCCTACACCTAGGTACTTTCGGCGCCCGATGGATTCTTTGCGGGGGGTAACATCCATCCGTGGCTGGTATTGGGAGGGTCACCCACTGCCGTGGGAGTTTTTAGGATCGATTTGGCCTTGGCGTTGGGACATTCGGACTTGGGCGAATGCGAATGCTATTCCATTGCGGTTGTCTTCTCAAGTCAATCGCGTTTGGAAGTCGCATAGTGGACTTGATGCATCTCGGTTTGTAGCATCGGCTTATGGGCTTCTAGCGCCAGACACATTGCCGCCGGATAAGTGGTCACTTAAGCTTCCAGGGAGTAAGTGGCCCGCCATGTGGAAGTGGGCATGGAATACATTGCCTCCTTCTAAAATCCGGTACCCTTTTATGGCGGATCTTGCACCGTAGCCTCGGGGTGAATGTCCGAGAAATTACCACGTGTTCAAGCCTCGGTAGTGAAACATGCCCTCTATGTGGGAGGCCGAGAGACCATTGAGCACTTTGCTTTGTCCTATGCACGAGGTAGGGGCAGCTTGGTCCCGGGTGAGAGCCCTCCTTGGGTCTTCACCGTGCGATCGAAGCTTCTCATGGGAGTCTTTCCTAGCAGTTGGTCAGTGGCCAAAGCGTGGGCGTTCCATTTATGCAGAGCTTGGCTTCTGTGGTTGATTTGGAAAAGACGGAGAGCGAAGGTCTTTTCGAATCAAAGTCTTAGCCCTTTTCGGTTGGTTCCGATCTTGAGGCATAAGTTGTGGCAGGCTTACCAAGTCTCAAGCTTGTCTGGCACAGTTAAGCGGGAAATTTGGTCGACATTCTTACAGATTGTGAATCATGATGGGCACTTCATTTCTTAGCACCACACTTATCATTGTACTTGATCACATTCTAGTGGTTTAATATATTCCTATATTCTTCAAAAAAAAAAAAACACTCGGATATCTCCGATATAATGAAGTGTCTAAAAAAAATCCAGACTGAACTAGTGAACCTAGACCAGACATCTACCTCGGTCAACCCCTTAGTAATATTATCACCCTATTATTGGCCTGAGCATATCCAGTATAGTATCTTTTTACCCAATATGTCGCAAAATAACAGGGGGTTCCAGGGGGATTTGATATGGATGTAAAAAATAACAATTCCTGAAACCATAGACTATATATCCCTAAAAAAATTGAATGGGTTGTTATAAATTAAAAAATATAGATTCAAGATAAAAAATAATCAGATTAGCTCACGCGGTATATTGGTTAAAGTAGTCTTATGAGTTATTTTAATAGAGGTTCGAGCCCCCGTATTTCATATTGTAAAATCTTAGGGAAAGCCGTATAGAGGGTCGATATTCCCTCAAAACCTTAGGCGAAATCGTATTTCACATTTCAAAATCATAGGCGCCTCCAATCATAACTGATTATAAGCGAAAGGAGAGGTGCTCACAGGCCCCAACATACGATCTGGGTCGTAGGATCGACGAATCCGACGACTGTGGTAGTCCAGGATGCACCTCGTTTAGAATATGTAGCAAAAAAACACAGCTATAACATTTGTCCAAATAGCATTTAAATAACTTTATACAGCTTGTATATATTCACCTATAACAAAAACCATTACATTACATGCCTTTATATTAAATCCCCCTTCAAACCCCCTTTGGTTTGGGTGCATATTCACACGGGGGTGACTCCGGGCAGCGAGAGCCCCTATAATTATATTTTGTACGTACAAAATCAACACTATATAGTATAATGCTTGAAATCTTATAGTATTTTGCAACTCTTGTTATATAGTATAGCAAATTTCATACATCCATACCCCACAAACGAGGAACTTTGTGTACGGTGTAGATTAAGGAATTAGGGGTGAATATGCCTATCCAACAGCTCTCGATGCCCGGAGTCACCCCCCGTGTGAATATGCACCCAAACCAAAGGGGGTTTGAAGGGGGATTTAATATAAAGGCATGTAATGTAATGGTTTTTGTTATAGGTTAAAAAAATTTTTTGCCCCTTCGGGGCTAAAAACAAACAACGTGACTTCATACTTGGATGAGTTGATGTTATATTTTGTAATTAATAATACGACGGATGTAAAACATGTAGCAATATCCAATATGTAGCATTATAAAAAAAAAAACAAAACTGATTTTTCCAGCATCAATATGTGCCATGATTCCAATATTTTGATAATCACCAAGAGTGTACTTCCTCTTTTCCACTGCAAGCAATGTTTCGAGTAAGCATTTATAGAAAGCCAAACATCTTTCCTGACAATTGACAAACTAGTGCAAGTCTTATGGCAAATTTTCTAAATTAAAAACCTCGTCAAGTTTGACATCAGAGCAAGGTTAATAGCCTAAATTATGTTAAGCAAGGTTAATAGCCTAAATCATGTTAAAGTAGGAACAGAAATATCACAATTTTACCTTCTCCTGCCATACAGACAACTCCTCTTTTGGATACCATTGCTCTTCCAGGAATAATAAAATTAACCCTATTGGGTGCAGTTCTGATAAGCCGCACAGCACTGGAGGATCCAGGAATTCTTTGAAAACCAGAGTATGGGGCTGCAACAAGTCGATTATTTGCATTACAATGCAGCTAGTACAAGACTAGAGAAGTGATCAAGGGAGAACGGTTAAGACGAAGAAACAATTGAAGGCAACTACATGAGCAAGATGTCTTATATCCACTCTAAATCATAGACTCAAGTACTCCAGATATCCCAGATTGCAGTAAGCACATTATAATGATCACAAAAACGCATGGCTGCAACCTCACATTGCATGCCATCTTTATCATCTCTATATATGGAATTCTGGCACCAAAGTATCCTCTACTTTCGTTAGACCAAACACACTGTCTTGTGGATTCGACCATCCGTTCCTTGCAATCAGTCATAGGGCACTTATGCTTAGCATGTGAAAGTTATGCTCAATAGGATAGAGAAGTGATACACAAAAGTAAAACAAGGCCAAAAACCTCAAATCAAAATGTGGCGAAGACCTCAAGAATCGAAAAATAGGCAAAGATAACATAGATGAACATCAACTAAAATAAAACAAGGCGGAAAACATCCGAATCGAAAATGGACGAAGATAACATTTATGAACCTCAACTTCTGCACTGTTATGGACATGGACTTCCTACCACAGTCTCATCAAAAGGTTCATTTATGGAAAGTACAGTCATCCTGCATGCTTTGTAAATGATCTTGCAGGAAAATACTAAGCAAAATCCAAAGGCGTCTCTGTTCCAAGACTGTTCCAAGTCTGCAGCGTCTCTGTTCCAAGTCTATTCCAAGTCTTTGCTCTGCCGATGGGTACCCCTGTCACAAAGGATCTGGCTATCATCACTATTACTCTCCATGCATAAAACCAATATTTTGGCTCTGCTCTGCCGATCAATATCAGGTAAAAATACCGGACCTATGGTACCTTTGTCACAAAAGCTATGGCCATGTAGCCATCATCATTTTGCTCTCTAAAACCCATCTTCACAGGACGAATTTTTTTATGACAGTTCTGCAACCTCAACAGGATTGAAAAAATTACAAAGCCCATATCCGAAACTGCCTGATCAACGGGCATCAAAGGAAGGGGTTTGTCGAAACAGAGCAAACAAAACCCCTATTCTTGAAGAAGGAGGCTTCCAAGCCAAAGCTTGGAAAAGAGGCCACCGTTAGCTTGAAAAAATAGGTCGTCGTTCTTGGGATTGGGTCTGTGCCATTGCCATGCCCAATCTCTCCCCTCTCCTCTTCTTTCCTGTTTTAAATCCGGCAGTGCAAAACCTTGCAGAAGCCAATCCTGTGGCAAATCCGACAGTGCAAAAACCCTAAAAAAAAAAACCCTAAAAGAAACCCTAAAAAAAAAACCCCCTAAAAAAACCCTTTAAAAAAAAAATTACCACAAAAAAGCCTCCACCACAAGATTTGCCCCCTTTTCTAACATCAACGGCTAAGAAAAGGGTGCACTCTAGAAATACTATTTAGTACACCTAGATGAATACGGCCACCAAATCATATGAAAACCTTAGAGAAAACAGTACGAAAACAGAAAAAAAACCCCCTGTTATTTTGCTACATATTCATATGGCCAAAGTTTAAATCTTTACAACTATCATTTTATTTCAATAGAAACTATTTGTACAACAGTAGCATCTCTCAACTCTTTTAGCATATTTATTCGCATATACATGGTAGGACTCTATTCCCAAAAGTATTTGCACACTTTGTGGCTTTAATACTTACTGCACTAGATTTTCAGGTCATAATACAAGAGAAATGAAAGCCTTTTAACATAGATACACAACCTGTATATGTATTTCGCTTGGTTTAACCCAAGAACCAGAATTTAAAGTGTGAGAAATAAATCAGAATGTCAACTGACAATTGTATCTCTCATGCCAATGCGCATGTCACCATCAAGATTATTTCGCATCTATTAATTCTTCCATAACTCCATCATTCTTCTAGCCAAATCCAACTACAAAAGCAAGGGGAACAATAGAAAGAGAATCCCGTACCTGCAGCCAATCAGTACCCTGTTAGCGTAAAAATGGCATCAGGGCAATGGCCAAAAGGTACATTGAGATTTTCAGCTCTTTGCTGATTATCCATTGTGCCTCTTGCCCTGCCAGTTAGAAAAAACTAAAAGAATGGATGAAGGAAAAACAACTGCATAGACATCTGTCTGCAATTAATGAATTCATCTTGTATTACATTTACCACGTGGTTTTGGTCAATAGAACAAGAACATAATATATATGTGTTCTTTTGTTCAAAAGTAAAACAAAATAAAGCAGATGGCAGAGTTATACACCTTTAAAGAGCAACATGCAACTACCTATTTGCAATTACAGATCTGTTAAACCAACAATTTGCATGTGATGCATTTTAAATATGAGGTCAGAAACTTTCTAAAATAGAAGAAATTTGAGTGCCCATTTTGAGGAGATGCAGGCCAGTATCTGCCAAGCTCTCTGTAAATTCCTTCTGGCTACAGAACTTAGGTGCAAAATATCCAAGTAAAGATGAGCGTTGCTCATGTGAACCCAGCTCTTGAGTTGAACAAAAAGAAATAAAGCATCTTTCAATCCCTCAAGGGCGTCTTCAGAAAATTAAGCATCATAACTATCCTTGTATACAGGCAGGACAAATCACAGGAATTTGAGTACAGATATATGATCTTCATGTCTTCTGCTCCCTGAAGTCCCTTTGACTTTCACATAAGCACTCCCAGGTAAAGACCAAAGCGCTTCTATCAGAATCTGCTTCAGAGCGCTTCTATCAGAATTGAATGCTTAGGTACTGGTCTTCAGAGAATGGGAAGCCAGAAACCTATTGGCCATTCTCGAGTTCTCAACTACGAGCATATTTCTGGGGTATACAATGCTCAACCCCTAATCATTTATGCCCTAATTATTTACCTTTGTATTTTTCAATAGAAAATAGAGAGCTTACATTTACCACTTTAACATCATCCTTTATGAGAGCAATTGGCAATAGGAAATCCACATTTCATAAACCTCTTGATATTAAAAGTTGCATGCAACACTTGCATGTTGATCTCTACATGTCCAACATGCATTTTAGAAAAGGGAAAACTACGAAAATACCCCTATGAGTTTGTGTAATTACTAAAATGCCCTTATGAGTTTCAAAATTACCAAAATGCCCTTGTGTATAGTAGGTGTATAGTGGCATTTTGGTAATTTTGAAACTCATAAGGGCATTTTAGTAATTACACAAACTCATAGGGGTAGTTTGGTAGTTTTCCCTTTAGAAAAAGATGCATGTATATGCTTTAATATAATATTAGAAAAAGAGCATTTCACTTGTCTAAGTTCATCATTTGACTTGCATAACAACTAATTATGGTGCCGGCGTTGCCGGGCTTTACTACAATTTTTGAAGGGGTGGAATAAACAATGTGGCAATTTTTTTATTTGGCATAATGCTAAAGGAAGGGAGGTGTGGATGTGAGGGACATTACCACATGTTTTGTATTGATCGCTATATAATACAAATGCCAAAGGAGACACCTCTAGATAGTGAAATGTATAAAATAGATAGAAATGTCAAGGAGATGCTTCTAGCATATTCCATCTCTTGATTGGGTCTTGACTACATACACAAATCCATCATTATAACAACAAAGAATGGTGTTCTATCCATTGTGAGTCTATTAGTTTCTATGCCCTTCCTTTTTATATTAGCTTACAAACAATAAAGTTCTCAATGTACATTGCTCTCTGTATTTGATGCACTCGATTTTTCAATATAGAATATTTGTAGAGATGTGCTAAGTTATTATTATTACTGGCGATGAATAGGTTGAGATGGGGCTTATAATAGTCTTGCTTGTTTGATCAATTTAGATAGGAACATTAAGTACATATTACAAACCGTTCTTCTTTAGACTTTGCAACACAACATCAGAAAGCATTCTCACTTTCTTGCTACCATATAGCAAAACTATTGCTTGTCATAAGTACCTTGTTCATTTGAGTAATTAGGACCAATGTTTTAGTAAGTATCTAAGAAGATTTTAGTGTAGCACAAATATAGAATCACATGTTGGCAATATGCTTTGTTCGGTCATATTTGCACTTGTCCTTAACAACCTCGCCCTAAAGTTTTATAGTTGAGCTCAAATGCCAGCCGTTGGTTGCAGTGGTATTACCCACCAATAATACATTGAACATGCATAAATACCTAGTTTGTTATGCCAAATGGCCATAAACACAACCACCATAAAACTCTTGGCCCCAGTTAGTTAGGGCGGATAACACCCTAGAACTTGAGTGTTATGCCCTACTATAACAATCTCAGGCCTTCGGCCCTCGATTGTTATATAGGACATAACATTCTTGTTCTACAGTGTTATCCCTGTCATATACATGTAGTAATGGTGGAGATGCACATGCACTAAGATGTAGAATAGAGTAGAATAGAAGATTGTCCTAGTTGAAAAATCATACAATGACTCAAAAGATATATTACTAGAAAAAGCAAATCTAATGACTTCCAACTCTCCTCTCTATTAATGTAATGAGCATCTCAAATTTTGATAGCTAAGAATTCTGACATTTGCATAGGGTTTAAGAACGAAGCATGCCCATAGTCCAAAGTGATCTTTGGAAAAAAGTCATAATATATGCAACCAAAATAAGCTTGGAAAAGAAGTTCGAAAAGAAATGATGATACATGCAACCAAAATAATCTTTGGAAAAAAGCGACATACTGACAGTGTTTAACGTTGCCACGCTTCCGGTGCAACATACTATGTAGAGAACATATATATATAATGGATGCGAAAGAGATTATTAGGTTTATTGACATATACATATGTTAGGAAAGTGTTTTGCTGAACATATGTGAAAGAGGTTATTATTAGATTTATTGAATGGAAGGTGGCAATGTTGACATTCATTTTGGCACCACATGAAGAAAGTTAATAGTCATGCGGCCAAAAAGCTTACTACATCGTGAGCAGTCAACAAAGGGGCATTCTCTTTCACCACTCTACACATGATGAATGTTAACAAAAGAAAAAACTTTAAACCCTTGCTTCATGCAACAGAAGCTTGGTTTTAGGAGAAATAAATTATGCTCTCGAATGCTTTCATGTATAACAGACCATGGTTGCATAACACAGTAGACTCTATGAAGTCTATGAAGTAACAGACAGAGCATTCCAACAAAGAAAGTTACACTCTAATCCATATCTGAGGTTAGAAAATCTTATGCATATGAGATGCAAAGAACTGTGGCATGTATATAATACACCCTTGGACGATAAAAATACCTTCCTTCCTTCCTTCCTTCCTTTACTCTTAGCTATATTCTTGAACTGTCGTATTTAAATAATACACTTCTTCTTATATTCCCTTAGGAGAGTGAAACCATCTAGCAAGAAAAACATGATATTGAGTAGAGCCATCATGATACATTTCTTCAAGCCCAAAAAGCCAGCATTGAGATGCATCAATTTTGAGAGGATCAAATTTCCAATGCTTTGCTTCAACTGAAGATGGATGCATTCTCTATCTACCTCAGGTAATTATGTGTTGCTAAAATGATAACCCCATATCTATGAGCTCATAGGAACATTCCAACATGTGATTTTTAACTGTTGCACATTCATATGCCCATAGCATGAGCTTTTGAGAGGTGGCATTTGTTTGAAACCCCATTTTGAAGAATACAACTACGCGTCAAATTGAATGTAAAGATCATGTCATCGAAGCTTTCTTGTTGTAGAAGATGTGTTGACTGCAGCATTATGTTCACAATAACATTATATCTCATGTGTAAGCTTTCATAAAATTGGTTACAACTGCATTTTGGTGTTATTTGAGGATCTTTCGCTACTCATGGTGAACGTTTGAATGCTTATTGAAAAAATTACCCTGGACTGAAATTGAGTAAACAAAGCTGTATTTATTATCATATCTATCAAACTGCATTGATATTCAATGGCAGATTACTTGATAATATATGGTCGTACAAAATGTGAGACCTTCAATTGGGCATATATTTTATGTAGTATGATCTGACATGATAAAAAGCAAAAATCACATTAGTCATTTGGAAAGTATGTTGCAAAGCTATGCATTTCAATAATTAGAAATTGATAAATTTTACTTTAGAATAGAAGGAAAGAAGAAAAAACAATTGTAAAGTTCACTTCTGAAGCTTTTCTTACGAATTTATATTTGATCTGTGGAGCACCATGTAGAATCAATCTAAACTTTTAAAATCTCACTAAAAAGTGATATGAGGCACTACATCTTTTGAGCCTCACATACTGGTGCTATACAATATACAAAAATACTCTAAATATGTCACATTATTATCTTCAAATCATTTTCAATGCAAATGCATCCAGGATGCCATTAGTGCCTTAGTATCCAGTTTGTTTTAAGCTTCTGGTATAGTATGCTATTGCCACACCAGGTTGATTACCTGAGATAACAAATTTAAATCATATTCAAAACAAATAATCATAACTCGGGATCGCAAAATCTATGTTTGCTACTCAGTCTTTCAAGATGTAACAAAGCTGGCACTTGTCAAATAGCGGGGAAAACATGGCTTGGAAGTAGGTAGAGATGAAGAATAAATCTCATAACAGCATATGGGAAATACCGAACCAGCGATTTTAATGCTAGTGCATGTGGCTGGTTATAGAGCAATCCATAACCTGAATCCAAGAAGAACGTACTGCCTGTAGCATGTTTAACCTAGCTATTCAAAACCTACATATGGCAATAACCTAGATATTCAAAAAAAAAAATGAGGCAATTCATCGGAGATAAAGGATATTCTGCTTGCATCCTTTCGCAACACATGCACATGCCATTTCAGAAGAGATTGCACCAGGAGCGTGTCAACTGTCCATAAAGTTTCTCCAATGTGTCATCAGAACCATTCTTAACATTAAGATTCATTCTCTTGTTCCAACAAACTCCGATTTGAACATGTCCCTGCAACAAAACGGACTGAAGTTGCTAGGCATAAAAATGCAAAGATGTGTTAACGAATTTCTAATAATAGGGCCTTAGTGGCATGACGATCTTTAAGGTAGGCAAATAGTTTAGTGCAATCAGATCCTTCTCCACATTAAGGTGTAGAGTTTCCTTCTTGTGAGCATTCCAACCAGAAGCTTTGACATCATGGTGTGTCGATGGGACTCATCAATCATAACATGCCCTCCTGAAGGTAAATTAGAAGGATACTATGATGCCGATCCATGTCTCAGGATAGCATGAACAGATTATGACAGAGGCATCATCATCTGTTGCATGTGTCTCAGATTTAGGCAACAAAGTTTCAGTAGCTCACAATCGAATCACTCACTGTTGTAAGAAGAGCAACTAATACAATAAATATCATGGTGTGTCGATGGAACTCATCAATCATAACATGCCCTCCTAAAGGTAAATTAGTAAGGATATTATAATGCCCATCCATGTCTGAAAATAGCATGAACAGATTATGACAGAGGCATCATCGTCTGTTGCTTGTGTCTCAGATTTAGGCAACAAAGTCTCAATAGCTCACAATCGACTCACTCACTGTTGTAAGAGGAGCAACTAACACAATAAATAACCAATTAAATATTGAATACAAACCAAATCATTCTAGCAGAATAATCCTTTTTAACATACCTAGATCTGGAGCTTGTTCAGCATGAAAGAGAATTGAGAGCATATGTCTCTTTGCATGTTACAAACTCTTTTTCCTTCATCTTAGTAACTACGAACTGCTGTACAGATTTAGAAAGATCTATGAACTGAATGCCCTGCATAAACCATACAGAATGCTATGAATACATATACCCTACCAATTAGGTTCATGTTTTTCCAATACATTTTTTTCCATGTATGTTCAAGAGGGTTGCCATGTAAGTATGAAGCAAGGCAATGACTTCTACCTCATTTCACATAATGCAAAGAACTCTAACTAATTTGATATAATCAAGCTAGATCTATATTAGTGTATTTACATAATGAGAAAGGGCTGAAAAAGCCAGAAGTAGAGAAAAGGTTGCAGCCCCTTTCATCACGATCCCATGGAAGAGGTAAACTAAGCATTTGGATTATTGTTCAGCCCTCATTTTAAAATAATAGAGATTTCATGCAAGCATATCATGTATATTGCTCTGCTGCCAGAAAAGGATTACAACCAAGAGAATTTATAGCTATAATCAATACAAATCCAATCTAAGAATTTAAGCTAACTTTAGCATGTTAAATTTCGAAAAGGGAAAGCTTTTTCTTACCTGATATTCTGCGAGAAGACACAGTTGTCGGGTTGTTGTTCTTGGCTAAGCAAAGGAAGCCGCATCTGCTCATGATGTAAATAGTTGTCATGTTGTGATTTTCAAGAGGGTCAAACTCATACCATACTCATACCATAAGAAAAGAAAGAATGTTAAATTTATACCCAAGAGCAAAATCTTACAACAATGATTGGATCATGAATCTAGAGGCCACTTACCTGCCCAATCTGGCTTTGTTCTAGCCAATCTCCTACCGCAGCTAATAAAAAACAATCCAATAAAAGCTCATGTGATAATATAGACCTCAGGTAATGATCTGTTAGGGCTAAATATACAGTTTGTTAGAACATCACCGAAAAACACGGAGTATGAGCAATCATGGTATGGCATAGGCAGACATATGTGGTCCATATGTTTTCCCTCAAGTATTTGGAGCCCCGAACTTCTTCTGACCTGAAGAAATCGAAGTAAAACGAAGACAAATAATTCAAGAGAAAAACCTTACAACAACGACAAGATCCTGGGGCAATTAGATATGCATCCCTACAGCCATATAGACGTCATCCATGCTCATGTAGTGGTGCTGCAACAAAAGCGGTGCACCGAATTGCATCTGCTTGGAGATCAGATGGGGCTGAAGAAAATTCAACCGGAATTGCACAAAAATAGGCAAGAGACAAACTACTCCTATTTCTAATTTATGACATATGTTATCTAACATGTTCGGCAAATCCACGATGTCCTCCATCCGTTCATCGTGGCATACGCATGCCGGATTGGAAGGGGCGAAATTGAAGCCCTAAGGAAATTTTCCCGATTTTTTGGCAAATCGGAATTGTTTTCCGGCGAAATCTTAGGAAATCAAATTAAGAAAAAATTCTAAAAACTTTTTGGAACCCCGGAAAAACCAAATTTAAACAATAGGATATCCCATGTCAAGGAATTTGGAATAAGCAAACATAGCTTCCTAGAGGACCTTTGCCCTTACAGCCCCCTTGATTTGCCCCTTTCTGGCTTTCTCTCTCTAGGGTTTACAGTCTCTCTCTAGCCCCAAAACCCCCAAACCCCTAAAAGGTGCTCTGACCTACGTTTTTGGTCCCCAAATTGGATTCTGAGCACAATTTTGACAGCCAGAGACCCCACTGCCTCTGACCCTAAAAGGTGCTCTGACCTACGTTTTTGGCCCCCAAATTGGATTCTGAGCGCAATTTTGTATGCCAGAGACTCCACTGCCTTTGGAAGACAGCGCATAGAATAATGTTGAGCTAGGCTCCAACATTTGCCTGACATTGCCATAGCCCAACCAACTGCCTCTTGGCCTTGCCTAGCCTGACCACAACCCTGCCACATCCTACCTAGCCCTGCCAGACCTGACAAGCCCCTGCCATAGCCTACCTAAACCTTGCTTGACGTGCCATAGCCTAAGTCATGGCCACAGCAGCCCAGTGTCCGGACTCACCCCTAGCAGGTGAGCTTCCACAGACCACAACACCCCACCCCGCAAACCCGGCCGACGGCCTGCCGACCTCACGCAGGCCGAGCACCGCCTGGAAAACCGGAAGGGCCACCAAGGAAGCGCCCCGCGTCGAGCGCAATGGGCAAGGGAGAGACATCCTCCATGAAGAAGGAGGCTCGGGCCAAGACCCACACAACCAGGCTGGCTCGACAGACGGGAATTGGCTGCTCAGGCCCCACAGGGCCCCCTCCGTTGGCAGAACCTTGGGCCGGCATCCAAGCTGGGGTTGAGGCCAACATCCCAGGTGTTGCGCAGACAGTTGATGATAGCAAAACAACAGATCACTGAGTTGGAGACCCAAGCACGCCAGGTGGACGACAACATCCGCTTGGTGCACTTTGAGAGACAGCAAGACCGACAGGTGCTCGCAGACATGTAGGCTCGCGTGGATACCCTGGACGCTGCGAGACAGGACAGGGACCGGGAAGAGCGCGAGACACTTGCAATCACGTCTCAGCTCCGCATCGAGGTCGATGAGGCCAATGCCATGGCACGGCGAGCACAGGCCACGCTCCAGTTGGAACTTGAGGAGGCTACCGCTGCAAGACAGAGGTTGCAGGCCGCCTTGGAAGTTAACCGGCAAAGATCAAAGCCCTTCGGAGAAGGATTTGGCACAGGACCGGGAAATGCAGGAGCTTCGATCTGTCGTTGCCCAGCAAGGCAAGGGCCTCCATGCCGAGGCACATGAACAATGGCGGCACTACACGCGGGAGATGGCAAGACAGGACCAAGCTTTGCAAGAGCTGAGTCCAGACTTCGAGAACGTAAGCCGCAAAGACATGACACACCAAAGATCGCGAGCCCAACAACCTGCAAGACGTCAATCGGGGTTACCTGGTCAACCTGCACGCCGACAACCGCAGCCCTGCCCTGCCGCACCATCATCACGCTGCGGCCGCCATAAGGCGGAAGTGGGCGATGCCCTCCCTCCGGGGCCGAGCTCCGTGGCCAGAGCGGCAGACGGACGGAGCCACAACCTGGTAGTTCGGGGCCTGCCGGAAGAGCTGGGAGAGAATCTCACCCGGAAGATACCCACCGCGAGAACCTTAGGTGCATGGCGTTTCTGTCCAGGACACATTCGGATTCTGCGACCCCGGCTGGCATGGGGTCCGGCGCCCGACCCACGGTGGTCGTGGTGTTCCGCGATTCTTGGATGCACAAGTTCGAGAGCCATCTTGCGGCAGGGGCAAGTTCTGCCCGAAGGGAACATCTCTGTATGTGAGCCGGGATCTTACTCCAGTGCAACAGGAGGCCCGCAGGCGGGAGTTCGCCAGGGTCAGGGACGCTCGCCGTCGACCAAATGCTGCAGCTGCACCTGCTCAGCCAAATGCTACCCCTCACGCCTCAGCTCCCCGCTCCTCCACAATCTGCCCCTACAGCTTCGGTCACGCTCACATTTCGGCCAAATCGCCCTGCCGCCTCGCTTACGCTTGTGCGAAGTCGCCCCCGCAACTTCTTCGATCTGCTCCCGCTCTTTGGTCCTTCCGTGACATACACTACACAAGCATCTCCGATCGCTCAATAGGAATTGTGCCTCCAGGTGGTGGTCTGGAACTGTCGGGGTTTCCCGTGGCAGAAGGGCGATAGCCTCAATTCAGTAGCTGTGGACATGGACCTCATCTTCCTCATGGAGACATGGGAACACCAGACCCTGAGGCGCCCGACTGCCAGGGTACCAGCATTTTTCGGTGTTCAATGGTTGTACAGGGAGACGTGGGCACGATGGGGTTGCCTGCTACTACCGAATAGCCTTGGCACATTTGGTTTCCCTCCAGAAGACCGACAGACATAACCGCTACTTGTGGGTCCGAGTGCACCACCCTGGCGGTGATCCTCTCTTCCTAGTTGCTTGCTACTTTCCCCATGCAGAGGGTCCCTTCTATTACAGCCACCCGGAGGTGGACAGGATGGACCCGTATGTCGATCTATATGATGACATACAGCAGCACAAGCGGATGGGCAGAGTCATGCTCCTTGAGACTTCAATGCGCCGGACGGGGTGGAACAGGGCCATGCGGCCGGACCCCCTCAGCGGATGGCGTCTGCGCTTGCGTCCCCGCAGAGGCGGCTTGCCCACGGCACTCGTGATGATAGTCGGTCACCCGCCCCGCATAATTGCTCCTGATGTGTGGTATCTTTGACCTGCTCATATGCAATGGCCTATCACAATGGCCCTCTTTCCATGGGTACACTTGCAGACAGGACAATCACGGCGGCGGAACTAGTGTCGTGGATTATGTCATAGTGGCCTACAGATGTACACCTTGTCGACCATTTTCACGTGGACACGGACGGTCGGGATGAGGAGGCCGACTCGGATCACCTCCCACTCTATGTGAGGCTGGCCTCGGCCAGCCGCTACGGCCCCTCGATAGCGACACCTTGCCGACCTCGGTTTAAGCTTGGATTATGAGCAGCGGAGGGTTACGCCGACATGCTCGCGAAAACCCTCCCCGATTCTGCGGGCCCACACGGAGCAAAGAAACCGATCAACCGGTTGAGCTCCCGCAATCGCGGGCGACAACCGCTTTGGGAGGCCTCCCCACGCCGAGATCGAGGCCGCAACCTTTCCGCGTCTGCATGATGGTTTGATGCTTTGAGTGTAAGGAAACGCGAAATGCGCACTCGCCTCATCGTGGATCGTGACATGCGAAGCTCGAGCCACCAGCCATTACCGCGCCTTCCTCAAGGAAACAAAGGCAAGGTACCTGGCAAGGCACCAAGTAGAAATGTTCGGCCTACTAGACACCCACCGAACTTTCTCGCGCGCGGGTACTCCAACGGCCAGCCACGACCTACGGGGCACATCACGGGCGAGCAATGGGAGCGATACCGCAACAACTTTATGATCCCCCCGAACACGGATAGATGTGCCCCATAACATGGCCCACCGGTGATCACAAAAGAAGATGTCGAAGAGGGGCTCCCAGCGGGCTAATGGGAAGGCAAATGGACTTAGACGACACGCAAGCGGAGTTGCTCAAAATGGGCGTGACAACCCATGGTGCCCGTCCTTGCTGCCTTGTTCAGCGGTGGTTTGCAAGAGGGTTTTCCTGGTCATGGACCACGGTAGAGTTGTTCCGATCTACAAGGCGGGGGACCCACAATTATCCGACCAATTCACCAGAACCATCATGGTCAGCTCAGTGTTTGCCAAGCTGTTGGCGGGCATTCTCGAACAGCAGGTAACCAGCTGGGCAGAGGCAGCGGAAATCAGGGCGCTTACCCAGGCAGGCTTTCGACCCCGACATTCGACCATTGATCACATCTTCACACTCAGGGCCCTGGTGGAGGACAGCAGGAACCGTCGGGAGGACCTGTACTGCTGTTTTGTGGACTTTGCAAAAGCTTTCGACACGGTACCCCGGGAAAAGTTGTGGGCGAGATTGCACCATCTGGGGCTCCCTGTGGATCTGCGAATGCGATTAATGACCAGATCATCACGAGCCGCACATGCCGCATGCAACCGGAAGGATAGTCATTTGCTAGCAGCATTGGAGTTAGGCAAGGTTGTCCTCTCTCACCCACACTCTTTGGACTTTACATTGACTAGTTGGAAGCCTGGCTTGCTGCCAATGGGGGGGACGGTATAAAGCTCTTGCACTAGGTCATCCGGCAGCTCATCTATGCGGATGATGTGGACCTCTTGGCCCATACACCAGAGGGCATGCAGGCACACCTAGATGCCCTGGACACATTCTGCCAGGCGACGGACATGCGTGTCAACCTGGCCAAGACTAAGGTGGTCCTCATATCCTCCTCACGTCATCCAGCACCTCCGGCGCTCACTTATCAGGGGCAGATGGTAGAGGTCACACCCAGCTATAAGTACCTGGGGGTGGAATTTTCGTCCTCAATGTATTGGGATGCATCCATTCGCCTTCGGGTGACCGCGGGTTGGAAGGCACTGTATGCAATGCAAAACAATAGTCACGGTGGCGAGCCAGTATGATCGGGGCCACCGGTCACATTTGTTCCGCACCGGTGGAGCCAGTTCTTCCGTATGGGGTCGAGGTGTGGGGCCCAAAGGTGTCTTTGGCAACTTGGAACGACTTGGAGCAGGTCCGAAAGGCATTTTTGACGCTGGCACTTGGGGTCAAGCCCCGCCCATATCGATCTTGTTGCGGGAGATGAGATTCATGCCCCCGCAAAGATGCGACCCCTCGATAGACACATTGTTTATTTCCGGAAGGTGGCCAAGATGGGCTTAACTCAGCTCCGCGCACTTGGCTTACGCCTGCATGGATGAGCCCGCAACGACTTAGGGCTTGTTGGAAGGACAAGAGAGCCCGGTGGGCGGGCGCTACTGAACGTAGAGGCACATAGGTGCGTCCCCAGTGCGCCTGACGCACCCGGCGGGATAGGCGAGGGGTACTTGGACTCTTGTTTCTCGGGAAGCTCGGGACCACAATGCTCGAACAATAAAGATGGCACACTACAAACAGCACATAAACCCCACCCTGGTTCGAGGCCCACAGCTCTACCTGCGTTCTCAGTTGCCCATGAAGAAGCGCAGGATCATCGCGTCCATTCGAACAGGGGCCCACCATCTTCGGCTTGAGACGGGTCGGTAGATTGGAGAGCCGCGCCAGGACAGGCTTTGTCAGTGTTGCCTGCTGGGGGTTGTTGAGGATGAAAGCCATGCCTTCCAGAGCTGTCCAGCCTATAGTCAGATCCGGGCTCGCTATGCCCTCTTGATGCGACCTGGTCTGCCACTGCACGAGCTACTCAGTACGTCGTCAGTTCGATCCCTTGGCTCCTACCTCCAGGAGGTTTTGGATCTGGGTGAAAGCATGCTAGGGTGTACCATCTAAAGTTCTTTTTAGGGAGTGCAAAACTACCCAAAAAAGTACCCAGTACTGGGTACTGGAAACTTTCATAAATGTCTCAATAAACAATAAGTTTGAGAGTTGATTCATTCATTTTAGTCTCTAATAGTATTGTTATCTTCTACTACTATAGGTTGACATGTTATTGACCTTCAATTCAAAATTTTTGGATTGATTTTAATGGGAAGAAAAAACAGAAAGTACCAGTTTTAAAAGTACCCAGTGTAGGTACTTTTGAGGGTTCCAAAAGTGGTACATCGTAGCATGCTTTCACCCATCTGCGGACTCATCTCTGTCCCCGCGCGCCTACCTGAGGTGCCGGGAATTCATGTGTATATGTATATTTGTACAGCTGCCAGCAGGCTTGTTGCTGCGACGGTTTTTCCCTCGTAGGGGGTTTTTTAATCCGGGTAGCAACGGGCTTGCTGCACCCGTGTAATTTGGGTCCCATAGGCCGATTGGCCTCCGCGGACGATAAAAGAACCTTCCTTCCTTCCTTCCTTTCTTGAATATACTCAAAGGGGAACATGCACACCGAGGTGCATGTTGCTCAGTTGCTCAGCCAAACATGCCTTGCTCAGTTGCATAGCCAGCAAAATTGCCATAATTGCAATTAAAAAAAAAAAGGGGAGGGGGAGGGGGGATCTATTGACGAAGAGACAAAATAACAATAATTGAAGGTAGAATTGCCACAAAGAGGACTTGTGATTTGGACAGAAATTTGATAATAGTATTATATATATTCATAAAATCAACATGTAGATATCACAAAAAGATCTAAATATAGACATTACTCAAATGTTACAACAATGAAATTAGTTTGTCCTAACTATATAACTAAAGGTCACAATCATGTTGTAAACATGGAATAGGCTCCTTATAAATTGCATAACAAAATGATACAAGATAAGATAAGATAAGATAAGATGAATTTTTACAAACATTGATAAAATGCATGTTATAAAAGAGTTATAAATATGACGCAAAAAATGCCGACCTATGCAAGATAAGGATACCAATATGGTGTAACAATCTAGTTACATAGTCAAGATTGATATATTTTTACGTTATGTAGCCGTGACAGTGTACGTGACCCAAAAGTTGACGCCTATCCGACAACAAAGTATAGCACTTTTAGCGTCAACCTCGTGATATTTAATAGGTCTGTGAGAATATATATAGCGTCATTTTGCTTGACGCTATACCCAATGGAAAACACCTTATTCTGTTGTAGTGGCAACACTTGTCTCAGTCCTTTGCCCTACAACCTGGTTTAATGCCCCTCCAATTGGACAGACCATAATCTTTGTGTTGTCAAATAAGTAAACCTTAATGGCTTTAAATTCAGCCCATATGTTAACTGGAGTTAAACTTGCCTCAATTACATAGAGATCATTTCATCAATCTCCTCTCATTGAGGCTCATGTAATCATGTATATTGAGTCCTCATCCTTTTAAAGGCAACTTTGAAAGGGGTAAAATATGCCATGTCAAGAGGGTATAGTCTATGAGAGGTGTGACCTGGAAGCAGTGCAAAGTGGATGCCATATACTATTTGACATAAGATCACCTCTAAATCAGCATGGCTACTATGGGCCAAAGAGTTTGGACTTGTGTTACGTGTATAAACCATCTGAACGTATGCTAAGAGCTTTTTTGTTGCCTATTTCGTACTTATAATAAGTGGTATCTATCATTTATCTCACTTGCCTAGTTGTAATTTAAGGAGTATAAGGGTATAACAAGGTATTTTTATGCATATAATAAGGTTTATTGCTTGATCCTAGGAACGCTGATACTATATCCAAAATAGTTATAGGTGTATCCAAAATCAAATCAAATTTGGCATCTCTAAAGAGACAAACACTAGGCGCCCTTGCTAAAAAATGAGCCAACATGACTTAAAGAGTTATAAGCCAACATGACTTAAAGAGTTATATAGTCCATGCATTTGTTGCACTTCTTGAACAATCCTTCCCTCACACCTACTTATATGATCTGCTTTCGTCCTCTTGCCCTTGAAAATATGCAAGTTTGGCAGCCCAAAGCCCTCTGCGTTAGCACAAACTAGGATGGTTACCCATCCTCTAGTCCACCATTTGTTATCTGGCAATCGGCAGCTTGTGGATCTCTTACCATTACTTGGCATCTGGGTTGCCTTCTCCTTCAGTACACTCAAAGTTATCCCTATATATGCTCGAAGCTGCCTTTTCTAAAGTCCACACCACCAGTTCTTCTTCTTGTTCAGTACTTAGTACATGAGGATGCTTCTTCTGCTTTTATGTGATCCTACCCTACTCCTAGTTCCTTATTGATGACTCAGATATTCTAGACCTCCTAGAAGCCTCTCTAATAGAAATGCCATATTTACTAACCCCTTCTAAGATGTCTAACATTTTGTTGTTTGGTCTATTGGCCACAATTCGATGGAGGAATCTTCATAGCCTGAGTTTTATCAGGTGTGTGCTTTGTCCTCCTCTTATTTTATTGCTAAATAGTAAAGTTCCACTAGGAAGTTCCATATATGGATTTATAAGATGGAGAATAAATTCAAACTAATTCAATTGCTTGATCCATTACATAAAAAAAAATTAGAGACTGATCTGCCTGCCAAATAAGCCTGCTTGCATTGAATGGACTTGAATTTGAAAACTTAGGCACTTTTTCCAAAAGGTAGTCGAAAGTTTGGTGCTTGAAAGGGATTCGATCCAGGCCATTTGGAAGTAGCTACTTGATCGACCCCCACTAAACGTGGCACGATCGAAAATGATTTCTCGTGCGGTGGCAGGGGAGTTGCGCGAGGGAATTAAGCACCTTCCGACCATGGCTGTCAGGAATCACAATGGTCGACAACCCTCTCCTAGTTTGCATACCTGCAAAAGTTGTTGGTCCTCGATAAGACATGTGCACACTTTCCCTTGTGATGCAGCCCGGCCAACATTTTTTGGACTTTATTTTTTAATTTCTGCAATTGTTATATTAGGAAATAGTTTTAATATAAATACGTCAAAAAGAAAGATGATGTCGTAGGCTACGTGGATAGGCTAAGCATTGAAGGAACTTATATACCTCGGGTTAGGCAAGCTTGCTAAGAAAAAGAAAAAGGCAAAGAAAAAGAAAGAGGAAGAGGAAGAGGAAGAGGAAGAGGAAGAGGAAGAGGAAGAGGAAGAGGAAGAGGACGAGGACGAGGGACGAGGGAAGAGGGAAGAGGGAAGAGGGAAAGGAAAAGAAAAGAAAAAAAGAAAAAGAAAAAGAAATCCGTGATAAAATTAAACTTACGATTTGAAATACAATTTATCTACCTCTTTGCAAATTCCTCTTATTAAGCTTAAAGTGGAAGGTTTTAAACCATCATTCAATTAAATTGGGATTATGTCTTAATTTTGGGACAAATTTCATATTGCATGTTTTTAGTAGCATATTCAAATTCACACATTTCACCTCAAAATTATGAAAACATAATATCATGTTATTTACAAAATAGTCAATATTTCACAATATAGCACCATATCATAAAAACGTGATAACAAAAATTTACATAGTTATTCAACTTTCTTCAAGCACCCCCAATGATATCATAGCCTTCTTCCTGACATCCTGAGGTATTGTAATTCTCGCATTTCTAGCTGGAATAGTGTTTGGAGTCCATGAGTACAAAACACTTTCATAGTCTAGCCAAAGATCAGGATCACTCGGATTTCTCCTCCATCTCTTTGTCCAACAATCTGAGTACCTTTCTTTATCCGATACATTGGTCAACTGATGCACTGGACACCACCATTCCACCCGCACATGGTTGAAGTTAATATTACCTTCTTCTTTGCAAATATCGTAGATAGTGAACCCCAACCACCTTTGGATATGTATCTAAATCTGGCGGCTTCACTACCACAAATTGGTGGCATTCCAAGTCGATGGAAGGTTCATAAGCATCCATGCCTAGAAACTTTGGCCTATTGTTCTTAGGACCAACATAGTGTTTGTCGAGGAAGGAGGAGGAGCATATTGCTTGCGAATGCTACTTACAATGTCATCAACATCCTCAGCACCTGCTAAGGTCTTCCACCTAGTTTTAGGCAACCACCCTTCTTTCAATTCATCCGAGGATGTGTCTATCTCCCCCAACAAAGTTAATCACCTTCTTCCGGTAAGCCACCAAGGCACGGTTGGTGTCATCCGGATTGGTTTGCCAATGCTTTATATAGTCCCGGATTCCTTCCTTAGTCAATCCCAATTGCTTCACTTCTTCATGGGTTTTAGAGCTTTTGGTTGACCTGGAGGTATCATAGGCTTGCCATTCTCATCTCTACGCCATATTTCCTCCCCTCCTCTCCACTCATCCTCTGAAGGTCTCATCTTCCATTGGAACATTGGAATCCCATCTCTCACTCAAAAAGTGAACTGCAGAGGCCTGGAATGACTTTCAAGATCCAATGTATAACCATCCACAAAGCTCTTCCAATCGGGCACTTCTTCTATGAGAGAAGCTATAGGGTTTGGAGTAGTGCATTCATGCAAGATTTCCATTAGCCTAGGAAAGTTGATCACTGTCTGCTGCTTCAGTATACAACTATATTTGCCAAATAATGCATCCACATCCTCATGGGTATGCCCGGGCATAAGAAACCCTAAATTAACTCTTTCAAATATCCCCACAGCTGTTAAGTAGGATAGGAAAGAAAACATCCACTGTTCTTATTTTGGCCAAAGACAATTATCAAGTTGCAAGAGAAACCTTTTGGGTAGATCTTGAGGTCTAGCACGTGAAGTTGAAGCTCCAACATGTTCATTAGACCCATGCTTCCTAAACCTTGCCTTGTTGAACTTTTCAATATTGTTAGGGTTTCCATCTAACAATGCTCTATGTAGTGCCCTCGGCTAGTCAGTAGGGTCCCGGAGGGTGACCATTGTATCCATTTTCATAGTTTCTCAAACACCTCATGATACTCCCAATATGAAAATCTGACCATCACTCCACAACTCCAAACTAAAATGGCCATAGTAGGTTTGAGTCTCCCATGCAAGGTTGCCCCATCATTGAGATCTCAGAAAGGGTATGATCTTCCACATGACTTTGGTATGTACTTGAATTGTGGAAGACAAGTCTTTTGCTGGTCCATCTTGCCATGTATAATACATAAATAGTTATTGGGTTCCAATGCAGATAAAGTCCTCCACATCCAATAACATGATCTACATGATAGTTGGTCACCATATGGTCCTTCATATACTCCCTTATCCTAGCCCTTTGACTAGGTTGCACAGTCTTATCAAGAGTCTCCTTCAACTTAGCACATAAATTGCACTTTGCAAAGTTGTTTGAAGTTGCTATGGTGACATGATTGAAATGCTTCTTCCATAACCTACTAAAGCTAGGTTGGGATATTGGAAGAATTCCCAATTCTCGAAGTAGGGAATTCACTTCTTCCAAAATACTCTTTTGAGTACAATGTGATGGCAACCTTTTCTCAACAACTGCTCTTCCCTTTTCATCCCTTACGCTTTTTGTGTGGCATAGACTCTACGCATTGAAATCAATATATTTTTCAAATATCTCCCTGGCAGCCAAGGTCCTAGCTGTTGGTCTCAACAAACCATTATTTCCATGTAAAGTAATCATGTTCCCCTCTGCCTATTTTTTTTGCCAATTATGCCATGAAGAAGTTGGAATTGCATGCATAGTCTGTCACGCTTTTGCACATATCCATTTGCCTAGCAAAGGGTATCTTTTTCTGTTTGGGTTTCTTTCATCCTGAAGTGCATGCTCGAAGATTGTGTACATGTAGGTCCTCCTCTCATCAACAGTGTACTCTTGAAAAGTGGCTCTTGCTTCCACCAATTGTTCTATTGTAAAGAATTGCATACAAGCACTCCAACAACAATCTGAACCCCTTACCTTCACCATTGTCTCACGTTTGGTGTCACTAATCAACTTGGCTCTTTTGCTAGGATAATGTCTGGCAACTGATACTTCTCCCCTTTTGCCTAGGTTTAGAGTTCCAACTGCCAATGGATCAATATCAAGACAATCATTGTCCCCAACAACCTCAGGCTCTGGAAAAATATAATCCTCCACAAATTGAACACTACTTATAGGCCATGCCATGATGCAAGGAACCTCCAATTGCTTGACACAACCAAAACATTCCTTGTCACCCAAACCTTTACCTTTCCAGTTCTCTTCCAACATCGAAATTGCAATACCAATATTGTCTTCCCCTAGCCTTTCATCATTAACAGCTTGACCAGGATCTGCTAGCACAATGACTCCTTGGCCTACTATTTCCTTGTTGCACTTGTGCATGATTCTCACCTTCTTGTTCCTCCATTGCACCCTACTATAGAGGACTAATTGTTTTTCTTCAACATTCTTGCTAGGAGTTGGTTTTTCTTTGATATTGCTCTTTTCAATATGTTGCACACCATCTTGAGTTGGAGAGGCACCATTGACCTAGGCAAATTGCACCCTTTTTAGTCAATGAGTAGGAAAAAATTATTACACCATAAGATAAGAAAAGTACGTACATTTATGGAATTTGTAGAGGTAAATCAATTTTTTTTAAAAGCAAGAAATTCCTTGGAAATAGGTTTAATATAATAATAACAATGGGTGTAAACGAAATCATTTAAAACAAGAATTTTCGTGGCAACAACAAGGAAATGACATTTATATAAATATATCCTAATTTTAATTATCGAAAATTTGGATATATGATTACGAAAAGACATATAATTGATAAGGTAGACGTGAGAATTTATTATCCATAATAATATACCCTAGATGATATAGCTGGCGGGAATTTCGTACGCCTGGCGTGTTATTTGAGGCAATCAATTATTCACGCTAATTTCTAATTAACCCTATATAAATCCGGTTCACGCTCTCAAGCTCCATTCCTTCCAATTTTTTTTTCTCTGCCCGCCATGAAGCGTTCGGCCTCAGCGTCCAACCTTCGTGAAGAACCCGAGGTCTCCTCAAAGAGACGTCGGGTTGAAGAAGCCCCTCAGTTCCCCCCTGATTGATTTTTTGTCCCAATTCTCCTCTGATTCCGATTCAGAGGAGGAAGAGGAGGAGTTGGAGGAAGAGGAGGAGATGGATTCGCAAGAATTCATGACTGCTCTGCTTCAGGGTTGGCTTGACCCTGAAACAGAGAATGAATTCTCTGAAGCAGAAGAAGAGGAGGAGGAAGAAGAGGAGGAGGAAGAAGGTCGAGAATTCGACCAATTTGTACAGTGGTTGCGGGATGAAGCAGGTTTGCATGGCTGCCTCTTTTCTTTTTCTAATGCACCTTTCTTTCTCTTTTCTTTTCTAACCTCTCTTTCTTCTTTCTTGCACACAGTGATGTAGAACAGTGATGTAGATCCCGGGTGGCCCTCTTCTTTCTTTCTTTTTTTCGGACACGCCTACGGGCATTTTTTTCTGTCATATTTTGTAAAGCCTTCGGGCATCTTGTAAAGCCTTCGGGCATTTTGTAAAGCCATTCTTGGCATCTGTACATATCAATTTTGAATGAAATGAAATAGTTTTCTTCACAAACTTTTTCTTCAAACAGTTTTCTTCAAACAGTTTTTCTGCACATAAAAATATTTTAAATGGAATCAAACTGTTTTCTCCAAGCATTTTATCTCCAAAGTGTTTTCTCTAAAATTTTGTCTCTGCATTTGTCTCAACAAAGTCTCGGGAACACTATAAATCAATCACAGCAGTATAGGAAATTTTCCTATACGACCTAAAACAATTCCCCAACTCAACAAGTCATTTTTTAGCCTTGATAATTTTGCCTTTAAAATCATTTTTAATTTAGCCTATATAAAATTTCGAAATTCTTTTTTTTCGAATGCAATAAATGGAATAAAATGCCGTGAGAATTTATTGCGTAAAATGCAATATTCTCCATATATACCATATACATGTCATGTCTGGCGGGAAGACCGTACGCCAGGCGTGTTAATTCAAGCAATCAATTATTCACGCTAATTTATTTCTAATTATGCCTATATAAATCTATTTCACGCTCTCAAAGTTCCTACAATTTCTTCCTTTCTTCATACGATTTGCAGGTTGCGCTTCAGCTGTGTTTGCATCCGCCCTCCTAAAATCTTGGTGAGTAGATTTCTTTTCAACAATGTTAGATGTTTGGTTTCGGCAATTCCTAACTTACTAAAAGACTCTGCCTTTTGTTCTGTAGCATCTGTAGCAGAGGACGTCGGAGGCGAATCCAAAAGCCTCGGAATTAAAACCAAAAGCATAGTCCTCCGTTCTTCGAATCCTTCCAGCCTCAGAACTCAAGGTTAGTTTTCATTTAGTTTTAAGCTGCATCTCAATGGCAGGTTTAATCCAAGAAGACAAGCTTTTGCATTTGCTCGAGGCAGAGGAAGCAGGTGATGTTTATGAAAACCAGAATAGTTTTTTATAAACTTCATCTGCTTCTTTTTGTTTCGAGTAAATTCTTGAGTTTCTCTTCCTGAATTAATCATGCTATTGCATGCAAGTTTCTATTATGAATAAGTGTAGTAGAAAGCATTAGAAAAATCTGAAAGATAGTATTTGAAACATGCTCATGCTAACCTTAGCCTTCAACATGAATACACGCTCGGCGTGCATTCAGCAGAGAGGGAGAAAAAAAAAACCTGTACAGATAGATAAGTAAATAGATAAAGGCCAGGCAATTATTTACACGCTTAACATGTAAATAATTGCCTGAGCGTGTAAATAATTGCCTGGCCTTTATCTATTTACTTGTCTATCTGTCTGCGATTTTTCTCCCTCTGTTGAATGCACCCGAAGCGTATAGTTTTTCCTATATAGCGGTTTACACTGGTGGCGTGCAAACAATTTTATCCCTAGTTTCAACTTTTAAGCTAAACACGCGGTGTCTCTTAGTTTCTAAGTTTATAAATAAATAAATATAACACGCCCGGGCGTGAATCTTGATACTCGCTCACTTCCTATTGATAGATGCCAAGTTACATTAATCACCCGGTGGTGGCGAAGATGCATTGGAATTACATTTGGGCCAGCAATCACACGGCCTCTCCGGTTTGCTCCAATCTCGGTCGGTTGAACCGCGGCCGAGCACCGGTCCGTGCTGAGCACCGGCCTTGCAACCCCCGAGTACTTGGATCAAGTAATGATGATGGCGGCAGAGCTGCGGGGCAATGATAGATCCGGGCTCGAGTCCCTTGCAATCGCATCTGGAGGCCCCCTCTTATCTAATCACTTCGAGAATGCAAGACATGCATTGATCGAGAGTGAATCTCGTGATCCGCCATTTCGAGATTCAAAATGAGGAGCTGCGTTTCTTAGTGTTTAGCCTCTATGCCCGGATGCCCCAACATGAACCACTACCACAGGCGGTATACGATGCAATAGAAATGGCTCAACCAATGGAGCAGGAGATGGAGCAGGAGATGGAGCAGGAGGTGGAGCAGGCAGGGGAGGTGGAGCTAGAGCCTGGTGTTTTTGCTGGGGTTTTACCAGAAGAATTCACTATGCCCTGCAATGGAAATGGGAGTATCGATAGCCCAGCTACTCAGTAGACTGGGCTTGAAACAAGAGGTCCGGGATTTTGTCCGGTTTATCCAAATTTATCCAGATTATATACAATTGTAAACTTTTTCCAATGAATACAACAAATTTTGTCTACTTCCATATTTCTATAATGTAGTACATGTTACATACCTTTTTTAAGCAGTTTCTTGGCCATGCAATAAATGTTCCTACACTTTCTCCAACCGTATCCCCACCGGGGTGTCTGCGAGGTAAAGCTTCATCCATAGCGCAGCGATTAATCATCAGAATCTTCGGACATACTTATCCCCGAGCGGAATTCCATGACAGTTTGCAGTCGGATCGATGGAGTCGATCTTGCATAATCCTTCTTTCCTTTTCTGATTTGTAGTTAACATGAAACATTCATGTTCGACACTGCAGACAATTGCCTATTCAGACACCTTTATTGGAAATTATTGTACAAGCTATAGGAATGAGATGCTTACCGAGTCTCAGAGCCATTCTTGAGAAACCGATTCGAGTTCTCGAAATCACAGGTGCTATGGAAACGTAGGCGGTCGGGAAAAATTCGAGTTACAAGAAAGCTTAGGTTAATTACATTTTGGCGGGATAAATTTGGCGGGATACATTTTGGGTAGATTGGTTTTTAAAAACTTAATGAAAGAAGTCGGGCGGGACGGGTCTTAAGCCATTATTATTTGTATGTGTCAAGAATATTTCAAACCGCATTTTGTGTTTTCTTGAAATTCAAATTTCTCTCGTCGCGGTAGAAAACGCTATTTCTCATACATGTAGAAAAAGCTATTTCTTCGAAAGCAGCTCGAAAGCCAGATCCGAAAGGACCTTCCGACTCATTTACTAGGCGACTCAGGAGATGTCTTCTAAAACGAATCGAGGTCGAGGGCGGACCCGGGCAGGGAAGCGGTGGAAGAGGAATCTCAAAACCCGCACTTCTCCAGTTTTGAGGGACGTTGATCGAGAATACCACGTAATACACGTAACCCTATTCAAGGTATTTAATTTGCCACGTATCAATACACGCGTGGTGGAGAGTATTATGCTTGCATGAATTTGAGATATTTCCTTGCCTTCGCTTAATATGCTTTGCATGAGTTTGAGTTATTATGCTTTGTATGAATTTTAAGTATTACCATCGCTAATGCTTTCGATTGTCCGCTTTTGTAGAACATAATTTTGCTTGCTGTTTTATAGAATATAGCAGTGTTAGACAGTTGGAGATAGCAATGTTCAATGAGGTTAAATAGTGTGAAACATGGATTCATAAAAGGTATGTAGCTTAAAATGTGGATGCAAACTAATTTAGTTTCAAATTCACGCATAGCATGGTCAAGAATAGGAGCTACCAACACGCCAAGCGTGAATTGTACTAATTTAGGTTTAAATGCACGCCAAGCATGATCTCTTGTTCTGAAAAGTACTCTAAAAAATGTTCATCTTCTTTTGCAGTGCCCAAGAGGAAGAAAACCCCTAATAATTCGGGTTCTAATCCTGCCAAGAAAGCAAGGGTAGACGACCCAGATGCAGTACCATATGATCTCACCTTAGATGATGAAGGGCCGATTCTTATAGCAACCACCGACCCCCCTACCCCGAAGAGGAAATGGGCGAGGGTGCCGAGAGGTGGTACGTTGACCTTGCCAAGACAAATGGCAAGCTCGACTTAACTCTCTTCTCGAGGAAAAAGGAAGCAGACAAGATGACCAAACAAGGGATCCTAATCTCTTGTGAGGAAGAGGATGACACCAACTGCAAATTGCTCTTGGAGATTACACATAAGCAGAAGAAAGATCTTTCCGGACTTACTCAATTTGTAGAGCTCACGCATACAAGGATACGCTTCATGAAGACGATGTGAATCGGTGAGACATGTTTTAAGTATGATTGGCCAACCAATGTAGCGATTACGCCAATATCTATTTGCCAAGGGGTTACAAATGGCGTAGAGGCATGTTCACTAAAACCGACACCAAGTCACTATTTGCGACAAGCTAGGGAATTAGGCTGACTTGAAAGCTTCTAGGAGGGTCCTAGATCTAGGGAAGGATGTTCAACCCGCAGTTTGTCGAAGGCATGGAGGCTTCGCTTTTGAGAATGAACAGACAAAGTGGCGCAAATTTAGAGGCCATGAACAAGCCAATTAATACTCTGACCATTATCCATTGGGTCTTAAGGAAAGTTTTGCGATCCATGTGAAGTCCCTCATTCGTTCACCAAGCTCCATTTATGTTAGCGGAAGATATGATCCAAAGACATGCCATGGAGATTGTTCAGAGCATGATTAGTAATCCAGTCAAATGCCTATGCCAAATGGATGTGTTACCTTGGGATATGACCTCGAACAAGCCCCTGCCGTGGATCGAACTTTGAGGAGTTAATGTTAAATGAAAACATTAAATTCGTCATCATCGACGGGCAGCATTCTGTTGAGGCACAAAAGGCCCTCATCAGGCAGGCAGAACAAACAGGCCAAAACGTATTCTACAATCACTATGCGTATAGGAGGTGTCGTCTCTTGGATGCCAATACTTCACCTGCAGATTTGGCTGAGATTAGTGCAACTTTGAATGAAATGGGGAAGACATTTCTATACAAAAGGTAATTGACTGCATTAGGATGTTAGCACTTTAATATTCACGCCAGGCGTTTATTCAAATGAAACCAATTCACGCCAGGCGTGATTTCAAATGAAACCAAAACACGCCAGGCGTGCTTTCAAATCAACCAATTCACGCCAGGCGTGAAATGTTAAAGCACGCCTGGCGTGAATTGATTTGATTTAAAAGCACGCCTGGCGTGATTTGGTTTCATTTGAATGAATGTCTGGCGTGAATTCAACCGATTCGAAAGCACGCCTGGCGTGAATTCAACCGATTCGGAAGCACGCCTGGCATGAATTGCATTAGTATTTAATTCATTTTACGCCAGGCGTGCTTTGAGGTTGATCTTTTCTATTGAAATCGCGCCCGGCGTGTTTCTTGTCTCTGATACTAATTCAATGCCTGTACTTTTGGCAGTCCATACGTGGAGCAACTGCGCCATGCCCGTCAACAGTGGGTGGAATATGGCTACCCATTACCCACCGCATGCGGGGTCAAAGTCCGAGGCTTTCAAGGCTGCTGGAGCCGGACTCGCCGCAGCATAATTATACTGAGAAGAAGAAAACCGCAAGAAAATCAAAGAAAAAAAGGTGGTGATGACATTGCGATCCTTCCTGAAAGCTCATCTAGCGGTGTCAGGCCCAAATGCACTGTTACAAGATTGTGTTTTGTAAGGAGGCGGATGGCAAAAGTGGAATGAATTCGGGACGCTTATGCACAAGGGAAGCCGCCGGATACTATGGGTAGGGTGCCTTCGTTGATGTAAGCATCTTTGACTTGAATGTGACGAGATGAGAAAGACTCGGGGGCTAGACGACGCCGACCATTTGGGTTTTAGACCGCTGCTTAAAGAAGGAAGTCTTATATAAGAAGAGTGCTTTCACTAAGGATAGGATGTCCTTCGTTGAGTGCTTTGCAGCCCATGTGAAGGATGTACGCATAATGAAGTCACCGTAGGGAGCCGAAGTTACAAAGGCTATCGGGGATGTGGCATTATCCGAAATTGGATTCTTTGGACAAATACAAGGTCGATGTGATGACATCAAGAAGTTTGTACTCTGGTCAAAGGACTTCCTAAAGAATTGGAAGGCTAAAAATACAAAACACAAGGAGGCTCTACCCCCCTAAGGTAATTGGCCGACTTGAGAAGAAAAAAAGTGGTCCTTGTGAAGAAGATTACCGGAGAAGAAGACACCATCCCAAAGATTCACCCATTGGGTACAAAGGTCTCTTGCCGAATCAACTTCTTGCCTTAAAAATATATCACTCTTTGTGTTGGACAAATAGGGGTGGGAGAGGAGATATGGGCATGAACGGAAGGACTACAAAGCAGACTTCTTTACCAAATTTGTATAGGATTGACAACCGAGAGGTCCTTCACTATTGTCATTGTTTGTCCTTCAGGTGAGTCACATCTGCATGCACTATCCGCTGCTCATGATCTGGAGTGCGTCAAAGTTATTAGGGAGGGATGCCTAATATATGATGTTAAAGATAATGAGCTGCGAACATAACGGAAGATGGCACATGTGATCTTTATTATGATAGCCATGCTGTCAGACGAGGAATATGATATTGCTAAGGCCAAGGGTGACAATAGCAGTGCATGGGAATGTTTTCTTCTAGATGATCCAGACTTAAGAATTATATTCTATCATATGGATCAGGATCAGTCAGAATAGGATGAGTCAGAAGAGGATGAGGATCGGGACCCCCTCCTAAGTGGGGAAATCAAGTACGAGCTACAAACTAAGGAGAAGGGCCCCTTAAATAAAAATGGATTTCCCCCATCTATGGCTGCTTACCTCGTCGAGGCATTTGCTCCGATTGATACAACCTGCTTGGAGCTTCATGTTGGAGGTTATATTGCCCGAGAGGCTCTTATGGGTGTTAGAAAATGTCACTGCTTTGTGAGTGATGAGCAGGCCAAAGACTTTCTTGAACCATTCCTCATGCATGTGCTTGCTAAATCTCCTAAAGGCCCTTATGGCAACCTGAAATCATCAGCAATCAAAAGTCTCGTAGACTTGTCCAATTCGAAAGTGGACGATGGTTCTGGTGAGGGAACTAGTAATCCGCAGCCTGATAAGGAAAGCAATGAACAAATAGCTGCTAAACTGGCTGCTCAAAGTAGTGTGATGGCGGCGAACTTAGGGAATATCTATGCCTCCCTTCAGGGTGATGCAAGCAACAATAGAGGAGATTCACAGGTTAACAATGAACTAATTGACAGGGTAACCGAAACTGAAGGCAACCAAGGCGACTCTAGTGATTCACAGGTTTGCCAAATCAATAGTAAAATAATGTCAGTTGTGAAGGACGCAGCGGAACTAATAGAAAATAACAATTCTAACAGTCAGAAGAGCACGACGATTAAGGGTGGCGAAGGGGAGAATGACGCTGACGACGGCAGCGAAACTGAAGATGATAGGTATGGCCTTGCCCACGAAATCGCGCCACGCGTGATTTAATTTGTATTACCTTTGAATTAAATCGCGCCAGGCGTGCTTTGATTATTTTTCGTTGTCAAACTAAATCACGCCGAGCGTGATTTGGTTATGACTATTTCAAATCACGCTTGGCGCGTTTGTATTGTTTGTGTTATCGTATCTTGCTGACCGGATACATGTTTGATGTTTCAGCTTCCATTGCGTTTCTAAGAAGGTTGTGGTATTCGACCTAAACGGAGTCCTTTGCAAGACTTTTCCGAAAAATAAAGTGGCTAGAGATCAGTTTCATCAGACACCAGTAGAATCAAACACCAAGTGGATCTATCCGTGGCCGCACTTGAAGGAGATGCTAGATGAGGCATTCAGGTTATTTCGAGTTGGTATTTGGTCATCCATGGAACTAACATCAAGGATACTTTGGAGGCACTGGGGGAAATGCGTAGACATTGGTTGGCCTTTTGAGATCAGAACAAATGTGTGAAGTTCACTAATCCCAAGGATCCAACAGGCAAGCCTATCTTCATCAAACACTTGAGTAACATGATGGACGAACTTGGTATCGAGAATAAGGATGATATAATCATAGTGGATGATGATGCTCTCAAATGCTTCTACAATCAAACGCAGGCCCTGAATCCACCATCTTACGATCCAAAAAACTTTGCGACAGATGATTTTCTGGTGAAGTTTGTGTCTATTATGCATAATTTGGCTATGGGGATGACGGTGGGTGAAGTGTTAGATTCATACCCAGAACTGGATAGAACGGCTGACATGGAACCACACCTTGTTAAATACGTGGAAAAACATGGATTGATCCCTTAATGTTTTATTGGAATATATGATATTTTTGTATGATATTTGTGTCATGTATCGATAATTTCGAGTCTGGAATTGCCTCGCAAATAATGCAATGTGTTATTATCAAACCTAATATTATCATCTAAATGCTCTTCAATTTTGGTCTCATCTATGTTAGCAAATTGCTCTTCATTTTTGCATATTTCAATTCGCTTATGAAACGTCACACGTGAATCGCAACCTTGTGTTATTTTTGAAGTCCAAAAAAAAAGATTAAAAAAAACAAAAACCCCCTAGAAGACAACAGCAGGTTGGCGTGATTTTGGAGTTGACATAATCCCAATTTAATTGGATGATGGTTTTTATTCCAATGGTCTCCTCTTCAAGTCCCCAGGACGTGCCTCTTGATGGGGATGCCCATCAAATCCTAGACCCAGACCCAGTCACAATCACAACCAGAAGCAACCTGGCAGCCAGCACTCTATCGGGGGATACATAAATGGCCACCACGAAAATGGCACAGAGCAAAAGGTAAAGGCAAGGTAGACACCTCGATTATGAGAAAAGAGGCTCCTGCAAAGGCTCGGTCAACACACTTGATTAAGCAAGCGGATGGCCACTGCTTCAAATCTAGCAGCAAATTGCTCACGCACACCTTGCCAGACACCTGCCCAAAGATAGAAACAGATTTAGGCAGCAGTTAAGGGTGATACTATTAGGAGGGCTGGCAGAGGAGCTCCAATCCTCAACATCCAAATTGCTCAAAAAGCAACTAGTTATAGAAAAACATGTGTTTCTAGCATTGAGGTAAAGCTTGAGAAGAACCTCTGTTTAGTACAGTCTGAAAGGAAACATGATAAGTTGGGTCTTGCTGACCTATAGGTCCGTCTGGACACCTTGTCCATCAGCATTGACACTACAGTGTATGACAAGGACCGTTTTGAGCAGGAGATGGAGGAGAAGACCGTCATTATTCAAAGAGAAAATTCGAGGCAGAGAAAGCCGATTGCAGCGCTAGCACCTCTAGGCTCTTCAGAGAAGGTTCAACAGGGTTGAGATAGTCTCATCAGCTAGCGGCATTATGGTTATCTCCAGGCTTCAGAGATGAGCATAGCTCTACTGCGCAGGATCAAGATATACAAGAGCTAGGAGCAACAGTTGCTCAGTAGAGCAAAGGCCTTTATGCAGATGCTCATGAGCAACTGCATCATTGCATAAGTGAATTGGCAAGGCATAAGTGAATTGGCTAACCTATCAACTTCGAGAGATAAAGGTTACTCTACATGTTGCGGTTGTCGTTCATGTTAAATGCACGAAAGCCACCAGCCTAGACATGAAAATGCTGCTCTGCCACAACGGCATGTATTGCCTCATCCCCAGCACAAATAACCGCCAGCACCTCATAAACAACAACCAAATAGACATTGTCGCACCTCATAGACACCATACAACACTACTCGAGAGGGTAGACATTGCCATGCTGGTCAAAGGTCAACAAGAGCAAAGGCACATGAGCCACAATGTGGTAGCTCATGGCCCCGAGGAAGGAGGAGAAAACTTTATTGGGTGGCTCCAGGTTGGTCCTTTCCTAAATGAAGTTCCATGCTTCCGTGCACATTGCTAGGGCAAACTATCACGGTGTTCAATGCCCCAGCTGCTCACATATTGTCAATTTCATAGTCACGGCCACACTGGTAAGTGGGGCCATATTGCATCATGGTGCACAACTGAAGGGGATCTCATTATATGTTGACTGGGACCTCAATCGTTGCAACTTGAATCCGCATTTGCTTTTAAGAGGTTGGGGGAGGGGGGAGGGGAGAGGTGGGGGTGGGGGGGGGGGGAGGGGGCTACCACATTGATCCAGGACAAACGCCGAGGTTACAGATGTGTTATCCCATACAACCTCTATCGGAGTTGCAGCAAATGCTACTGGAGTTATTGAGGTTGCTGCTGAGGTTAACGCCACTCCAACTGCTCCTACTCCTGCCATCTCTTCCCTTGTTGCTGCTAATACTACCCTTGCTCTGCTAACTGCCCATCCTATTCTCCCAGTTTCTCTTACTCCCATTGCACCTGCTTCTGCTCTTGCACCGCATACTCCCTCTTGCTGCCACCACGTCCTTGCAAGAGTTCGAATCACATTACTGCCCATAAATAGGAATTGTGCTTATGTCTAGGGCCTTCCTCTGGCAGAAGGGAGATAGTCTCAACTCCATTGCTGCACATATAGAGTTCGTTCTACTTATGGAGACCTGGAAAGATGCAGGGTACATGCTACTAGATTTGCCAGGCTATCAACACTACTCATTGTTCAATGAGTGCACAGGCTAGTGGGGACATGGGGGTATTGCCTGCTGGCTTTGCACCATCTGCTGGCTTGTAATCAGTAATATTGAGGTCCATCAGGGATGCCCACTCTCTCTAACACTGTTTGGTCTATATATTGATCAGTTGGAAGGTTGGCTTATTGAACACGGGAAAGCTGGAGCTCAATTAATGCACCAAATAATTAGGCAACTTATATACGAACCCCAGATGACATGCGGCGCCATTTGGATGCCCTCGATACTTTCTACCAGGCCACTGCCATGCACATTAATTTGGCCAAGGCTAAGATACTGCTCGACGTCTCATCCTCGCGCCAACAAAGGTTCCCTCCTTCAATTACCAGGGCTAAAATGTAGAGATGACATCTATCTACAAGTATATGGGAGTGGAGTTTCCTTCTACCACATACTGGGACACTTCCATCAGGTTGCATGTGACAACAGGTTGGAAGGCACTGTATGCCATACATAACAACAGTTACAAAGCAGAGCTGTATGATTTGGCCCATCAGTCGCATTTGTTCAGGGTTTTGGTAGAGCTTGTTCTCCTATATAGGGTTGAGGTTTGGAGCCTGCTAGTATTCCTTACCGCTTGGAACGACCTGGAGCATGTGCAGAAAGCCTTCCTAGCTCAGGCACTTAGGGATGAGGTCCATAGTCGCATATCAGATCCTATAGGAGACATGTTTCTTGCCTCTTCAAAGGGCCGCATTCGACTCCCACCTTATCTACTTTCAGAAGGTGGTCAGTATAGGCGGTGTTTTCTTCCCCAGCCTTGCTTATATCGTGGCATTGGATCCATGATGCCTTAAAGCCTACTGGAAGGAAAAACGAGCTCAGTAGTTTTCCCAATGGAATCTGCAGGAGCACAGGTGCATACAGGGATAGGCTGAAAAAAATCGCCATCGCTTGAGGTATTACCTGGATGCTTGCTTCATTAGCAAGCTCTGGGATGCAGATGCTTTAGAACAGGTTAAAATGTCAAACTACCAGATCAATCCTGTGCTCATACAAGGTCCACAGCGCTACCTGCATGCATATTTGCCCATGAAGAAGCACAGACTGATAGCTTCAATTTGTATAGATGCGCATTGCCTCTGCATTAAGACATAGATGTATTCGAGAGACGTGCGAGGACAGGCTATGCCAGTGTTGCCAACTGGGAGTCATTGAGGATGAATGCCATGCTCTTCCAAATTGTTCGGCATAAGACCATATCTAAGCATGCTATGCCAAGTTGGTCCCGTATAACTAGCCTCTCTATCTGCTATTAGACACGGCCTTAGTGGGGTTACTGGGGTCATATCTTCATGGGATCATGGATATGCACACTTAGGCAAGGTGTTGAAATATATCCTAATGTATCATTGTATAATTTATCAGCATGCTTATTACTGCCAAGGTTTTTCCCTCAAAAACCATTCGAGGCGAGGGTTTTTTAATTCTGACAGTCCTAATACAATCGTTGCTCTCTTTGATTGGGTCCATAGGCCTATTAATCTCAATGGATCATAAAAATCCATCTATTCATTCATTCACTTTATTCAGATTGTTCATAAAAGCCATTCATCTACAAAAATATATTAAAATGTTAAAGCCAAATGTCTATTCGCAAATCTTACTTTTAGTGAAGACGAATATGTCATGTCGTCTTAAGAACACGAATATGTCATGTCGCCTTAAGAATCAAAAGAAATGTAAGTAAAAGAACATGAAAGACAAGGTAGAAACCGATCAGGCTTTGAATTTGCATCTTTCTCATATCAAATACAAAATTGCTAAACAACTCTGATTTTCCAGACAAAGGCCATAAGTGTTGCCACTTCCTGATGGTAAAATCCCTGATTGCCACTTCATTGTGTTGGCTTACCTCTTACCATGCTCTAAAACAAATTCATAGAACATGCGTACCTTAACGATTCTGCAAGATTATGTTCCAAGATTTTTGTCCAACACATCCACATGTCCAACAAGCACTTCACTTCACAGGAAAACCCACTCTAAGCTTATTTCTATAAATCAATATAAATTGACTTGGAAGCTATAGTCTTTGGGAATTTCGAGAATCCTTCACATTGTTCCGGCTTCACACAAGCATCAGACGTTAATTGGGGTCCAACCCCATAGGTTTTGGACAAAAGAAAGGCTGCTGCAAATTTCTTGTAGAGATATTTGGGCTTTTTATTTTGTCTGAATTATTACTTCATAAGAGCTTCTACGCTTTTGCATTGATGTGTCTATAATTCATCTAACAACCTGCTACAATGTGTGAACCCCTAGATTATTCAAGAATGTTTTTCTTATTGTTCAATGAGAAAAATTCTGAAAAGAATATAACATGTTACTATTAGATCATGTACATGGATGTTTGGTTGCAAATACCTTTGAAAAATGCAGGCGTCTTGTGGAGATCATGTATGTTGGTTGTCTCATCACATCAGGGATCTTTAGAATATGAGCTCATCACATCATCGAATTGTAGCATTGGTTGCAGTATCACAAATCCTGATCCCGTGGGGTTGCTCACACTGTAGGCATGTACTAGTGGAAGATCTTTCCACACGTTGCTGACAATCCAAAGGAAAAATAACTAACGCTTGAATTGACTTGTTCAATTGAGGGCTCGAAGATTGGAGCTTCGAAAGGGCTCTAAAATGCATATGATATGAAACTTCTAACATTGGAGCCTTAAATTAATTTTATTAACTAGCAAATATACCTTAAATCTAATTATTGCATAGTAGATAAATAAAATAGCTCACTGTAGCCGGTCGCACTCAACCAGAAGAAAATAGAGCTGGAGCTTGGATGGAGCAGAGCCGGCGGATCGACCCATCTGTTTTTCCCGGAACTCTTTGCCAATAGCTTGAATCCTTCTCTAGGGCAACTAGTGTTTTTTCGGAATCGGCCTTTTCAGATTGAAACTTGAGGTTTTGAGATTGGAATAGGTGATGGTGAGTGATGAGAGGCATCCTGCCGTAATGGGTTCGTCGCCTTCTTCTTCGGGATCTCCTGTTGGAAGTGGAACAAGGAATACAATGGTTGAACGGGAGCTTTTGATTCCTGGAGAAGATCAACGGGATGCTGAAAATCCTCATAAATCAGGCCCGACGAATCCTTCCAGTTACGACTCTGGTCGTCAGGTTAGTTATTCTACAAATGTGGACAAATTTGGTTTTCACATTTCGTTTGGGCCCGTTTTATAAATGCTCTCTAGATTGTTGCATCATATTATGCCATTTGAAATCAAATTTCCGGTTGCCTTGGTAACGTTGTTACTGCATCCGTCTTATATGCTTTTTCTAAGATCCCATCCTGGATCTGTATAGTCATTGATACATATAAGTGAATTTCGAAGTCTTAGAAAGACAACGCCACAGTGATGGGTATGGAAGAATGGTAGTAAGAATGCATTAGGTTATACTGCCAAAATATATAAGTCGCTACTCACCATGTCAATTGGAGTCCAGCCTCTAGAGATGGATCTCTTTTATGTGTTTTAGTGAATAGTTTGCATTTTCATGGTTACTTCTCTTCTGCTTATGTTTGTCGTAATGCTGACCTGGGTACAGGCATTTTATGCTGTTCTCCAGAGCTGGGCAACAAAAAAGTTCATGAGTGGATGGTATGTGGTTCCCTTTGATATCTTTGTTTATCTTCTTGTGGATTCCTTTCCAAGTCTTATTTTAGTTTGCTTCGGCATGTGCAGTGTAATACTTCTCCCAATCGCCATAACATTTTATGTGACATGGTGGTTTATTCAATTCGTTGATGGGTTCTTTAGGCCTGTTTATGCAAGACTTGGGATCAACTTTTTTGGTAAGTTGCATAAGAGCTCCATTCATGTTTGCTATTCTTTTATTGTTTAGTCACATTTATAAGCCTTTTAACTTGAAGTGCTGGGTTGGCTGTTCTTTGATATAGTTTTTGCATTCTTGTCTGCTTCATCTTCCACCATGTTTTAATCTCATAGTTCAGAATGCTTGAAGTGTTGAGTTGGCTGTTTCTTAATATAGTTTTGCATTCTTGTCTGCTTCATCTTTAACCATGTTTCTAATACGATCATTCAAAATCTTCTAGAACTTTACATAATAAGTGGAGGCTAAGGTAAGAAAAATGATTTTGTGTTCCCTTCTAAAGAAACCATCAGTCAGAACATAATTTGGCCTGCTAGATGACCATGCTGTACCATTGGAGCTCTATAGCTGGATTATAGAGTTTGATGATTTATTTATTTTATTCAGTTTCATGATAATCTTTTCTGCATTTCCACATAATATTTCTGATAGTAAAGATACATGTTCTTATTTCCAGGTCTTGGGTTCGTGACAACAATTGTCTTCATATTCTTGGTTGGTGTGTTTGTTTCATCATGGATGGGAGCTTCTGTGCTTCTTGTTGGAGAGTGGTTCATTAAAAGGATGCCCTTTGTAAGGCACATCTACTCTGCTTCAAAGCAAATCAGTGCTGCTATCTCACCAGGTAAACACATTTGATCCTAGGAGTTTTTGAAGGATGTTCTCTCACACCTCTTACTTCTTGCCAACATTTTCTTTTGCGGCGTGCCTCGATCAGATCAGAACACACAAGCATTCAAGGAGGTTGCAATCATAAGACATCCGCGTGTTGGAGAATATGCTATTGGATTTATTACCTCTTCCTTGATACTTCAGGTAGACACTTTTATTGTCAGTAAGTTTACCCAAGGAATAGCAGGAAATCTATACATATTACTAGCAGAAAATCTATGTATGATGTTTTTTTTATTGGGTTCGTCAGAATGGAACAGTGGATGAAGAGCTTTGTAGCGTTTATGTGCCAACAAACCACCTATATATTGGAGATATTTTTCTGATCAATGCTCGAGACATCATTCGGCCAAACTTGTCCGTCCGAGAAGGCATAGGTATGCTTTTATCTGATGAAGGATAAGAAGGGAAAATGCTAACAATAATATCTGATTATGCAGAGATTATAGCTTCAGTTGGAATGTCAATGCCACAAGTGGTTGCACCAATTGAAAGACGAGAGAGGCCACGTTCTTGAGCTGTAAGGGGACCTCATAAATCAGGCATCCTTTTGAGTGTATCATATCAGCATTGAGGGTCGTGTAATTATTTTTCCAATCTATTCTTGTATCATAGAATTCATCATGTAAAATTGATATTTGTTTTGTTTCTGGCAACAAGTTATGCAATTCTTAAGCAAGTGAAGATAAGATATCGTTCACTGATTTTATTAAATGAAGACACTTTTTTCTGCTCCATGAAATATTGTAATGGTTACGTACCCCGAATCGCATTAAACATCTTGTGAACTAAAACGGTTTGTTGCAATGCGTACGGACAAAACTTATGTTTCTGTTTAACAAGTGAATCGCATTAAACATCTTGTGAACTAAAACGGTTTGTTGCAATGCATACGGACCAAACTTGAGTTTCTGGAATTGCATTCAACAAGTGAAATTCAATGACGCCATGAGATTCATCGACGGAAAGCCGCTTTTGATTTAGAAGCTTTTAATTTAGAGCTAGCAATTCAATGGTTGAGATATAGCTTGGTTCGGGAAACTTTATAGGCATATTCCTGCTGGATAGAGCCCGACCTCCCAGCTATATGCTCTCCTACATACTAAGTTTCCTGTTGGATCTTAGCTAGGTACTTCCCCTCCATTCCTAACAGGTACCAGAAAAATACTACCCCTCCATTTACCAGAAAAATGGCTATTTTCCGCAGGAAAAATTCCTGCCGTTTCTAAATTGTTCTGTGAAATTTCAATTCTAGACGGTAGTTTCAAGGCTTCCTCGAAATTTCCCAAACCAAGAGATGTAGGAATACCGAACAAATAAGTAATGGGTAATTCTCAAAAGATCACAGAAGTAGGAATCCTGGAACAGTGTGTACTTTAGAAAACTTGCAAAAAAAAAAAAGCTTCAAACTACATGGCAGAAACCAAATCTACTTCGAACTACATAGCAGAAACTCAATATGATCAGCCTGATCTGCCTTGTTTAAGGCACAAAGGCTGATGTCCGGCCTGTCGTAAATACCAGTCACTTGTAACTGAGCCATTTAAAACAGGACACAATTGTCTAGACCAATGAAATTGAACATATAGATCACTTAAAATTTGTCAAGCCTATGCTCCTTACAAAAGAATCTGCATTGCCTAATATCATAAACGGCTAAAATCCTTGAAGAAAGAATCCTTAGTTTTGTCTCCACCCCCCACTACAATTAGGGCTTCCTTCTCAGTAGTAATATCTGACTATACAATTAAAACAAGCTTTTACGAGCAACTGTGAGTATCCTACTCCAATGCTTGCCTTCCATCTTTTGGAAGTCCAATATCTCCAACGAACTATGAATAAGGACAAATCGAAAGCACGCCCAGTGAAACCTCTCCAGCACTAAGCTGAAAGGCTTGCTAATAAAGCTCATCACAGGATATTTTTTATAAAGGTAAGATCTGGCATTTGTAGTCTTGGCTTTATGTATCAACACGACAGTCCTGATGCAATTCATTGAAGTTACTTGGTACTGGAGAACTGAAGGCAAGGGTGTGGATGTCATCTTTCCGAACCAACTCCCGCATCCTTTTTGGGGAAGGTGGAGGCGAAAGATCAGGAGGTGATGCTGCATGTGGATCTTTTTCCCGTCGTGTACGTATAGGAGGTGGAGCTTTGTCTAATGCATATTGGTGGACCTGCGCGTTGCCAAAATTTAGCCATATGCACAACTTGTAGAAAACACAAGCAATGACACTAGGGTCTAGCATGGAAAAAAGAAATAAAAAAAGGCCTGCAAATGTCTCAGCTCTTGCTTCCTGATCTAGACTACAGAGTGCATGCATTCCACAGTCAAGTACCTGAAGAGTCTGCCTTGGAGAAAATGGTTCGTGTCCTGGACTTAATGGTTCTATCTGCTTGGTAATCTCAGATGGTTCACCAATCTAATAATATGTAGAAATTGCTTAGCCATCTTCATAGTAAACCATCACAACAAAGCAACTGGAATAATTAACCATCCAAAAGAATACAATCAATTATGAGATGTTCTGATTGTACTGAACTAAAGACACAATGAGAGAATTATGAAATGCTTAGCAATTTCCTTATAACAATAACAAGTATAAACTGATGTATGCTTTGATTTCTTACCACTGTTTCTACCATCTTTCCAGTAAAGCTAAATATGCTGTCTTATTTGGGGCCTAGATTTTTTTGAGCCCACATATTCAAGACAAGCATATAATACCATGTAGTAACAACATTATCGGGGTTAAATAAACCGCAACCTCAGAAGGTAAAGAGACTCACAACTTCAGCGCGAACTTCTAGTACAGTTCCATGTCTTTTGTGGCAAACAGGGTTTGAGGTCTCTGGTTCTTCTTGGTGCAGAGTCTCGTGGATTGAATCATTTTTTTTTCTACTGACATCTTTAACAGTATCCTCCTCTGAAAAGAATTATACAAGCACCACTGAACAGAACAACATTTGACAAGCTAAGATTACTATACGAGCATACCTTTTCCATGGCCTTCCTTTGGCGGAGAAAGCTGATTGTTCGTGTGTGAAGGAGAATCGGGACTAACATCTCCATGCCCCATCTTATATAGCACTGAAAAGGCCAAACAAAAGCCCTTTGTATTCTTTTTTTGTTTTCCCTTCTAACTCACTAATTGCAGCCTCTCACAGCATAGCAGCAGCGCGCCAATTATTCAACGATTTAAAATCTGAAGAAGAGGAGCATGATTTCTGGCACCCAATAATAAACAAAGGGCTCCTGATCTCGAGGGCCCAAATGAGCAAACTAACAAAACTGCCACATGCAAAGATCTGGAGCTCTGTCGGACCCAAAAACAGAGCTGTGCCCTAAAGTAACAATTGCAGTGCCGAGATACCTAAAAAGCACAAAACACCAAAAGCAAAGCCATTGATTTTTCGAAAAGCACAACACATCAACAGCAAAGCCATTGATTTTTCGAGCCTATCAAGTACAGGACGAAGATAAGAACTCGCATGGCTGCAACTCGGCAAAACAATAGCACCCCATTCCGGCAACCAAAATCCGAGCCGAAAATAACCTATCTTTGCTAAAAAAATAGGCCAGATCCAAAAAATAGTCAGAAATACGTGAATTTCTTCATTTTATAACTAAAATTAGTTATTGCTATTCTATTTTTTAAAGAAATGAAGGGTTTTTTTATAGCATTCGTAATAAAAATAGGACGGTTTTATAAATATAACCAACCTCGTACATCGCATTAGATAGATAGATAATAAAAATAGGACGGTTTTATAAATATAACCAACCTCGTACATCGCATTAGATAGATAGATAGATAGATAGATAGATAGATAGATAGATAGATAGATGAGTTTTTACGTCCACGGGAACCCAACTGGGTTATGGGACGGTACATGCAAGGGCAACAGCCCATATAAAACATGGGGACTAGACCCCATCACCAAACACAATAACCAAATATTATAAACTACCAAGAGGAAGATAATGCTAATGATAATGCTAATGCTAATGGTAATGTTGTGCTAATGGGAACAAACTAGCTGTATCGAGCCATGCTCTATACAACATTCACCATAGTGATCATCAAAAAGATAATTTTAAGTTTTCTTCTTATCCTGTTTGAGTGTAATAATAAAGCTGGTGCTCCAACCTGTTGATTGAACTGGAAGGTGTTTCAAAATTCTTGAACTGCCAAGATAAAGGGCTGACCATATCTACCAAAGTTGTAACCAACTAAATGTGACGACCATACGGATATTCGTATCATACGAACATTATACTCCTATGTACAAAAGATGGTCGTCACACGGATGCAAAAGGGTAGTTGCACAAGACAGGGTTTGAACTCACAACCTTCCAGTTGCGAGTCATACACCCTTGCCAAGTGCGCTACCAATATTTGTTGAAGATATTCCTTTACGTCTTCCTCATATGTGGGACTATCTCCAGAAGGTTCTAGAATGTTCTAGAACCTAAATGCATGCGCGACACTTGGCGCGATCTCATCCATTGGAGTGGCGCGATCCTGACCGTTGGTCTAGATATATAAGGAGGCACCTCCTTCTTGTCAAACCATTCCGGTTCAACGCCAGTCTTGAGCCTTCTAGGCATCGGTCTCATGTTCATGCTTGCCTTCGGGCCATTGTATTCTTGATTCTTGTTCATATATCAGATTCTTTGTCGATCTTGGCGTATTTCTTTCGTATTTCTTGCGTATTCTCCACGTATTTTCCTTGATTTTGCGTAGGTTCATGACAGTTTGAACCGGAATCCCTTACCGGTTCTTGCCTGCTCTGATCCTAAGCATTGTTTTGCTCGTATTTGGTGATTTTATATCTATGGAGGAGGTTCCGACTTTATTACAAAGAGTCCAAAGCAATTTGTTCAAGTATGCCAGCAGTTGCAGTTGGACAATAAAGAGCTTAAGGAACGTATTGCTTCACATGAATCTGCTTCTAGCTCGGGATTGAGGCTATCAGATCAGCCTGCCAGAGAAGTTTAACGGCACTCGATCCAAGCTCCGTGGTTTTTTGAATCAGATCAGGCTTGTGATTCAGCTTCATCCTCATAGATATCCCACAGCTCAAGAACAAGTGGAGCTGATTGGTTCTCTTCTCATAGGGCCAGCTCTAAGTTGGTTTGCTCCTTTATTGGAGAAAGGAGCTCCAGAGTTGCAAGATTTTGCTGCTTTCACTGCAGAACTCGAAGCATGCTTTGGAGACACCGATCGTCGGCAAGACAAAGCCATCCACACAAAACTTTGCAACTTAAGGCAAGGCTCTCCCGGCTTGATATATGCATCGAATTTTCGTCAAATTGCGGTGAGATCGCCGGGATGATATTGCACTTCGAGATTGTTTCCGAAGGGGGTTACGAGAGGATGTCAAAGATATGTTCTTGTCTATGGAGGATCCCCGGAGTTTGGAAGAAGCCATCAGATTTGCAGTTCGATGTGATAATCGGCTCTTTGAACGTAGGCAAGAGAGACGTAGTCAGGTCTTTCCAATTACACAAGCGCTGAAGCTTCACGCCTTCCCCTGGTCTCATCTGTATAATCTAGCGGTCCGGACTGAGCCTATCTGCATTGATCGGCGGGATTCGAGGACCCTTATCTGCCGTAAGAAGCGGCGGAGAGAGGCTAATCTTTGCCTCTACTGTGGAGGAGCTGGTCATATCGCTCATGGATGCCTTGTGAAGCGCCTAAATCAGTCGGAAAACTTCAGGGACCGGTCCGAGTAGTAGGAGTCTCTCGTCGGCTGGCCGCCTTTTCTCAGACTCCTTCCACATTTCCTGACATGTTTATTCCATCAAATAAGGTCAGCAAGGCATTCTTCATCCCTATATCATTGAAATCAGAAGTTGGAGAATTACAAGTGTTGGCGCAACTTGATTGTGGTGCAAATGCTTGCTTTATGGATAGTGCGTTCGCCAGTAAGCACGTCATCCCTAGAAGTAAGGTTGAGCATCCTGCCTCTGTTGAAGTGATTGATGGACGGGAGATCTCCTCGGGTGCGATCCACGAATGTATGTCGCTGCTTCTCTTGTTTTTGTTCGAGGGAGTTTCTTGTAGTATTTCCTTCAATCTCATTGCTAGCCCTCATGCGCCAATAGTCTTGGGTCTGCCCTGGCTCGAGCTACATAACCCGCAGATTGATTGGCGTACTAGATCATTTCGATTTGTTGGTTCTAGCTCTAGTTCCAGTTCCTCCAGCGGTCAGGTCTCTACACCAACATCGACTTCGATCCGTGTAGTATCGTGGGCCCCGATGCCGCCCTTGTTGTTCCATGTGTCCGACTTCGCCTCTTGCCTCTGCTCCGGTTCATGCCCTAGATTCCGATCATATTCTTGATGATGTCCCGGCTCCAGCTCCGTTTTTGCTCCAGTTCGGTTCCTGTTCTGCTCGAGTTCTTGCTCCGGTCTACATTCTGCTCGGTTCTTGCTCCAGTCCACGTTCTGCTTCGGTTCTTGCTCCGGTCCACGTTCCTCGCTCCGGTTCTTGATCCAGTTCATGTTCCAGTTGCTCCTGCTCCGTTCATATTCCCGCTCATCTTTGTTGTGGAGGTTTCTTCATGCCCTCGCCAGATCTCAAGATTTCTCTTCTTGAGTTTGATCATCGAGAAGGCAAGATCCAAGTTCGATGTTTGCAATCGAGTTCACCCATCGGCTAGCTTCGGCACGGCGAAAAGTCTGCTCCAATGCTCCCGGATAAATATGGCGACTTCTCGATGTTTTTGACAAAGTCAAGGCCAAAGCAAACTCGGACCATCGTCCATATGATTGTCCTATTGATTTGCAAAATGGGACCACGCCGCCATATGGTCCGATATATGGTCTATCTCCCACGCCGAGTTGAAGGTTTTGCGGGATTATATTGAAGAGAATCTAGCCACCGGCTTCATTCGACATTCGGTCCCTATTGGGCGCCTATCTTCTTCGCCAAAAGAAGGATGGTTCGGCCGCGTCTGGTCGTTGATTATCGTGGCCTCAATAAAATCACGCAAGTTAGAATGGGTATCCGCTTCCTCTGATCCCAGAGTTGTTGGAACGACTCCAAGGTGCACACTATTTTACGAAGATTGATCTTCGGGGTGCCTATAATCTTATTCGGATCCGGGAGGGTGATGAGTGGAAAACAGCCTTTCGTACTCGGTATGGCCATTTTGAGTACACAGTTATGCCGTTTGGACTTACCAATGCTCCGGCAGTATTCCAGCATATGGCCAATGATGTTTTTCGAGAGTTCTTAGACACTTTTGTTATCATCTATTTGGATGATAACCTTATTTATTCTAAGACTCTCGAAGACCATGAAAGACATGTTCGACAGGTCCTTCAAAAGCTTCGTGAGCATGGATTATATGCCAAACTTGAGAAGTGCCAGTTCGAACAGGATAATGTGGAGTTCCTTGGTTATCGCATCACACCACATGGAGTCTCTATGGATCCTGAAAAAGGTCAAGATCGTTTCGAGTGGCAAACACCTTCATCCATTCGAGATGTTCAGTGTTTTCTTGGATTTGCCAATTTCTATCGGCGTTTCATCCGGGATTATTCAGAGATTGCTCTTCCTTTGACATGCCTCACTGTCAAGGACGTGCCATTCGAATGGACTGTGGAAGCGGAATCTGCTTTTGTTACCCTGAAGCATGCTTTCACCACGGCGCCAGTTCTTGCTCATGCAGATCCTTTGCGCCCATATGTTGTTGAAGCAGATGCTTCTGATTTTGCGCTTGGTGGGATCCTGTCACAGGAGGGGGATGACCATGAATTGCATCCAATTGCCTATCATTCACGAAAGTTTCAGGCTGCTGAAATCAACTATCTCATTTATGACAAGGAGTTGTTGGCAATAGTGGATTCTTTCGAGGAGTGGAGACGTTTCCTGGAGGGATCTCCTTATAAGGTCACAGTCTACACAGATCACCGAAATCTCGAATATTTTCAGTCTGCTCGAGTGCTCAACCGTCGCCAGTGCCCGTGGCATACTCAAGTATTATCCCGGTTGATTTCGTGATCAAGTACCGCCCCGGATCCCTCCAAGGAAAGCCTCGATGCCTTGTCTCGGCGGCTCCTACCTTGAGCCCAAACTAGGTGATCCTGCATATGATCAGCAATCACAGGTTATTTTAGGGCCTGATCGGTTCCAGCTTATGGCTCTCACTTTGTTCGAGAGGCCTCATGATATTACAGCCTTGTTGGAGTCTGTTCGAGCATCTCTGCCCTCCGATCCATTGGCTCAAGATGTATTCTCACACATTGGCGGTGCATCATCTTCTCGCCAGATGGGATCGGGACTATGATCGTTTGAGGTTCGAGATGGACTCCTGCCCGTGATGGGCTTCTATATGTGCCGATGGTGCTTCTAGGCTTCGTGTTCTTCAGGCTTGCCATGATTCACCTCTGGCCGGGACACTTTGGAGTAGCCAAGACTCTTGAACTTATTAGTCGAGTATTGGTGGCCAGGTCTTCGCCGCTCATCCGAAGCTTTTATTCGATCCTGTGATAACTGGCTGTCGAGCCAAGGTTCCAAGGCATCTTCCTCATGGCCTTCTTCAGCCTTTACCAGTTCAGCCGTCCCTTAGAAGAGTATTTCGATTTTTATTGTCGAAGCTTCCATCCTCCCGGGCCATGACGCCATCCTTGTTGTTGTTGACCGTTTTCCAAGATGGCACATTTCATTCCTTGCAGCACTTCTATCTCTAGTGAAGCCACAAATGGTTCTTTTTACTTGAGAGAGGTGGTTCGACTCCATGGCTTACCGTGATAACATTATCGGTGACCGCGGCCCTCAATGCATTTGCCGCTTTTGGAAGCCGTCTATTGCAACTCTTGCATGTGGAACGTTAAGCTCTCTTACGACATCATCCGAGACCAATGGACGGTGGGCGCACTAATCAAACCCTTGAGCGGTATTTGCGATGCTTCATCAATTATCGCCAGGATGATCGGGTTGATTGGCTACCGCGGCGCGAATTTGCTTATAATAATTACGTCCCATGCCTCCACGTGCCGGACTCCGTTCTTTATTAATTTCGCATGCATCCCCTGGTGGTCTTTCATTGCTCCCGATATGACTTCCGGTCAATCCCAAATCGGTGAGGACAGGCTCGAAAGCTCCGCATGCTTCGGGATGATCTTCGACACCATCTTCTCCATGCCCAAGCACGTTATCGTCATCATGTAGATCAGCATCGTCAGGATGCTCCTCATTTTGCGCTTGGTGATCTTGTTTGGCTCTTGCGTCGATTTGCCGATGGCTTCCCCTTGTACCAAGCTCGACTCACCGGCGCTAGGGTCCCTATCGGATCATTGAACGAGTTGGTGATGCCGCATTCCGCCCGGAGCTTCCGCCATCAACCGCTTCACCCAGTGTTTCATGTGTCTTTGTTAGAACCCTATATGGCGAATCCATTTCCGGATCGAGTACCTCCACCTCCACCACCAGTCGAGATTGATGATCATGAGGAGTTCGAGGTTCGAGAGATTCTGGACTCCAAGTTTCTTCGTCGACGATTGTATTACTTCATCGATTGGGAAGGTTACTCGCCAAGTGACAGAACCTGGGAGCCTGCCGAGAATCTGACTAATGCACCTGACAAAATTGCGGAGTTTCACCGACGTTACCCGCATAAGCCAAGTCTGAGAACTCCGGCCCCAGCTTCGAGGACTTGTCGCCATCGTAGGAGGGGGATGGTGTGACGACCATACGGATATTCGTATCATATGAACATTATACTCCTATGTACAAAAGATGGTCGTCACACGGATGCAAAAAGGTAGTTGCACAAGACAGGGTTTGAACTCGCAACCTTCCAGTTGCGAGTCATACACCCTTGCCAAGTGCACTACCAATATTTGTTGAAAACATTCCTTCACGTCTTCCTCATATGTGGGACTATCTCCAGAAGGTTCTAGAATGTTCTAGAACCTAAATGCATGCGCGACACTTGGCGCGATCTCATCCATTGGAGTGGCGCGATCCTGACCGTTGGTCTAGATATATAAGGAGGCACCTCCTTCTTGTCAAACCATTTCGGTTCAACGCCAGTCTTGAGCCTTCTAGGCATCGGTCTCATGTTCATGCTTGCCTTCGGGCCACTTGTTCATATATCAGATTCTTTGTCGATCTTGGCGTATTTCTTCCGTATTTCTTGCGTATTCTTCACGTATTTTCCTTGATTTCGCGTAGGTTCATGACACTAAAATCTTTATAAAATTACACTTGCTAGCGTATCTAAGTAAGAGAAAGAGGCCGAGATCTAGATCCTTTTCATCATCATCAAGGCTATAACAACCGGGTCCAACTGCCAGCTAAAGTCTAACCAATCTAATGGAAAAGCAAAGTACTAGAGAGGGGGACTATCAAAGATTAAGATCAACGCTTGCCTTGCACATCATGCTTTGCTTTATGATGATAATACATGTCTCTGAATTCAAGGAATTGTCCTTCTGTAAGCAATATGCCATAAGAGAAAATGAATCTATCTAACATGAATGCCTGATAACTATTCAGTAGGTAGGACTTCATATTCAGCAAGTCATAAGTGGTGTTGGGTATAAGAGCCGGAGATGCTCATCCATAAATATTTCAATCATTGTTGCATAGGCCGAGAGATCCTCAAAATGGGGTTTACAATTCAGCCTGATTATCAACGCCATGAACATTTCCCAAATGATAAAATGGTCATTAGTAAGCAACATATCAACACATATAAAAAATATTATAATAACCCTCAAATGCCAATAGTAGACCAGCTCCTATCCACTTTATCTTGAAGTTTACTTTTATGAGCCATCGATAGTTCAATCTGAAAAGAGACCTTAAACTAGGTAAAATCAACTCGTTTATTAGATCAATCGACTCTATTTCTATGCTTTTAAATAATGCAGTATGTTGTTTGTCTAACAGTGTGACAAACCTGATTGGTCCTCTTAGCATGTCTATGGGGTTGGTCCAATTACCAAAATTATATCCTTTGTCTTGTAGATAGGCATCCAACCATCTCCAGAAGTCCCCGATTTTAGGGTAATCGAAAATATAAGAGACAGTTTTTGCAGCATGTCCATATAACTTACATCAAGGAGATAATTGTCAATATTATTCTTACATCTGGCATACATGATTTCATTGGCTAGATTTGCTTGGTGAAGGCATGTTCAACTAAACGTTTGCATCTTGGGTTAGGAGTAAGACTAGCATTACTCAAGATGCCATATAAATATTATTTTAAAATTTTCAATTTGTTAGGGGATCATAGGGGATTACGAAAGTTTTCAGGAGCAATCACACTATATCCAATGCAACCTTATAATTATCTAAATTTTTGATTTGCCAATCAGGGGTTCTAGAAATAGCTTAATCGTCTTGGTTCTTGACCACTATCATCATAGCATCAAATATTTGTTTGTCAATATGTTTGTCATTAATTACTTGGGAGATCTCCCTCCACTCTTTCCAAAGGTTAAATCTCAGATCTCATCCATAGGTTAAATCTGAAAGGTAAGTTTTAAACTTGCCTTTCAAAGCGAGTGGCAATTTTTTATAGTGTTATTCAACTGCATGATAAGGTTTCCAGCCCAGGAGACATTTGCCCAACGCATCATGTATTTTCCCATTCCCAATGACCTGGTCCCATCCTGTAATACATTAGTGGCATTCATCCTTCATAACCTCAGTAACAAGGTACAGTGTTGGTGCCTTGGTACTTGTTGGAATTTAAACTTTAGGTTCAGTACATATTTGTTGTGATCAACTCATACATGGTCACAAGACTTATTTTAAGGTTCAACAAGGTGATAGACATTTTGTCCATAATTATTGTGACCATTGGACTTAAGGGTTGACGTGTCCAATGTGATAAACCTACTATAAAATATTCAGGAGGTTAAGGCTATCCTTTGGGAGCCAAAACTATTCAAACTGATACAATTCAATGTCTTGCCTTGAATCTAGGTATAATTGATGAGCTACAATTTGTATAAATCTTGTACAGTGATCTAAAACTTATACATAGCTTATTTTGATGAATTCAAGGATAATCTAGAACCTAATCGATCTGTTGGGTTTAGGTTTGATAAGATCAATAGCCATTTCTATAGTAGCTACAATTTGATAGCATTCTTAGTACTATCACGGTTTTTCTCTCGAAAACTTTTCCGGGGGAGGGGGGAGGGGAGACAGGGTAAACCCAGGCAATAATAAGTTTGTTGTGCCCTCTCTTTTGGGTCACATAAGCTGGTTGGTCTCCCTGGAAGATAAAAGCCTATTCCATTCTATTCTTATCATATAATTCAAAGGTGAACTTATAAGGTGAAGGTTTGTGCAATAAGTATTGCTTGTTTGAAATAAGAATACGCTAAGTCGTTATTGCACAAAAATATTAGTTTGAAACTGCATCTGAAATTGCATTGCTAACTTGATTGTTTTAGAATTGTAATTCCATCAGTACTACATTCTCAAAAGAGTTGCATTAGCTCTGGAATCGTTAGTGCATCAGATTTGCGTAACAAAGTGAAGTAATTATCGAAGAGTGCATCAATATTATCATGGATGTGGCACACCATCATCAAGTTGTATTTGAACAAAAATGCCTAACCAAACAAGATAGGAAAGGTGAGCGAAGAGATATCTATTTTTGTTCTGGCCAGAGCAGTTTTCTAATTGCAAATAGAGCCTTCTAGGTAGTTGTTTAAGTTGTACTAGCTGCCTTATTGGAGCTACACAAAAAAAAAAAAAAAAATCATTACCAGTGCTATTGACCTTCTTAGTCCTAAATTAGTTTGAGTTAAGAAGTATGGTTTACAATACGCAGTTAGGGCGGTCGTCTTCTCTTAAAGCCCAGATTGTCTTCAGAAGTATCCTCCATGGTTTTTAATGTGCGATTCAAGAAACCAACATGGAAATTGGAGTTATCTTTCCATAGGTCGAGTGAAAAATGCCCCAATGCACCAATGACATGGCCATGCATCAGTGCACTAATCACAATAACTTTCAAGCATTCTCCCCTCTACATTGATTTGTTGACTTCTCCAATCGAGGTACCATGGTCTTGTTTTGGTTCATCTTATCGTATGATTGTGAGGGTATGATCGGCAGCACAGTGTGACAGAGATGTCCATGGCCAGTAAAGGCTTCTACAAGATATTGATATTGTCATGTGTGCCTTCCTTTCCATTTGCAATTCTCTTCTCTCCTTTGGATATCTTGTCTTGGCAAATTTCTCTTTTATTGCAATACAGCTATTACATTTAAAAAATGCAATCCTCTTTGCCATGGCAACCGCTGGATGGTGCACCGTCCAGCCCTTAAGAATGAGGATGGAGAAACATCTTCCATATCATCTCTATCACTAGCATGAATCTCTTGAAGAATGTATTTTTTTGGTTAAGATAGATGGGAGCCTCTTCACATTCTCTCTCACACCATCACTGGTTATTTTCGATCTATGAGGCATGGTCTCTGCATTCTCGTCTATGTACATAGACAATATAGCATTACTAGCTAGAGGATAAGATCTTGCTATCTTTGACCCCGTATTACATGTTCAGCTATTCTGTGACCAGCTAGTAAAAGCTTTTGCCACTTAGAAATGTTGACATTGGAATACCGTAGACTCGATGCCATGCTTTCAAGCACATTTTCTTGCTAGTAAGCATGAGTTTCTGCACCTAGAAATTCTTTGAACAAATATCTAGCATGTTATAAGCAAATGGGGTCCTTTCTGTAGACTTTATGTTCCAATAAAAACTTACTTGTGCATGTGATCTCATTTGATGAGAAACCAACACAACATCTTCTTACGCAACACAATGAAGATTTAAAGTCTAGAATGGCTGATGCTGTGCTCTTCCTTTCTGCTTCGTTTGGACATGGATGGATGGCGTTCCCAACGTCCGATTGATCATTTTATATAGTAGCAACTTCCAAATTCATAGCATAGGCTTCCACCTCTATGTCATTCTCTTTCATAGCCTATATAAGCTTTGACACAGGAACATTATCAACTGGCACTAAAGCCTTTTGCCACTGACCAGATCATGCACTTGTGGCATTTCAACACAAGCTTAAAATCTCATAGATGGTTTTTTTGGCATTGAACATAGGTTCATTATGATAGTAGTGAAGCACTCTTCTCCCAACTTCGTATGGTCAATGAAAGTAATCACGTCCATGCCATATGGAAATTCACAGCGGTCTAGTGATAGTGTGCAAGTCTTCTTCAAAAGCTTATCCCTTGAAATGCCTTCACCATGATTACTTGGGGATTACTTGACTTGGATGATGTATGCGACTTCTCAGCATCCTGCCAGTTTATGCATTTTATCTGTGCTGGTGAGGTAGAGACTTTTTTGGGTTCTGATCTAAGGCATGATATATCCTTTTTAGGCCATAAAATGAAAGCTCCATTGGACTCCAAAAGCATCTCAATTTCTGCCTTAGGATATGATAAGGAAAGGCTTCCGTACAAAACAAATTCCGGAGATACAACTGCAAAACCATTAGGGCAATGACAAATTATAGTGCTTAGAGAAGCAACACACTTTCTTTTCGACAGCATTTATAACATTGAGTAGTATAGACCACAACTCATTCATTTTCCAAGACGAAGCATGGGAGATTGCTATTAGAAATTGCAGTCACGATCTTTTCAAGCACTCGCTGCTTATATAGACAATAATATTTAAATAAAGTAATATTTTAAGAAAGTGCATAATCAAATAATAATATATAAAGAAAGTGAAAAGACATTTTACTTGTCAAATGCTGCTTAAGATCACTGTCACGATCTGGACGAGAAGGCAATAATGAAAAAGCTATAGCAAAATCCTCCTTCCTACATAAGTTCGTAAATTACTTTTAGAACAATGAATACATAACTTAAAATCTGAACCATACATAAAATTTCCCTAATTATATCGTGTTGAATGCATGACCATTTTTACTCCATCAAAATACCGGGGCATTTTTTATTAATGAAATAAGCATTTAGTGATATTCTTTTTACTCAGGCAAGTTTGCTACAACTGTAGCTTCTTGAGTAACAAAAGATCTCTTTAAACATATTCTACCAACTTAAATTCCTAGTTATCGTAAAAGTGTTTGAAGCATTGTGTATAACCATTTCAATCCCATACAAATGCTGTGGCATTTGTGATTAACAATAAATCAATTTTGTAAGCTACATAAGTCACAGACGCAACTACTTATTCTAAAAGTTGCATATTCATGGTAACAAGGGATAAATTTCATGCAACTAAACTTTAGACATGACAAAACATTTAAACAGTTGATTAATTAGCATTTGCTGCACAGATCTTATGTTCTCTTGCTGGTGAACTAGAGACACAGCTAGAATTTGCTAAAGCCTATGCGAGAAGAAGCACCAGGGTCCTTAATGGAAATTTGACTAATAAGGAGTACATTGAGTTGACTATACAATGCAATGACACAATTGCAAATATAATATATGAAGAGCCTTTAATTGAGCAGCTCCAACAACTTCGACATCAACATAAAGTATATGGTTGTCTTCCACAAGGCCCCACAGGAACCGCCACACCCTCAGCATGGAAGATAAACTATTTTCAACCTAGCAAGATCGCTGTGGCGATTAATCACCTCTTTTCTACAGGATCTTTATGAAATTTCCACCACAAAGTTGAAAATTAAGGAACTTAAGGATGAGAAGCAGTTCATATTCTTGCAAGAAGGGGTCTGGAAAAAGCTAATGGAAGTGGCCCGCTGAAACGCTCCTAGAGCGTTTCATTTGGTATCAGAGCCTAGGCTTCCGATTATTAACCATAGTTGGTTATTGGGCCAAAGACCATTAGAAGTCATCAATATTGAAATTATGGGAAACCAAGAAGGAAGAAACTCCTTGGGAAAGTTATGCAGCCGAGACATCTAATCGTGGCCAGCAACGGGAAAAGGGAGAGTTCAAAATTTAGTTTTCACATTCTAAACCTAGTACCTAACTGTGAAGTCCCTAAACATTAGTAGTCATCCAAATTAATCTTAAAATGTTGTAGTGGTAAGTGTAGTAAGGGTGTATGGAGTGGAACATAGTTTTAGATATGTCTTGTACCTTGGATATCTTGGTTCGTCTATAGAAATTAATGACTTTGTCAAGAATTTACAGATTATCCCCATGAGGACATGGGTAAATTTTTAGTATGAGAGAAAATGTAACACACCTAGGGTTTGAGGGATAAGTAAATAATTTTTACTCTTAACCTCAGGTCAGGAATGTTTAAAAGAATTGCAATGGTTGAAAAACAAACTGAATACGGGTGTCTATAGCTAAGGTACGGTAGATATATGAGGAAAATAGTGGTAATATCTGAACTAGAATAGCAGATCTATGATTAGAGAAGATTATCTAGATAAGAATATGTAAGAATAGGAAGATATTTCTATTATTGGAAAGGAGAGGATATTGCTCTAATTTTAGAAAAGGCAGATAGTATTAAAAAAAAGGCAAACTTTAAAATGGCATAACTCGGCGAGCGATTATCAGAATGGAGCAATCTTAAGCATTCTAGAAAGCCCTCGGAATCTAGTTTCAGAATTGGAGTGGCACCTCTCATAACTCCTTACGGTTAGAGAGATATCGCAAAAAAGGTGGACAGGGGTCAAATAAGACTGCACGTGGAAGATCCTTTGGTGGGTAGCCGGAGCCGGATCTTTGGAGTTTCTGTTGGTTTGGAGTTATCTTTTCTTTTGTTTAGTAGTTTGTCGAAAAGCTTACATGTTTTATTTTGTTATTGATTCTTTGTGTTTGCAAATATAATATAACATTAAAGAATGAACCTGTTTGAATGAACCCGCCCCTTCGTCGTTGCCGGAGCGCTAGAGCGGTTGAGCAACATGCATACCAGGTGATTGGTATGTGTCGTTGCCAAAGGCTAGGCGGTAAAGCAACACGCATACCAGGTGATTGGTATGTGAACGTACATTCGTGTCGCGAACGGTGTACGTGAGAGCCCGGGCGAGGGATTGATCATCCCTGAATCACAGTAAGTTATAAGAAGATGTTCTCTTTTGTTTGATTTCAAGTGTTTAACGTTCTAAGCACTTGAGATCAAACTAAAGAGAGAGAAATGGAACTCAGATAATAAATATCTTTCTTTATAAAATTAGGGAATAAGGATTTATAACCCATAAACTCAGGTTACAACTCAAATGACGTAGGAATCTACGCATAACAACATCTCTTCTATCACTCGTGCTCCCCTCGCTCAACAGTCACGTAGCTACCAGATTAATCTGTAAGAAATAAGAAAGAAGTGGTGGGGGTTAGTCCAGGGAAAGACTAAGTGGGTAAACTATTACCTTAATGATACGGAGCATGCTAGGGGGAGTGGTCCAGAGAATTAAGGCAATGCGGTATAATGATACCATGGGGTACAAGAATTGGCAAAAGAGAGCAAGATAACACCTTCAAATATTATATGCAAAGGAATAGGGGCAAATCATCTACATGCAACTATATTTGTAAAAGGCAGGTGATATTTTAAAGAAAAGGGAAGGTTCATGCAATTATTTTAACAAAAGGGGCGTTACCAGAATAGATAACAGAAACGTGGCTTTTAACAAAAGGGGCAGAACCGAACTGTAATAAGGGGAGGTGGTCGACAGATTAAAGAAGCGGGAGGAGACTCTCGCTAAGGAATCCGGCACCAGCAACCGTTCCTGTTCCTGGATTCGGCACCAGTAACCCAGATTCTGCCTGTGACTTCTTAAATCCGACCTGCAGGGAAGTTCGAGAGAATACACCCGCTAATCCGGTCTTCTCAGTTCGTTTACGTCCTCAAATTCAAACGCTGCTGTCTGATCTGATCAAATCCGGCAGTAGGGCGCTATTCAATTTGCTCTAACGTGGAGTTTGGCCGGATCTCTAAGCCCCGGATTTCTAAGCCGTTGTGCCTCTCAAAGCCTATTAAGCCTATTAAGACTGTGCCTGCTGTATTTTGAAAGATCTCAAAAGACTATAGCTTAAGAGGCTGTGGTCAATCTGCTTGTTATCTCCTTGGAGAATTGCCTTGATCTCTGTATCCGGTTGGGTGGAAACTGGATGCTCTGTAGCTTGGTTGTGGAAACCAAGAACCTTTGTTGTTGATCAAAGTTCTTATAAGACTCAAAGTATTATCTAATCTGTTTTTGTCTATCCAATTGTTGATCTACGTGAACAATATCTCTAAGAACCCTTAAACCATATCAATTGGTATCAGAGCGAGTTGATCCTCTACCTGATCAATGGCCCAACGCTTCAATGTTACTGAAGCACAATATCAGCAAGCCTTGTCTAACGCCAGCTATATTGCATCCCAGCTAGCATTGCCTATGCCTAGCAGTCAGCAAGAGTATGACAGGCAAGTGGAATTGCTGTCTATTCTGTATCGCTTCCTTCCAGATATTTATCTGCAGCCCTCGCAACCTCCTTTGCCTAATGGTCCTCCACCAGTAACTCCTCCACCGCCACCTAAGCTGAGAAAGTGGTTAGAGAAAGCAGACATGCCGCCTTTCAAAGGGGGAAAGACAAAGCCTGTTAAGGTTGTCAGTTTTGTCAGTCAGTGGGAAAAGTTTTTTGAGCGTGTGCAGGCAACAGGGAAAGACTGCAAGCTATGGATACTTACTTAAAAGATCAAGCTCAAGCATGGTGGCAAGGCAGACGAGAATGTGGTCTACTAGAATCATGCTCTGATACCACTATGATGCTCCCAGAATCTATATGATGCTCCCATCATACAAATATGGCCCTCCTGTGGTGACTACGTCACCATGGGAAGGCCCTCCGTCTAACTCGGGCCACTTAGGATGGCCAAGTGCCCGGGTGAGGAAAATGGAGGTGTCATTCGTCCCATGTCCTAATGGAAATTCTATACAACGAAAGCGTACATACATGTTAGCACATTGCAATCATATACATATAATATACCACCACGAAGGGTGGTCCATCATCATCATCATAACATGGCAATACAAATACAAGACAACATGTGCAAGATGCCATAAAAAAGGGCTCTACCTGGTGCTCAGACTCTAGGGGGTAGACTGACGGTAAAGGCCGCAAGATGACAGTAGACAGAGGTATAACATGGCATTGGCTGGCATAGAATAATGGCTAGGGTAGTCCACTTCATCCGCTCCTCCTGTGCACACTTTGCAGATAGGCTGAAACATGCTATGGCGTGATGGTAGCCTTCCAGAGACGCAATCTCATGGAATCATCCTATGAGACTACTCCAAGTTAAATCTCCTTGGTCTGATGAGGCAGGTTAGGGAGGCGTCCCCTTCCGAGGCACAATCTGGGTGTACTAGAGAATGCGTGCCTCCTTAGCGACCCCTGCATCCATACTCGACTTGAACCCTCCAAAATCCATGGGCCGCCTCGGCACACCCATCGAGCCTAGTACGTCCATATAGGCACGTTTCCTGCGACCGAGGAGGTGTCAGACCCATATCCGGCCCCAATGGGAAGACCGACTATAAGCCTAGCACACTGTAAAAGTCCTATAGCCATGCTAGGCAAGACCCCACCTCCGTTTCACCATCGTACCCGTTATCTGATGCTGAATTATGATATAGCATCCATAGCCAGATGGGCTCTTGTGCACAGACCACAATTACTATATCTTAAGGGTTCTAGCTAGAGACATCTCTACCTCTAGGGATCTTTTAGGTCTCTACGCACCCTTAACCCGAGACACACAGAAGAAACCGAAAGAGAGAATATAATCATAAGCAAAGTATCCATCATCATCTTAACAGTATATAATAGAAGAATTAACTCTTCATCTATTCATACAAGGGTTAGTTGAAGCATAAGCTATCTAGAGACTAACCGGTCTCTTGGCTAGAACCATTATCACGAAAGGCCTCCATTCTTCTGGTCTGGTTGCAGTGGCTAGTAGCTCCTCCTTCCTCCAACTCTTCCCAAATCGATTTGGGGCAGAATTGGAGGTAGGGACCCAATTTGGACATCAAGGTTAGCAAGTTCCTCCTAGCCAATCGATTTGGGCTAGGTGGCTTCCTCTAGTTAGCTAATATTACTAATTAATGAGATTAATTAGTCTAATTAGGTTATTTAATTTACTACTATAGCTAATAAAAGCCCTTTCAAGTTAATCCAAGTTAACCCCTAATGACCCATAAGGGTCTACTTATACCTTGGTGATGTATCATAGTATGTATATATATACCGTATAAATACGTGGAACGTCATAGGTGCCCATTGATGGTACACTCAACCATTGGTCATATCTTTACAATGTAGATTTTGGTTGAAGACAGGAGAAACCGTAGGCAAGACCTGTATTGTTGCTTCGTTGACTCGCCAAGACCTTTGGCATTATGCCTCGAAAAATCTATGGGCAAGATTGCGACAACTGGAGGTCCCTGTGGATCTGCAGAAAGCGGTATACACGCTATATGAGACATGCTCAGGCCGGCTGGAATCGATAGGCCAACCATTTGACAGTAGCATTGGGGTCTGCTAGGAATGCCCTCTCTCTCTCCAACACTATATTAATCAATTGGAGCTGGTTTACTAACAATGAAGGCAGTGGAGCTCAACTTTTGCACTAGATCACCAGGCGTCTCATATACACTGATGATGTGAACCTCCTAGCTTACACTCTGGAAGACGTGTAATGCCATCTGGTTGTCCTAGACACGCTGACATGCGCGTCAATTTGGCCAAGATCAAATGGGTGCTCATCTCATCCTCACGTTGGCCAAGGCCTCTCTCATTCATTTACCATGCGGCAAAATATGGAGATGACGCCCGTCTATAGATATTTGAGAGTGGAGTTTCCTTTTGTTATGTATTGGGACACTTCCATCCAGTTATGAGTGATAGTGGGCTAGAAAGCATTGTATGCAATGCAAAATAACAGTCACAAAGCGGAGCTATATGATTGGGCCCATCAATCGCACTTATTTAGGGTTTTGATAGAACCCATTCTTCTATACGTTGTGGAACTTTAGGGCCTGATAGTATCCCTTGCTACCTGGAATGACTTGGACCAGGTGCAAAAAGCCTTTTTAATAGGGGCACTAGGAGTGAAATCCATAGTCCCATTGTAGGAGAAAGGCTTCTTGCCTCTTCTAAGAGCAGCCCTTGATCGCCACATTGTCTAGTTTCAGAAGGTGGTCAGTATGGATGATGCTCGTCTCTCCAACCTGGCTTACACAGCATCAATGGGGCTGCAGTGCCTCAACGCCTGCTGGAAGGAAAAGAGGGTTCAGTGGCTGGCAAGATGGAATGTGCAGGAGAACAGGTTCATACATGTGCATACAGAAGAGAATCGCCATAGCTTGAGGCAGTATGTTGACACTTGCTTCCTTAACAAGCCTTGGGACCGTCGAAAGGCAAATTCAATTGCCTTTTAAAATCTATTTATAGCATTGTTACAAAACATGGCTGTGTTGGCCGTGTGCCACGGCTACTATGGATTTAGCAGTGTCACGACAACGACCATGGTAAAAGTGGTGTTACCAAACATGGCTGTGGTGTCGCCGTTGTCAAGTGAAAAATGCCAAAGAAACGCCCCTGCTTTAAAAAACCTGTTGATTGTAACAACAACAAAGGATAGAAATGGCACAAGATCAAAACTATCACTGGACTCGCACAAAGCATCCTCTTCAAAGCTTGTGTTACAAGGTAATGAACAGGCCATTGCAAGTTTCACTCCTTATAGTAATTGTACAGAGAGAGAGAGTACTACGTCCGGCATGAGCATAGGTTTAGGTTTTCTAGAAGCTTAATTATTTATAAATTTAAGTATCCTAGAGAATATTCCCATGTTATCCATATTCGTGTCCGCTGTCATTTCCGTTTTTTATAAATTTAGGGAAATTTACCAAAATAACCCTAATTGTTGACTTAATTCCCAAAAAGCCCTTTGTATTTGTGAAATTCCCAAAATGCCCTTAATTCTTATATAAGTATTTTCTCAAATAGCCCTTTGTAATTTAAAAGTCACCAAAAGCTAGAGATAAGCCTATCATTCCAATACTAGAAATGATCAAAGACAACTAACTTAATGCTTTTATAAAAATCGTATTGAAGGAGAAGCTTTGTGGGCATCTTGTGAAGAAGCTGCTTTATACCCATATATGTTACTTGTAGAGCTCATTTTGCTATTTATATGCTGTCCGTATCTATCTCCAAATATTGAACTTCTTGAAAATAATGAATTGCTACCTCCTGCAACATGTCATCCTCCTGGTAGGCCTAAAAGAAAATTGGATAAGATAGAAGACAGGGATTGAAAAAAACGTGTGTACAACTGCACGTTGTGGTAATGTCGGGCATAGGCAGTTGCAAAAATTCTATTTGACATTTTCTGTTGCATATTTTTGTCATAATGATTTTTGAAATTTATTTTCCAAATTATTCTCATCTGTAAGAACCACTTCCTCTTAGAAAATGATCCTCTATTGTAAACATGTGCTTTTTGGTGATTTTTAAAATACAAAGGGCTATTTGGGAAAATACTTAAGAATTAAGGGCATTTTGGGAATTTCAAAAATACAAAGGGCTTTTTGGGAATTAAGTCAACAATTAAGGTTATTTTGGTAAATTTTCCTAAAATTTAAGGACCCATTGCATTTCCCGTGCCGTATTTCATAATTATGATTTATACATCGATCATAATATAGAGAAGAAACCTACTTAATTTTGAAATATTTAACTTATCAGCCACCAAGTGTCGTCCAAAAAGAATTTATTTTGTTTCCGTCAATTTCGATGAGTAAGAGAAGATAGCAAATTATTATCCTTTCAAACACAAACAACAAAATGGCTTCATTAATTGCGTGTATTGTCTATCTTCTTGTTTTGTAATTATTGCATTGCAATTTATGTTTGCATTTGCAACCCCCCCTTTTTTTGTCTCATTCATTTAGTTGAGAGGATATCCCAAAAGATATCCTAGTATTGTAGTTGACCAACATAGGTAAAGCAATAAGGCAACATAATATAAAGTTCATAATAGCATAATCATACCTCACAAATGCACCACAAATACTCATAAGCAAGAATCACAAAGCACACTATAACAACTTTGATGTTGTTCAAGCCATAATACAAATGGTCCATCCATCTATAAAGCAAGATTTCTTCCAAACATCTTCTTATACAAGTAATGACCAAAAAAAGATCACTATGCACCATGTTGGGCTTCGACTCTTCCATCTTAAGATCAGCATTATTGCCCTGTCTTTATCCTTATCCTTATCCAAAAAGTAACGTCAATTGCCATCTTGGAAGTCCTCTCTGCAACATCCCTAGGCCACACCCTTTGGCTTTTTTTATCATTAGATTGAGCTCTAGATGCATGTGCTTCCTTTACTGTTGGGGTTCCACGGCTCTTGCTGACATGATGGTATGTGCTCCGTGATGTGGGTGTGCCCAATGATGATGAAGCATTGGAAGCACGTTGGCCTCTTTGTTAAGTTTTTGATGGTCTCACATTTCTCAATATGGAATCTATTTCTTTTCCATTTTATGGAGGTCCATATTGAAGATGAGACAAATCATGCGTATTTTGAATCCATTTGTAGTTTGAACTTGTAGTTCTTGGAGATTATTCAAGTGCCCTTGCTTAAAATACACGTCCAATACCTTTATAAATTTTGACAACTACCCCTATACTTCCACTAGTTCGTATTGCATGATTATCAAGCATAATAACTTGGAATTTCCTTTGTATTTTTTAGCACACTTTTGAATATGGTTTCTCTATAATTTGGTTGCCATATTGGGCCTACGAATCAATACATCTAATGAGACTTATGTATTAGTGTTTCCTATGCTTTAAATACACCTATCCTTTTTAGGCTGCTAGTTGGAATACTTTATGCTTCAAAACTTGGGACCGAAAGTAAATTTATCGCGGCGGCCTTGAATATTTCTCTTTCTCGACCCCTTCTCCTCTGCTCATTCAGTTATTGGCTGAAATTTTGTCGCGCTGCAAGTGTGCGCCAATTTGAGAGTACTCGGCCGCCGCGAACATTTCTCTTTCTCGACCCCTTCTCTTCTGCTCATTCAGTTATTGGCTGAAATTTTGTCGCACTGCAAATGTGCGCCAATTTGAGAGTATTCGAGATTTGAACTCGTACAATTGTGTTGTTCCATGTCAATATATTAAACAGGTGTTATTGAACTCAGTTTTCCCATTAAACATTGATATTTAATTAATTGCAAATACATCTTTTCACCCAGATTAGGTACTACAGAGTTGGAGTTAGAACCATATTATAGAATTGCAAATATATCTATTTAAACCCAAGATTACATAGTCTGATTAGAAACAACTATTAATTTAGATAGAGCTCCTCTAAAGATGGCGGACAAATAATATCTTATTGTAATGGTACACATGAGCCATTTGATACAGCTGCCTGGCATGGTGACGTAAGGCTGCCATGCCAAGAAGAAACTAAAAAATAGTGTCGTGTGAATCTCAGGGCTACGATGAAGACCAAAGCGAAGAATCGGAAGCAAAACAAAATCGTGGGCATAGAAAAAGACAAAATCATGGGCTAAAACATAGCATCTCAGAGGGTTTGATTCGGAAGAAGAGGTTCTAGCTATGGAAGAAAGATTTCGGAGAGTGCAATTTGTGATTTTCGAAGTGTTAAGATAGATAACTTGGGGCAAATGGGTCAGGGGAATAACTCGTCTGTTGCCCTCCATCGCCACAGCGAAGGGCTAAATTTCATGGCGGCGGATTTAGAAAAAAATTAAATACAATTGATTGACGACGGGGAGAAAATAAATTTTTTTTGGGCGGACGGAAAAAAGCAAGCTGCTTTATATATGTTTAGATAGGTATTTTTGTCTTCAATTCATTTTTTGAGAATAGTTTATAAACAATGGTGCAGTTGTACAAGCTTGTAGTCCTAAACTTAAGGACTGATTTTGTATTTGTTTGTTCATGTTTATGTTGTGCTCTATGGTGATTATAAATGGCATGCTTGTCTTGACATCTTTACCTTTTTTGTTGAATAATTAAAAATTTTCTTCCGTAAAAAAGGAAAAAAGACAGAGAAATCTATTCGATGTTTTTTGTCATGCACTAAGTTGGCCCAAAAAAAATTAGTTTTTCAATCGAAAAAACCCTGTTTACCTCGAAGTTTGTCCAACATTGTTTGTCTTGGATACTACCATAATTGAAGTATATATTTGACGTCATGTTCTTCAAGCTTCGATGGTTGATGCTTAGGATTTAAGATTGCATATAGATCGTGAATACGAGCTATCTTTATGTACCATCAACATTGAAATAATTACGTTTGCTTGCTAAAGACTTTGAGCTTGCATCCCCTTTTTTTTTTGCATATTTGTAAAGAATGCAATAATGCATTTTGACACTTGATTCTCTATTCTTTTCTCTACCATGCATCCTTACGATCATATAGATCATATAGGTATGATTTCCCAACATTAGAACTCTACACGTGGCATTTCAAAACCATCTTTAGTATTCGCAATTATACTACTAATAATGCCCAACAATCGCTACCATCTACCACTAATGATATATATAGATAGATAGATAGATAGATAGATAGATAGATAGATAGATAGATAGATAGATAGATAGATAGATAGATAGATAGATAGATAGATAGTTTTACGTCATGCCACTAGATAGATAGATAATGCCCAACAATCACTACCAATGATCTTGAATTCATAGTCACATGCATAACTAATGCCCGATATCGCTGGGCACACGTTCCTAATTGTACACATTTACAATTTGGCAAGGCCTCCAATTATTATAGAGCATTCATGTAGTGTGTTGAAGCTTGGATATGAACACTTGGCACAACATTGAAGGGGCGCGCATTTGCTAATGTGAATTCTCGTCTACTGCTGGAAACCTTGTCTTATTGAGATGAAAGGTAGAATGGGACAGAAGAGAAAAGAAAAGAAAAGAAATGGGCAACTAAAAGGATGGCGCCAATTTTTTGCTTTAGCGCAGCGGCAAAAGGAGTTCGAGCCCGATGGAGTTCACGGCAGCAGATGCTGCTTCCAAATCGACCCCTTCAAGCTTACCGCTTTCTGATGCCACCACCTTGCAATTTTCTGCCTTGGGAGGGATGAACAACCTCGCCTTAGCTGCAGATGCAAACAGCGCCACTCTGTAACAAAGCAAGCACAAATTTAGAAGAATGCTCCTGCATTGTGTAAGTTATCACTTGCCCAGGTTCGGCTTTAAATATACCAGTAACAAACTTCACATCTATCAGTGCAGTTATGAAAGACGGGTGCAATTCAGGTTTGATCCTGGCTTCAGCCTATTTGTAATTTTAGTGTCAAAACATGGATAATCCTGCAACTAGAAAGAGAAATGTGAAGGCTAGTGTGAGTTATTTATGTCAATTACTACAGTCTTTAGGAGTTACAGGTCTTATTCCTGAGACTTTGAGGCAGGCTAAGTATAATAATCCTTCTGTAGCAGCTGCGTTCTGGTGGCCTCTTCATGATTTGATACTGCTTCAATTAAGCTGTTTTCCTATGTATAAAGAATGTGACAGTCTTGTCAAGGCCCCAACTGTAATCAAAGCTCCTTATTCAAGGAAGTCTGGGGCAGCTAAAAGGGATATGGCTAAATCAAGTAAAGAGCCTTTTAATGTTGAGACATGTGAAGGGTCAATGAAGCGATTAAATCTGAGAGAAGGGAAACAAATTATGAGTGAGGGCCATAATGGTTGTCAAAACAAAAATACGACTGCTGAACTACTACGAGACTTGCATTCAGATTTTACAGGCAGGTTAGAAGACATTGTGGCCTTTGTAAAGTTCTATGTTGCTCTTTGGGGTTACCCAGCAGATTCTCCATTTTTCAGTCTAAGCATCAAATCTGGTCAAAGTAGGCAATTGTTGCTTGCCTTTGCATGGCTCATATCGTACTGTGATGTATTTGCAAGAGGACTTGAAGCAAAGCTAAGACCTTTATTGATTAAGAGGGTAGAGGTACCATACTTAACATCATCTCCATCATCTTCAAAGGTGGCAATGCAGGCGAGAGAAAAGATTGAGAAAACAATTTCAAGAAATGTTTCCAAAGCTGATGAGGTTAAGGATGTTTGCAAACGTGCAGAAATTCGAGCCCAGCAAGCTCTCACACTGTATGGGAATGTGTGCACTATTATGAAGTCCCTTCATTCTCTCCAGGCTTACAAGACCAAGTTAATTCATGAAATAAATCTGGCACAATACACAGATCAGATGGGATTTCAAACCCTCACTCACTACAAATTGTGCCTTCTCCAAGATAAAGAGGCTTTTCAGTCTCATCTTGAATCCATACAAGCAGAAAACGCCATCAATGAAGAGTTATCTGCTTGTGAAAATCATGAAAAGAACTTTTGGGATTGGATGGAAAGCATTCTAGACCACAATGAAATCGTTCAAGTAGAAACACAAATCAATGGATTAGAGCAAAGGGAGTGCAGCATTGAAGAAAAGGATTTTCATGGAATTCTGCCTAATGACTTGGCTCCAGTAATCGGCCATCTAAGGGAAAAGTTTTCATCCGTTGGTGAAATTAGTTCGTGTTCAAATCAAAATACTAAGCTGGATCTCCCACACGATGTTTTGGCTACCCTAGAACCTGCATTTTCCATGGAGGACACAAAGGCACCTCTAGAAACTCCAGGAGACAGCTCTCACATTTTGAAAGATGTTGTCTATGAATACCAGCCAAATCGTTCTTTCGATAGCAAAGTTGAGAGTGCAGAGCGTAGAATTAAAAGGTAAAGTTGGCGACTCTGATAAAAAATTAATCGTAGCATGTGGCACACTTTCAAGTTTCATGAATTTGGTACAAGTTGCAACACAAAAGAGCTAGCAGGAAATGAATGCTTTTCTTTGTTGCTTCACAGTTATTAATGTTCTTTGCTGATTGGACTTTGGCACTACATTAAGGCTTGCAGATGTTTCCATTGGACTGGAAAAAATGCTTGAAGAAAAGAGAGCTCAAAACAGGTATTTAGGTAATGCTTTAGAATAAGAGAGTTCAAATTCTATCTAAACTAATGCCAGTACTTGTGTTTCTTAGGAGTGTTATTGTAGAAGCATTGAAGCCTATTCTAGAGGACAACGACTATGTGATATGTGGGTTGTGAGTGCATCTTAGCGTCAATAGGATGCCTGTTAACATGTAAGAACAACCAATTACAAAATGCTGGGGCAATGATGATGCTATGATGTCCACGTGCTTTTTGGGGAGAGGATTTTACGTGGGTTTTTTCATAGAAAGGGCTAGCTGTAATGCAGCCGTATTTGTTGTTACGACTCCTGCAGAATCACTAATGATACCTGCTAGCTGCAAAACAGTTGGCAACTTCAGTAATTCAGTAATCATGCATTGTGTTTAACAAATATTAAGATTTTCGTACAAACTGAACAATGTGGTTTTGGTAAATAAATATTTGAGGCTACCATGGAAGATCAAGTCGTTTTGTCTATAAGTAAGAGTAGGAAGGGTTTTAAACTCATAGCTGTCTATGATCATTTTCTGATGTTGTACGTGGAACTGAAATTTACATAACCGACCTGACCAGGAGTAGTTATGAAAACCACATGAGCCTCTGGGCCGATAACTTCAAAAACCTTCTTACGTTCCTTCTCATGTGGGATAACGAAAACGACATCCATCCTGAAAAGAGAAACTTGTATATTATCATCCCACTAGAGTAAATTTATTATAAAGCTACGTAATGAATTCTAGTTGTTTTTGTCATGGTAGAAGAATTCGTCCCATATACTATGGCACGAACACGAATACATGGGGTTTTATTTTATTTTCTAAACAGGAGTGTTGCATGGTGTTTGGTCAGGCAAGGTTCAGGCATGTAAGAGAAGCTTTAATATTGGGTAGAGTGCAAGCATAAGGTGGGGTTCTCTGATCTCTTTCGTGTTGATATTTCACTGACAGGTTTCACAACAGAAACATAGAAAAAATAGCATTAATACCCGATTTTCACCTGCAAGATTTTGCCACGACATCCCACATAGAAAGAGGAAGTAAGCTATCTGTGTCACCAAGGGATTTCATTGAGGCAGCCGAATCAGACTCAACACCATGGAACACAATATATTCCCCCTTCTTCACGCCTGCATCAATGTATTTTGCTTCCACAACAGCCTTGACTCTTTTTGAGATTGCTACCTGCAAAGGTGGGGCCTCAATCCTTGGGACACCTAGCGCAGGCTTCCCTAGTTCTTCAACAAGATCTGCATACCTAAATATTGGAAATTCATTATCAGAGCATATTCAGTAACCAATCAGCATGAAAGAAACAGTTATTAGACAAGGAATGTGATTTAACACATTTGCATTGCTTTCCTTGCTAGATAATCATTCCCTTGTACATAAGAATAAAGAGTGTTATTTTAAAGACATATGAAGTAAGGCTTTACACATGTGAAGTATATGTGAAGTAAGGCAGTCAACACACAGGATGAAAAATGTTAAGGACATATGCGATTACATATTCTCATGAGCCTGACATGCTAAGAACTAACGCTCAAGTGACAGACTGCAAGGCAAGGAAAATGGGGATAATAAGAATTCATGCAACATGCTTGAGACCTGAATTATCTGTTACCACATTGCAGGCAGATCATTTTTCCTTGTAATTTCTAAATCTAGTTCTAGTTCTGTGATCAGAATCATATACACTAACACCTGTGGAGAGCCTAATGACATAGTGTGAAAGACGCCAACATAGAGGATAAAGAGTAATGGATTACATGTTATATCCACCTTCAGATAAGACTTCTCTGGGAGCTGGAATGCCCTTGGTAAGAAAAGTATTTGAGCCTGCCGCATTTACATTAGAGTACAGATAGCTGATTCTGTTTGGAGAGTTTATAAGCCACATAAATATTGAGTGGCCCAAACCCGCATATTTTGTTGATATAAACATGTCATAATACACATTCTGTCCAAATAAAAATTGCATATGTGAGTACAAGTTCCACATGGCATATGATACTATGAAGGATCTACATTCTAATGTATGATGCCTATTTAGAGTAAACCCGCGAACATAACATATGGTTTCTTAAATCATAAACTACTATATTATGTGACTAATAGTGAAATACATTTATACTTTCAGGGATATCTACTGTTTGAAACCTTAAGTTTGATGTATCACATTACCTTAAGTTTTGACAATGTTTCTACGTAGTCAGAAGGCACGACAAAGCGGTCCTCAGGATCAAACACCCAAGCTCTTCTAACATTCTTGTTGATCTCGTAAGTCTGCTTGCCTCTTTCCCCTGTCACAATATCAAGCCTCACTCCAGGGTAACGATATTTGAGGAGTTGTATGACAGGAAAAAACAGCAAATTCTCATAAACTCCTCCAGAAACCATACAGCAACAGCGCCGGACATCGTTCCTCACCTTCTGTGACAATGGCACAAACTCTATCATGTGCTCTGCGGGGAAAATCCTGAAACCCTGTTCACTATTTGGGTCCAATGGAGGTATTGGCTCTTCAGGATCCTGCTTCCCACCAATAAACAGATCACCATATTCCATGTTGGGATCCTCACCATAATCAAATGGCTCTTTTTTGCTTGCTTGTAGCAATAATTTCTCCCTTCTGCTTGAGATTTTGACATTGCCCAAATCCTTGAAGCCTTTCCTGGCTGGCCAAGGCAGATTGGGCTCTCGGATGCATAGCCCATTGGCTCCAAACGCCGTGGCTGCTGCCATGGCTAGTGGATAGAACTCTCTCTCTCTCCTCCTCTCGTTGCCTCATCAAATTTTGAAATCCTGCTACACTAGAATTTTGAAATTTGCCAATCTGTGTTCGATACGTGGCACTATGGCGCCACCATAATATTGAACAACTAGGTAAAACTCATATGTATAAACACTTGGGTTTAGTTTTCGCAACAAAAATCAAATCAATAGTTTTTTGCGATATTAATTAGATTAATTCGATTCATTATGTACATAACAAGCTATCGAAATACCCTTGTATTTTAATGAAATTATCAAAATACCCCTTTATTTTGAAAAATTGAGCAGCAAAATGATCAGCGTTGTTGACTTGTTTGATCATGAGTTCTGCTCATTCCTTCATAACAATTTGTATAACATACCTTACAAAATAATAACATTCATGCTTATCTTTCTTGTCTCATGCTATGGAGTTTCTTCTGTCAGAGCTATGCTTGCAAAGAAAGCCTCGTCTCTTATCGCCAACCCTTAAACCGAGTGTAATAACAAGTATTTCAATCTTACTCTATCTATGATGAAATATATCTATAGACCCTCTTGTTTTTTCATAGTTTCTTGTGACAAATTTTGGGCCAAATTTCCAGGCAGCTATTGAGTATAGCCATCGCCAGATTGGCTGCATTGGTGATCGATCTATATTCCTGTTTATGGGCCTTGTAACTCGCCATCAGATAAGGGAGCTTATGCGATCCATTTTGTTGTTTTCCAATCATTTCAAAGATCTTCCTTTCACATGCTTGCTTTATTTTTTCTGGAGATTCCTTTCTTTTTTTTTTTTTTTTTAATTTTTTTGAAGGAGTGAAGCTTTTTAGTCATTAATTATGGAAAATAAAGAAACATATAGTTGAGATCATGGAGAATGACCATCAAAATGCAGAATTGAGTTAAAAACACTCAATTCAATAGTAGCAAATTGTCTGTAGTTTAAACTTTAAGTAGACAATATTTAGACAATTCGAAAGATGGAAAATATCTCTGACAAAGGCATCAGAGAATTTCTGCAGGTAGACCGACCAGATCCAATTTGTTCCATAAGGAAAGAAATTCATGAAGCTTTCTGCAATCACTGTAGAGCCAAGAACCTGGACAAAGCCGAGACAAGATAAGAAAAGCAAACAAAAATCAGAAGTCATAGGTATCAAGGAAGTGGAAGTAATCACGAAATTGTGGCTGGAGAATAGGTCTTCCATTGTTTCCCCAATTGACTAACTCAACAAGCCTGTCCGAGTTATAAGTGGACATAAGGTGAATCATGGTACCATAGCAGTCTGCTCTGCCCCTATGATAATAGTAGCATTCTCTGTAGAATTCAAACTGTTGATCAGTCGTGTTTGCACTGTTATTTTCCAGAAACCAGAAGAGAATGAACATGAGATATGTTTCTTTTGAGAATTCACTGTCCCATATAATTTCTCTCTGTTGCACTTGCTGAATAGATTGAATTAATCTTCCTCTCACTGATCCTGACCACATATTATAATCCTAGATTCTATGAACTGATAATTTCCTTGATTGATATTTAGCAACTTCAGTGTCATCAAGGTCGAGATTAAGCTTGCAGGGTTTCAATGTTAGATAATGACTGATGACAGAAAAGTTAAAAAAAAACCATAAAAGCCAGAATAATTCCCAACTGTAAACCAATTATTATCAATGTGAAGACCAGAATTTTTGTACTTATGTGCAGTAGCAGTGAGCTCAATATCGAATATAACTTGCCATTTGATCCACAAAGGAGAAGGATTATGTCCCCCATGCAAACATCTATTTCTGTGTTTCCAGACATTCCATAAAGCAATAAAAGAGATTGAATTTTTGAATTTATTATCAGACATAATAAAATTAACAATACTCCCTTGCTTTCTGATTAAAGATCTGCTGAAACCAATTCCAGAAGCTAGATACCTTTGGACAATTAAAAATATGTTCAATATCCTCAGTGCCATTACACTGCAGGGGGCATAAAGAACTTATGACAGAATTATTAGGATCATTGGCAAACAAGTGATGTCTACAAAAAGTCTCCATGTTTGGAATGCTTTTGTTAGCAAGCAACCAAATAAAGTAGGAAATTTTTGGAGCACAGTGAGAATTCCACACATTTTTGAAAAGAGCATTTCCAGTGTCAACAGAAAGATTCCAATAAAGGCAGGCTTTAGATGATTGATTGGTGTTAGCCAAAAAATTGTAGACATTAGCAACTTTGTAGATATTCTTATCCTTGTGCTGCCAATCAATCCTAGTTGATAAGGCATTATGAAGACTGAGATTGGAAACCTTACTAACAATATGTTTAAATAAAACCTTGTCAGAAGAGGTTCCATTAATAATGGCTTTGAATCTAGTCCAAGTCATCCATCTGCCATTGAACCAGATATCCCCAAGCTTATTAATACCAAATGAACTCCATTTTTTGTATATTTTAGGATGATTTATTGCTAAAGGAATCATGTCAATTTTGGCTAAAGATGGATTCCAGAAAATGCTCGTATCATTATGGAATTGATTGATGCCACTGTGAGAATAAGCTTTATGGACTTTATTCCAAGCATTTATAAGATTCCCCATAAGAGGAGAAGAATTTCCAGCTGGTTTGAGCAGGTTAAAAGCAGAAGATGGAAGAGAATGAACAATGGAGGGATGACCATCTAAGCCAATAATGAATAAACTTAGTTGCTGGATTATTTTGACTCAACAAAGACTTCCAAATATATTTCCCTGCCAAGGCATACCGCTGCAAGAGAAGGTTTTTGCAGCCAAGACCACCCTCCTTTTTTGCTTTGAGTTACATATTTCCAGCTGACCAAGTGGTGTTTACCCCAGATAAAATTTCGAACAATTTTCTCAATTTGCTGATAGATGCATTTGGGAGCCAGCAAAGCAGATGAGAAATATATGTGAGAACTTGCAAGCACAGAGGAAGCAATAATTGTTCTACCTGCAATTGAGAGACAGCTACCATAATTGTTTAGCTTCTTTCTAATCCTTGAGACTATTGGAGACCACAGGTTTTTAATAGATATATCTAAGGCCAAAGGCATTCCCAAAAGAGAGGATGTTTGATTTACAGGAATACACCTAATACCTAAGATATCAGGTTGATCATTAGCCCCAATAATAACACATTTGGCCATATTCAGATAAATCCCAGAAGCAGCACTAAAGCCATTCAAGATCTTGATAAAGAACTCAATATTCTTAACATCATTATGAAGAAAGCTAAAAGAGTCATCTGCATATTGTAACAAAGTGAGTTGGCTGTCATTGTCAGGCATATTAAAGCCTCTTAAATTCCCACTATTTTGATGGTGCATAATAATTTTGGATAGTTGCTCTGCCACAATGATGAAAAGATAAGGAGCCAAAGGGCATCCTTGTCTCACACCTTTATGCAAACTAAAGAAATTACTAGGGGAACCATTAATCAGAATGGCAGATTGAGATCTGGAGTTTAGGCCCATGATAAGGTCAATGATTTTTGTAGGAATACCAATTTTTCTTAGAGAAAGAGTCAAAAAGTCCCATCTGACAGTATCAAAAGCTTTTGAAAAGTCAAGCTTTAACAGAACACAGTTCTGATTTGAAACTCTGACCCAGTGCAAGCCTTCCATAGCAGCAATATAATTATCTAAAATAAACCTATTTGGAAGGAAAGCAGATTGATGCAATTTAATATACTTTTGCAGGTGCCCTTTGATCCGATTGGCTAGGATTTTAGCACAGATTTTATAAGTTGAATTGGTCAAAGAGATTGGCCTCCATTCATTAAACACTGTTGGATTGTCAACTTTAGGAATAAGAGAGATCAGCCTAGATGAGATAGCAGGATGAAGATGATTATTAAGCCAAAAGCCATGAACCATTAAAATAAGATCAGATTTGATGTCATCCCAAAAATGTGAAAAGAATTCTGGAGGGAGACCATCTGGACCCGGGCTCTTCCCCTTGGCAAGACTGGATAAAGTAGATTTGATCTCATCTTCAGAGGGAGGTAATTCAATATTAGGAGATAAAGGATCAACAATATTGTCTGGCAGTGAATTTAACAAATCAATGAACTCAGAGGCAGGTGTGTCAGTCCAGAGGACATCAGATTTAGAGGCAAAAATATTAGAATATTTAGAATAGAAGAAATCAGCAATATCTTTGGAAGATTCCAGGGTAACATCTTGATCATTCTTAATTGAAGAAAGCTGACTCTTCAGAAGCCTATTTTTGGCAATTCTAAAAAAGAAATTTGAATTGCTATTGTCCATAGAGGAGGAGAATTTTACTTTTGATCTGATTGCTGCACCTTTAGCCTCATGTTCCTCAATGCCTTTGATTGACTGCTCTAAATTAGTCTCTTGCAAATGAAGATCAGGATTTAAAGGATCAAATTGAAACTTGGTTCTAACAGATTGCATTTGCAGTCACAGATTATTTTTTACAGCTTTTTTTAACTCCCAATCATTTCTAGACCATTGCTTAATCCAGGATTTAGAAGATTTGATTTTAGCATAGAAGTCCCTTATAGAATTGGCTGCCCTAATTTTGGGGAGACTGGCATAAAAGATTTTAAATTCTCTACAGAAATTTGCATTGCTGAGCAGAGAACAATTAAATTTATATGGAATATTACCAGATCTCTTAATGGAGAGAAGATGTTTAGTTTCAAGGAATTGAGGTTGATGGTCTGAGACTGAAGTTCTCTCATCACTAGAAACAAAACTGTTATCCCAAAATTCATGGCTGGAATTGCTTATATAAAATCTATCAAAGGCAAAAAATACTTTGGAATTACCCTTTTGCTTATTGGACCAAGTAAATCTTGCAGTAGAAGAGGGAATATGAGTAAAGAGAAATGTGTCAAGGAGATTATCCCAATTTATTTTCTCAGTGTTCGACATATTGAGATTTTTTCCAAGCTTAAGGTCCCATGAAGGGGTGTCGTTAAAATCACCAGCTAGGATCCAAGAGATGGAATTATGATTGAGAAGCCAAGATCTGATATCAAGCCAAAGCTTTTCTCTCTCTTTTGAGATAGTAGATGCATATATGTTAAGAATACCAAATTGAGAGCCATTAAAATTAAAGATGATAGCCAACTTTTGCAAGGACTGTTATAAATCAGTCTTTGAGAAATATTTCTCCAGATAATAATAAGGCCCCCCGAGGTCAAGGTAACATCAATCCATAGGGAAGAAAATTCAGGGCCAATCCAATTTGCAAGATTGGAACATTCAAAGTTTGGAAGTCTGAGTTCTTGCAAAAGAATAATGTCAGCTTGATATTCTTTTATTTGTGAGATTTCCCTTCTCCTCTTGACAAGCCCTTTAATGCTTCTGAGATTCCAAGTCATTATCTTCATGATAGAAGGTTGGCAAAAAAGTAGAGAAATAGCAGGGGGGAAGCACTAGAAAAATTTTCTAGATTGGCTTCTAGTAGATCTTTTGGATTGATGTCTAGTATTAGAAGCTGGAGTGTCCATTACAGCCACAGGCTTTCTCATTTTAATTCCTTTCCTCATGGGTTTTTTACTTTTTGAATCAGATATCTTAGGATGAGAAATAGCTAAGAAGTGGTCATCATCCCATGAATTTGTGAAAGCAGAATGGTCAATTTCCATAATATTTTCTTTTTCAGCAGAATCATTGTCACTAGAATGGGGGCAAGTCCAAAATTTTGACTGACAGCAATTAGGGCTAAATTCAGTGGACTTCACTAAAGAATTACCATTAATTTCAATTAAACAAGAAGGGTGGTTTAGATCTTGCCTGGGAATTGTGTCAATTGCCTCCTTGTCACCCATGGAAGTTGGAGTACATTCTGAAGTTGTCTGCTGCCACAAACTTTGAGAAAATGCTTCTGACTCATTTGTTGTCTTGTTTACATTTACTGCACTGGCATGATCCTCATCTGCCTCTGACTCATGAACCAAATTTGATTTGCTTTTGTTTCCATTCTGCCTATCCTCATTATCCACTTGTAACTCAGAAAGCTGTAGAGCAATCTTTTCAGAGATAGAACAATTTAAGTGTGTAATTTGGGGGTTAATAGGAGAGGATAGATCAATAAGAGGGGCAATTGAAGGAGGAGGACTGGATATGGGTGCTGGGCTGGTCGAGGTGATTGAAATAGGAGGACAAGAAATTTGAACAGACCTTGGCACTTCAGTATCTGCAGAAATCTCACAAATTGTGTCAGATAGGACTTTGAATCTGTTACTGCAGATTACCTTGTCTTTGATGTTGTCAGAAGTGGAAGCATTTTTGCTACTATTTAGATGACCAAAGTTGACATGTTGGGCATCTGTTTTTTTGGATGCCAAATCTTGCAATGGAATTTCTCCAATGTTCTCATTTTCCATAATTAAGGGCTCTTCATACCTTTTTGTTTGAGGAAAAATCTTGATCCCATGCTGGATATTCTTAGAGAATTCATGAGTGACTTTAGGAGCTGCCTTATTATTTTTGTAGGCAGCATTAGCCTTGACATCTGTCAAGATGTTGTTCAAAGTCTTGTGTAAGTCAATCTACATGGGAAATTTTCCTTTGGACAGCATTTTGTTAAAATTCCCATCCTTATTTTCCTGTGAATTGACAGAAATTTTATGCTGAGAAGAAAGGCCAGCTGGCTTGGAATTTTGAAGCAGAAAAGGATCTCCTTTATTCAAGATTTTAATACCACTAGAGAGCTGAGGAGGACCATTGAAAACTTGAGAGGTATCAGAATTTGCTGAAATTTCTTGTTGAGCAAGCCTCTTTTGCCTTTTCTTTTCAATTCTCCTTTTGCTGCCATTGGATTTAATCCAATGTGACTGATCCTGTTTAGCAGAAGTTTGGCCAACCAGATCTGAAATTTTGTATTGAGTACCTGAGCTTGAATTCCTGACATCAACATTGACCTTAACAGATTTATCTCCAAATTTATCTCCAAAAGCTTTTGCAACTGATGCAGCATTTGCATTATCTCCCACAACATACTGACACATTTTCGAGGAAAAATGCCTGGTATTGCAATTAGGGCAAAATCTAGGTAAACCAACCCATCTAAGCTGAAGTTTAATTTCTTTGCCAAAGAAATCTAATATAGGGATGGTGGTGGGAACAGGCTTTGAGATATCCACTTGAATGTAGCATTTAGGGGCCTTATATGGAGAATAGTCAGTTGATATATAGGTTCCAATTGAGTTGAAAATGGCTGAAAAACAGTCTTCATTCCAATATATGGGATTAAGCTCACTCATGCTGACAGAGGCAATAAAGAATTTACCAAAATCATCCAAAGAAAGCTGAGGGCTCCATTTCAGAAAAACCAATTGGTAGGTATCAAATGTGGATCTGGCTGTTTTCAATAGGAAATTGGCAGTACGATAGTTTGCACATTCCACCAGAAGATAAGGGTAATTTAGCCAGTAAATGGAGTTGACAATGATTCCTTTATGAAGTTTAAGGATATGGCCCCAGAGCTTGTCAATTTGAATCCCTACTTTATCCACACATATAACAACAGCAGTTGAAGAAAGAGAGCAAATTCTTGAAGCAATTAAAGGAGAATCAAGCTTGATACCTCTGAACAATTGGACATTTGGCTGGGTTCGAACTTGAAGATTGTTAAACTCTTCTGTCAAATGCTGATCCGTAAGAACTGGTTGAATAGGTCTCTGAATTCCATAAGGAATAGGAACACCTTCAGCATTGAGAGCAGGAGCAATGCCATTGGGGCCCGGGTCTTTGGATAGATTGTCCCAAGATGGAACATCTGAGGAAAGATAATGCATGTCTTTGGAAACAAAGTTTAAGTCAGCAAAATCACCAAATTTGAAGACCAGAGAAGGATTTTGGTGGTAGAAACTTAACTGGGCAAGGAGATCGGATCGTTCAACCGGAGAGAAGAGCATAAACTTGTGAAGAAAAATGAGGGAATTTGCATTTAGGTTTTTTGATGTATTCGGATTTTTTTTGGGTAAAGGATTTTGGGACCTTATAGTATTTTGCAAACTTTAATATACAGTATACAAAAACTTGTACATGCATACCCCACAAACGAGGATCGCTATGTACGGTCCAGATCTTGGAATAAAGGGCAAATATGCCCATCCGACAGCTCTCGTTGCCCTACGTAACCCCTCGTGTGAATATGCACCCAAACCAAAGGGGGTTTAAGGGGGATTTTAATTTAAATTGTGTCAAATGCAATGGTTTATGTTAGTAATGTTAATGGTAGTTGTGTATTAATGGTTTGTGTTAACTAAAAAAAATTTTGGCCCCTTTGGGGCCTTAAGGATGGTGTAGGGATGCATGTAATATTGTGCATGGAGTTTCCTTAGTGCATGTAATATTGTGCATATAATATCTGTGCATGGAGATTCCTTAGTGCATATGAATCATAATAGAAAATGGTAGTAGAGCTAAAAACAAGCCATTACATTCGAAGTCCTAATATTAAGTGTGACATAATACCATAATAGATAATAGACAAATGGTAACACATTTAAAAAACAGACAGACTCTGAAATCTAAAACGTGATTGCTCTCTGCAATGTCTGAAATCTAAAACGTGATTACTCTCTGCAATGGCTTCATGGACCACTGTTAAAGAAAGAAAAATTACCATGAGGCCAGAAAAGGGGCCAGTTCAAGCCATCTGTTAGAGCTGCCAGATTGGCACATGCATCCAAAGCAGTCGCATAAGTGTATTTATCTGGTTTCACCCCTTCAGCATTCATTTGATTGAAAAACTCCAAAGCCTTCTTATTATTTCCATTCTGCACATATGCTCCAAGCATACTTGTCCAGGAGATAACATCACGGTAATGCTTTTCATCAAACAATTGTGTTGCATTCTTAACATCTCCACAATAAGCATATGCTGCAAAACAACAACAAGGTCTCCTTCAAAACCCATGGCAACAATGTTCTGATGAATCTTCTTTCCAGTTACCAGATCCATCATAGCAGCACAAGCGTCAAGAGGACTATGCCCTCCAGCTGCATAGACCCCAAGCATAAGGTTCCAGGAGAATACATTGGGTTCCTGAATAGACTCAAATACTGACTGAGCATCCTTCAAAGCTCCACATCTACCATACATTTATTTACATTGATCTTAGAAGATTGAGACTCCATGCGGATAGTAAAGATCGTCCATGTGGGTCTCCTGAGAATCCTTTGAACAGTAAGCCCCGCCCAAAAAGTCTTCAAGCTTGGGCTCTTTCTCTACCAGATTCACCTGCTGGGCATCATACTGCATTGTCATATCCTTGTTTCTGTACCTGAACGAGTGTTTAAGCTGTAAATCCGATTCTCCCAACTCTCTTGACTTAAATAAAAATCACAAATCCAACCGCACAAATAGCACAATAATGATGACTCAGGAACGACGTAACTGCAAAGACAAGCAAAAATTGTGAACACACAACAGTGCAGTAATCTAGGCTTGTCCGAAGATGTTAAAAACATGCGCCCAAACAGCTTTTAATCGCTGTAACTTATGAGCTGTTCAGGCCGAAGCATATCTACCATGCTTTTCATGCACCCACTGAATGAAACATTAGAAACAAAATCAGTGTCCAGAAACCAATGTCGAATAAAAGATAGCTTACATCACAGGCTGCTACAAGAAGGTTTCCCAAAAGCTCAACAAGCTTCCCACCATCAGGCTCTATGAGACCTGCTTGAATCCGACCCACAAAACCACGCCCCCTGTTATAAGATCTGTTATGAGGAAGCTTCTCTCCTGCCCTGTTTCGTGCCCTAAAAAAAGAGGGCTGTTTAAAATAAAAAGAGGGCTTTTGTTGTGAGCCCTCGGATGTTGGACCATTGGAAAAAAAAAAGCTAAATCAACGACTAAGAAATGGTGCACTCTAGATGTACGCATTAGTACATCCATTTGAATACGCCATGAAACCTTAGGAAAACCTCTGTGAAAAGCATACAAAAACACAAAGAAAACCCCCTGTTATTATGCTACATATTGAAAAAGCACAGGTTGAAACAACAGAAGGACAAAAACAGAGAAATGAGAGGTCAAAGCAGACAAGAAAGGGAAACGGAAAAATTCTAAGGCAAAGAAATTAAAATTTAGCAGAGAAGGGCTGAGAATTATAGATTTTACCCAATATCTTACCCTTCCACAACAATTGCAGGCACACAGCAGCTGATCTAGCACTCGGATTCTCCCAAAAGCTTTTCATTGTAGACTTTGACTGTGATTTTATGATCAAAATCTTCTCTGTAAACTCTAAAGGTACCTGTAGCAGCAATATCTTTATGGCCGACAAATTCTTCCAACCAAGATTCAATTATCTCAATTTCAAATTCAATGCAACTCGGAGAGAAGGAGTATTCAACATGGAATAAGTTCTCTAGAAAAATCTGTTTGTGAATGAGGCTATTCCAGAGGTCTGATTTCCTTTGAGAAAACCACAGATTATCTTAGATTCCTGCCACAAAATTGTAAAGATTTGAGTGTCCATAGAGTGTTAATTCATTGCAATGCTAACTCTCTACAAGGGTAGCAGGCAATTAGGCACCAGAATCGATCAATGGGAGGTAGGATCGATCGATCTTAGGCAAGTGAAAAAACTTAGGTTCTTAGGTTTGAACTGAAAAAACTGCCATTTTCAAGAAAATAGGCGCTCCTCTCTCTTAGTCACCCAATTTTCCCTAATCCATTCCTTTCATTTTTCAAAATCTTCTCCATTCAACCTATTTATAGCCACTTCAACAATTTGCAGAGGGCAAATGAATGCTAACAAACATGTTACGATTTAATCAATTTATATTTTTCATCGCCTCTGTTTCTCTCCAAAAGAATCTCTTCTGTTTTAGTTTGCCTTTTAATTCGTATATCTCAGTATGTGTTGATTGTCTTAGCATGCTACATAAGTTTTGCATATCATCCTCAGTCTGTTGAATATATTCATGTTATAATTCTCTGTTATCCATGAAGAATTTGCTGCATACAACTATGGAGGTTGAAGAAGCAAGGGATTAACATCCTAAGGGTTGATAATGTTCAATGGTTAAACTAAGTTTAACCTTGGTCGTTTTTAAAAGGTTAATGGTTACATGTTTATTATAGTAACTTATGAAGATAAGGATACGAAGACTACATCTAAGGGGGAAAATAGTTTTCAAAAGTGCTCCATTTGGAATGTGCAGTAGAACGGCACGATCGGTCCGCCATAGCGGCCGGATCAGTGCTATAAACAAAGTGAAAGAAGTATAGATGTGTATCGGTGCATGTGTGATTCAATGCAGGTGCCTAGTGAGGAGACATAAGCATCTGGGTTAAGTTCGGGAACCGATTAAATTCAGGATCATACCATTGCTACAGTAAAGTTACTGTAGCAATACAAAGGTTTGAAAATATATTTGAACTATTGGTTTAATGACTTAGAGTTCATGAGTTTAAATAAGTATTAAGCCAATTGGTTTGATCTAAAGAAGTTGGAAATATTTTGAAGATTGTTGAAACAATAGAAAGGAATATTGCATAGGGACTATTCAGTTGTTTTGAATAGACTATTAAGTTGATTGAGTTAATTGACTTAACCCCTGTTATTGTTTTCTTGAATTCTTCATTGGTATCAGAGCCATAAGATCCAGGGAAATACAATCATGTCCAGCAGATTCGGAGCAAATTTGCTCAATGCTATTGAAGTTTTTAAAGGGGAGAGTGGTTTCCAAGTGTGGAAACAAAGTATCCAAGAAGTCTTGGAGTTTGAAGGTTTATGGTATTTGGTTGATCCAAATGCAAGTAAGCAGACTAACACTAATGTTAGTTCAGGGTCAACAAGTGTAAGTGGAGCTGGTTCAAGCTCTAGTACTGCAGATTCCACAGCTGGTGGAGCTGCACGAACAGGGGGTTCTGGAGAAAGTACAGGACCAGCAGTTACATCAAAGGTGCAGCCAGATGAGGTGATTAAAATTAAAGAAGCTCAAGCCATTATTTGCTGCAAAGTTGGACCTGTTATCAAGCTTAAACTCAGGGGGCTGAGTCCTAGGGAAATGTGGACATACATGGTAACAAACTATGAAGCTAAAACATCCTCTCAGATAGATGTTTTAGAAAAACAGTTGAGGAAGCTGAAACTGCATGACAAAGACAATATAACAGAATTCCTTGAAAAATTTGATTCTATTGTGGCTGACTTGGAAGGTGCTGGTGTCATATTGAATGAGCAGTATCAATTGTTGGCCATCTCAAGGGCTGTATCACACAATGCCTATTTAGCCACTTTGCTGAGAAATATAGCAAGAACAAAGGAACATGCCATACAAATGATAAGAACAGAATTTGAGCAGAGGCAGTTTGGTCAAGAGGATGATGATCAAACTACTGAGGTACTTTATGCAGGGAAACACAAAGGAAAGAAAGGATTTAAGGCTGGCAGGGATAAGATTGGACCGTGTTACAACTGTAATGCATTTGATCACTTAAAGGCTGAGTGTCCAAAGGCAGGCAAAGAAGTTATATGCTATAACTGTGATGGCAAGGGGCACTTTGTTTCTAGTTGTCCCAGCCCAAGAGGGCAGAATTCAAAAGAGAAAACCAGGGGCAAGGGAGGCAAAGTAAGGTTTGCTCAAAGGGGAAAAGGGAGTTCCAAAGAAAATCCAGCACTGAACCTAGCTCAAGAAACTCAAGGTGAAGAAGACGAGCAGAATGAAGATGATGAGGTAAGCTATACTAAGTTATGTCATTTAATGCATGATGCAAATGATCACAATATGATAATTATAGATTCAGGAGCTGAGAGGACAGTGACATCATCCTCAAAATTGCTTAAAGACTGCAAAAGGGTGACAAGAGGGCACGTGCAGCTTGGAAATGGGGATTTACAAGAAATCAAAGACACAGGAATGCTCGAGCTATATGATTTAGAAGGAAAGGCAGTCAAACTTGAAAATGTTCTCTGTGTGCCAGGCTTAGTTAGAAATCTGATTTCTGTTTGCCAGCTTGTAGATCTCGGATATAAAGTATTATTTGAGAGATTGGAATATAAAATGTTCTTCAATAATATATTAAAGTTTGTTGGTAAAAGAGTTGGCAATCTTTTTGGGTTAAACTTAAATCACTGTGCTTCAAGTATTAATCTTGTGACTTGTACCAACTTAAAAACATGGCATGAGAGAATGTGTCATGTAAACTCTAAAACTGTGCAACTTATGATGAAGAAGGGATTAATTAAAGGCACAGCTGCAAGTGATGAGAAGTTCAAATGCATTGGATGTATTTTGGGAAAGCATACTAAACTCCCTTTCAAGAAATCAGTGAAGAGAGCACAAAATAAGTTGGACTTGATACATACAGACTTGTGTGGCCCTCTGAATGTAACTAGTCTTTCTGGAAAATGGTACTTCATGACCTTTATTGATGATTACAGTAGGATGACTAAGGTATATTGTTTAAGAACAAAAGACCTTGCATTGGAAGCATTCAAATTATTTGCAAATGAAGTGCAGGTTGAAACAGGGAGGAGAATTAAATGCTTGAGGTCAGATAGGGGAGGTGAGTTCATGTCGGATGAATTCAAGAGGTACTGTAATAAGCATGGCATCAAAAGACAGCTAACATGTAGGTTTTCACCTCAACAAAATGGAATTGCTGAAAGGAAAAATAGAACAATACTCAATGCAGTGAGAAGCATGCTCAAATATTCAGGTCTGCCAAACTTCCTGTGGGAAGAGGCAGTTAAGGCAGCAGTTTATGTGCAGAACTTGGTGCCATCCATAAGTATTAAAGGAGAAGTCCCCATGAAATTGTGGTCAGGTAAATTGCCAGATTATGACAGGCTTAAAGCCTATGGATGTTTAGCATTTGTGCATGTGCCTGATGAGTTGAGAAAGAAGTTAGATGATAAAGCATACATAACCTATTTGGAGGGCTATGACCAAGAATCTAAGGCCTACAGATTGTATGACTCAAGCAAAAGGAAAATCATAATTAGTAGAGATGTATTGTTCGCTGAGGAGCAATACTACAAGCTGTTACCTAAGATCAATAATCGAGAGCAGACCGCAGAAGAAAGAGAAGTCCAAAGGGAACCAGCTGAACCTGCATTTACAATCGACAGTGATGAAGAGGAAGATATTGAACCAAAACAGAGTCTAACTGCTTCTAACAATGTGGATGTTGAAAATGTGCAGCCAGAATGTCCTGCTGATCAGCAAGCTGAAAGTCAACCTAAGACTATAAGGAGAAGAAAGAGAACTGAAGCAGAGATACTCCGGGGTGAAACTGGGGAAAATTTGGAAGCACTTGGAAGGGATAATCTTGGCAAAAGCAAAAGACTCAAGGAAAAGGAAGGTGAGATACTTGGCCTTTTTGAAATATTGATGCATCTAGATATTTCAGTGCCCAAAACATATGATGAAGCTATAGCTTCTCCTGATAGCAAAAATTGGATAAAGGCAATGCAAGAGGAAATGAAATCATTTAATAGAACCAATACTTATGAAGTAGTGAACAGACCAAGAGATAAGAACATTGTAGGGAACAAATGGCTGTTCAAGCTCAAAACTCAAGCTGATGGAGTGACACCTAAGTTTAAGGCCAGGTTAGTTGCCCAAGGCTTTACTCAGAGATATGGGCAGGACTATGAGGAAACCTTCTCACCACTTGTCAAAATGAATAGCATAAGAATGCTATTGTCAATTGCAAATGCAGCAGATTTGGAAATCCATCACATGGACGTTACAACAGCATTTCTGAATGCTACACTAGAAGAGGAAATTTACATGAAGCTGCCTCCAGGGTTTGAAGCAGAATCAGGGAAGGTTTGGAAATTAAACAAGGCAGTATATGGGCTTAAACAGTCCCCAAGAGAGTGGTATAAGTGTATAGACACTTTTCTCAGAGAACAGGGATTTGTCAAATTACAAAATGATGGTAATCTTTACAAATTTCAGAAGGGAGCTAAGTGGTGCATAATAGCACTCTATGTAGATGATAATATAATGGTAGCAAATGGTCTTGACATTTTGGAGCAGTGTAAGATCATTCTCAAAAATAGATTCAAGATGACAGATCTTGGAGAATTAAGGAAATTTTTAGGAATAGAAGTACACAGAAATAGAGCAAGCAAAACTCTGATTTTGACACAAAAAGGACAGATTGAAGGAATGCTCAACAAATTTAAAATGAATGATTGCAACATTTGCAGGACACCTATAGTACAGGGTTGCAAGATTTCTGCTGAAATGAGTCCCAAAACAGAATCAGAGAGAGAAGAAATGAGTGACATACCATATATGTCCCTGGTTGGATGTCTATCCTATGTGGCAAATTGCACTAGGCCAGATATAGCCTATGTAGTGAATATGCTAAGTAGGTATAACAAAGACCCAGGAAAGCAGCATTGGATGGCAGCAAAGCGTGTATTAAGATATTTAAAAGGTACAATGAATGATGGCATTTGTTATAGCACTGAAGATATGCAATTGTCAGCCTACTGTGATGCTGACTGGGGAGGGGATCTTGATACAAGGAAGTCCACATCTGGGTACTTAACTTTTTTAGGAGGTGCACCTATTAGTTGGAAATGCAAAAAACAGAATGCAGTAGCCATGTCAAGTGCAGAAACTGAGTATGCATCAGCTGTACTAGCCACAAAGGAAGTGATCTGGGAAAGAAGATTATTAGTTGAACTTGGATATTGTCAAATTCAAGCCACTGCATTATACTGTGATAACACTAGCTGTATTGCCATGACCAAAGATCCTGTATTCCATGAAAGGTCAAAGCACATAGAGCTTGAGTTACATTTTATCAGAGCAATTGTTGGAAAGAATATAGTCAGGCTGGTCTATGTCAACACAAAGAGTCAGCTGGCAGATCTGCTCACAAAGCCCCTGCCAGAAAGGAGGTTTTCAGAATTAAAAGATCTGATACAATGCTTAGATTATAACATGAAGGGGGAATGTTGAATATATTCATGTTATAATTCTCTGTTATCCATGAAGAATTTGCTGCATACAACTATGGAGGTTGAAGAAGCAAAGGATTAACATCCTAAGGGTTGATAATGTTCAATGGTTAAACTAAGTTTAACCTTGGTCGTTTTTAAAAGGTTAATGGTTACATGTTTATTATAGTAACTTATGAAGATAAGGATACGAAGACTACATCTAAGGGGGAAAATAGTTTTCAAAAGTGCTCCATTTGGAATGTGCAGTAGAACAGCACGATCGGTCCGCCATAGCGGCCGGATCAGTGCTATAAACAAAGTGAAAGAAGTATAGATGTGTATCGGTGCATGTGTGATTCAATGCATGTGACGCTCCCTGAATATATACGACCCTCGGCCGTATACATACGGGGACTTTCCCCTCCCATGGCGATCATCTCACCATGGCCAGGGCCCTCCGTCTATTCCGGTCACCCATACCGTGATGGCTGGAAGAAGGACACGAAGGGGTCATTCGGCCCACGCCTTCAATGGGACTCCTACGTCGCGGAAGCATGAATACAAGGTTAGCACACAGCATAAATCATATAATATCAACCACCCCGAAGGGTGGCTCATCCATCCCAATACCAACGGCAAAGAACATGCATCTAACACTAAGTAAGCACCCGAACCCCAGGTTCTACTCCGGCTCAGACTCTAATGAGGATCGACCGACGGTGGGCCTCAAGAGATCAGCCAGACCGAAGTCCTATGGCGCTATCGGCATAGAACATTGGCTAGGGTTGTCCACTCCATCCGCCCCCTCCCATTGCACACTTTGCGGATGGGTCAATTCACGCTATGGCTTCGCTTATAGCCTTCCCAGACGCAGGTTCAAGGTATCACCCTTTGAGCCTACTCTGTGTCATGACTCCCGGTCCGATGAGGCGTGCCTGGGAAGCGCCCCTTCCGTAATCACAAAGTGGTTCCATGGGTGAGCTAGAGAATACGTGCGCGCATCACCCCCCCCCCGCGATCCGCATCTTACTTTACTCACCCTAAATCTACTCAAAGTACAGATGCCCCATGCGGTCACACCTCTGTACCGTGGGAGTGTCGGACCCATACCCGGCCGCTCAGCCCCCTAGCTAGCTCACGGCTGGCTATTAGGCCTAGCCCACCGTAGGAGTCTCGTGAGCCTTTTATGTTCGTGGCAAGACCCCACCCCCACTTCACCACTTGTGTTCCTTGTCTGTGCTAAGCGGTCCATAGCATCTAGGACCCGGTGGGCTCTTGTGCACAGTGCCGCATTAATGGGACTCTACAGGCTATCTAGGAGCATACTACAACACATGGCTGGAGAGGTCTCTACCCCCCGTAATCCCCCCTCCCCATTTCAGAGTAAGACTAGACAAAGAACTAACAATCCATCCTTTCGAAGCAAGAACCAGAATCGAATATAAAGAGAACTTACTTTTTACAACCAAGGGTTAGTTCCTATGATTGAAACACGTAGAGAATGATTGAAACACAAAGAGAACAGAAAACTTAACACAACCAAGGCCCAATAGGGGCGTTATCTAGAATTCACGGCTATCCTAGCCACCCACCCGAAGTTAACTGGACTCGTTACCATGGGGTGCTTCCATCTCTTGGGAGTTGAGGGTTCACTTTTTGTTCACAAAGCGACTTGGTATGGTGGCGCCTCGATAGGTATGATGGGCGCTCGGCTCTGCTCCTTCTTTGGCGAATTGAGGGAGTCAACACGGGGATAGGGATCAGGTTGACAGCCTAATTTGGAAATCCCCATGCTCCCCAATCGATTGGGGCAGGTGGCGCCTTCCCAAAACAGTAATTAGTCTAATTAATCCTATTTAGTCCTTAATTTCCTAAGTTATAGGTTAATATCTTTAATGTGTTAAATTAGCATAGCTAATTTAATCCCTTTTAGAGTAACCCCCTTAGGTTATAGGACCCCCTAGTGGCGTACCTTTAATGGGTGACGTGTCGGTGTATCCCGTATAAATACGTGACGTAGACCGTAGAAATACGGGGAACGTCACATTCTCCCCTCCTTAAAAATAATGCTGTCCTCAGCATTGGGGTTAGTTAATCGAATACATATACGTAAAGAACTCAATTAGAAAAGTATAACATTAATACGTTGAAATTATAGCATTTCGGACAGTAATACATTGAAGTTGAAAATATCAAGGTGCAAGCACCAAAGTACCTTATATAAGCTTATCATCAGAGTAAAGTCTGATTTGAAAACATCATGGATAACAAAAGTGACACATGTAAACAAAAACGAATGCGAGAAGCTTGGGTCATCAGCAACCCTCTATACATGGCAGGTCACGATCTGCTCACTGGCCTGCACATGTCAATATACCAGTATATCAATAATATAATTAGATTGTGGTTGAAGGGACCACCCCCTATAAATAAAAGAAAATCTATCTAGAAAGGAACCTATCATGTCTATGGCTTGCAATTCATTGCGGCATAAGGAATGGTTTAGTTCCCCGTATAGCCGAAATGAACGCAGTCTAATTAGATGCTTTCCAAGCAATGCGCGGTCATGTCAACATCAACAGTTCACCACGTCCTAGAGAACACAAAGGTGATCCCATCATCGGTTATTATTATAAGATACGATGCATCTACCCCTCTAGAACATGATTCTCGGGCAGTTAAGCCTTCAAGCTTACCGCCGGGAGCGAGGTTGATAGCATCGTTGATGGTGCGGCCTTGAGATTCTCGCATGAAGTCCGGATAGTGCTTCTCAAGATCTATCTTCATCACCCAGGTAGCATCCTCAACTGGTAAGTGCTTCCACTTGACCAAGTATTGTAACATTTGAGTCCTTCTGGTCTGTTTGTAAGCTCGATCAAGAAGAGCTTCAGGCACTATCTCCAGTTGCTCTTCAGTCATTTCTAGGAGGGTTGGAGTATCCAAAACCTCCTCTGGATCAGGGGTGTGTTGCTTCAGAAGACTCACGTGGAAGACCTTGTGGATCTTCAAGCGGGGCGGCAAGTCTAAGCGATATGCCTGTTCACCAACACGTTCAGTAATCTTGAACGGCCCAGCCCATCTGGGTGCCAACTTCTTGCAGTTGCCAATTTTAAGCTTGGCTTGTTTTACTTTGATCTTAAGCCAAACCGATTCGCCCACCTGGAAGACTCGTGGGGTTCTGTGTTTATCTGCTACACTCTTCTGACGACTGCGTGCAGCTAATAAGTAACCACGAACTTCTTCAACCAAAGCTTGCATTTCCAAAAGGAGTTGTTGAGAAACCTCCACTTTAGAAACAGGGTTATGCCATGTGTCTGGAGTAAGACATTGATACCCATAATTGATCATAAAGGGAGACATCCTGGAAGACTCCTGTTTCATGCTGTTATAGGCAAACTCTACCAGATAAATATAGTCAGCCCATTGTGATTGCTTACTCCACACATAACTGCGCAGCATATCCTCTATAATACGATTGGTACGTTCTGTCTGACCATCCGTCTGAGGATGATATGCTGTACTCATAGCAAGCTTGGTCTGGATGGTGGCGAAGAAGTCTTTCCAGAATGCACTTACAAACTTAGGATTCCTGTCTGAAACAATTACTCTTGGCATCCCGTGCAACCTGAAAATTTCTTTTGCAAATAGCAAGGCGGTGTCGAAGGCGGTGTCCGTGGTTCGACATGGCAAGAAATGAGCCATCTTTGACAATTTGTCGACCACTACCATTAATGCATCATATCCACGGAGAGTACGTGGAAGGCCCACAATGAAGTCCATGGTTATTACTTCCCACTTGGCGTTGGGCACATCCAAGGGTTGCAACTCTCCTGGAACTCTTAATTGCTCAGCCTTAGTTTGTTGACACACCTGACACTGCTTAATGTATCTGGCAATGTCCTTCTTCATAGAAGGCCAGAAATAGCTGGAACGAATCTTGAAGTAGGTCTTCATAAATCCCGCATGTCCCGCTATAGGGCTGTTGTGTGTGTCATGGAGAATTAGCTTGCGCACCCCTGAAGTCTCAGGAACGCACAACTTATCCTTATGATATAATAAGTTGCCCTCTCTCTTATATAAACGGAAAGCTTCACGTTCTTTATCTGTACGTGCTTCTTTACTCAAACTCCCCCAAACATCACAAAATTCTGGATCTGTGGCCAGGGTCTGTTCTATCTGTTTCCCAAACTCGCTGATGAGTGTGGAAATGGCGTTACAATGGGTTCGGGTTATCAAAGGATGACGGGACAACGCATCCGCAACCACATTGTGCTTCCCAGGCTTATACATAATCTCAAAATCATACTCTTCCAAAAATTCCATCCATCTCCTCTGACGGAGGTTGAGATTCGGCTGGGTGGTTAAATAACGGAGACTCTGATGATCCGTATCTAACTGAAATCTTCTACCAAGAAGGTAGTGTCTCCAAATACGCAGAGCGCGGACAACTGCCAACAATTCCTGGTCATGGGTAGGGTATCGCTGTTCCATGTCGTTCATCTTCTTTGAATCATATGCAATAACTCTCCCTTCCTGCATTAGGACTCCATCGGTAGCAATCTTACTAGCATCGGTTGCCACTAGCTTATCCTTTTCAGGATCAGGCAATGTGAGGACTGGTGTAGACGTTAAAGCATCCTTAAGCTTCTGAAAACCTACCTGGACTCTTGCTTTCCAATGTTCCATCCAATCCCTCACCTTCTCGTGTTTTGTGAGATCAGTAAGAGGTGCGGCAATTGTTGCAAAATCCTTAACAAATTTCCGATAATATCCTGCGAGTCCCAAGAAACTTCGGACTTCCGAAACATTACCTGGAATAGGCCAATCCTTTACTGCTTCTATCTTGGCTGGATCGGTAGCAATTCCCTCTGCTGAAATGATATGCCCCAAATAGTCGACCTTGGGAGTGGCAAACTTGCATTTAGAGAACTTGGCAAAGAGCTGATGGCGCCTTAGCTTCTGTAAAGCCAACCGAAGATGTTGTTCATGTTGCTGCAAGGTTTTACTATAGATGAGAATGTCGTCAAAGAAAATAACAACAAAGTCATCTAAGTATTGGCGGAAGATGTCATTCATCAACCGCATGAACGTTGCAGGGGCATTGGTTAACCCAAAAGGCATAACGGTGAACTCATAATGCCCATATCTGGTGCGAAACGCTGACTTATAAATGTCCTCCTCCTTTATCCGTATTTGATGGTACCCGGAGCGTAAATCAATCTTTGAGAAATATTTGGCTCCTTGTAACTGGTCCATGAGATCATCTGCCCTAGGCAAAGCATAGCGGTTCTTGATGGTATGCTTATTGAGTTGCCTATAATCAATACACATCCTTAAGGAGCCATCTTTCTTCTTGACAAAAAGAATAGGAGCGCCAAATGGTGAAACACTAGGCCGAATAAATCCTAGGTTTAGTAACTCCTGAAGTTGTTTCTTAAGCTCTGCTAATTCTGGAGGACTCATTCGATACGGGGCCTTGCTGGTAGGCTTAGTACCAGGTTCTAGAGCTATCTCACATTCTACCCCTCTGAAAGGAGGAAGCTTGTGGATGTCATCTGGAAAAAGATCGCTAAATTCCCGAAGAAGGGTGGCAATGTCTTGCGGCAAGGTATCGATTACCTGCTTCTGCTTGGGGTCAGACTCAATGGAGGCAAGTGTAATGAGGCAAAGGAGTTCATCCCTGCGTATAGCTTTTTCTAACTGCTTGATTGACATAGACTGCATAACAGAGTGGAATGGATCACCTTTTATCATCACGCGTGCTCAGTGCTCGAATTTGACGGCCCGCCCTTAATTTTCTAGGGACGGGCAAAATAATTTTTCCCCTTTCGCGTGACAGGTAGTTCCTAAATTCAAGCCTTTCAAATGCAATAAAAAAAATTAAGATGACAGAAACTAGTTTTTTGCCTCAAAAAACATAGATGGATAGAAAGAAGGCTACTCAAGTGGCATTCCCTCCTTTGCTTCGCTTCATACCAGTCCTTGTAATATGTTTGCCAATCTATGCTTTCAAAAGGTTCATTCCACAATGATACATACATTGTGGCATCAAGTGTTTCTAAGTTCATGCTCGATCTTATAGCACTCTTAATAGCATTTTGAAGGGAGAAACCTCTCTCACAACAGGTCATGCTTCCAGGAATGACCAATATTGCCATAATTTCATCAATGCTAGAAAACTTTTCCACCAACTGTCACATGTTCCATTTTCATCTCTACAAATAGTCCAAGCCATCGCCATCACCATCCCTTTGTTCTTGGCAGCCTTGAAAAGTGTCTCAACAAAATCGTCCCTCTCACTCAAACATCTAGCCATGTCTACTTTTGAAGCAAACTTGGCAAGCAATTTTTCCAACCATTCTTTAGTCTTTTCATCCCCTACACCATCATCCACAGCATATGCAGATGGATTGAAGAACTTCATGGCATTATATATCTCACTCACATCTTCAAACCTCCTAGCAAGTGCATCCAATACAACATGCAAGATATTTCTAAGTCAATGGTTCATTGGTTTCTAGAATGTATGTTTTAAATTCGTTTAGAAAATGGGATAATAATCTATTTCAATATAAATTATGGAATTTATATATAGATATATAGCAAGAAAAAATGACGGGCATTTCTCTGTTCCTAGCCTTTCAAATGACGAGTATGTCTTGTAGTTGTCCTTCCCTATGACGGGCAATTGCCCAAGTGCTGCCCTTCATTTGCCATACAAAAAAATTTTCCACCTGTTTTGACGGGCAAAAATCCAAAAAACAGGCATGAAAGCCGTCAAATTCGAGCCCTGCGCGTGCTCCATTAGCGGCGTTGAAGGTAACCTCTCGTTTCTCGCAGTCTATGTTGGCCCTCACAGATGCCAAAAACTCCATACCAACAATAAGATCATATTTGCCAATGTCCATTAACTCGGCACCCAAGGCAACTGGTGCACCCGGCAACTGCATCTTAAGGTTAATGCGGCGGCCATGCGTGTGCCTGATTTTACCACTGGCTAACGTGACTGGCTTAGGTCGGGATCTCAACGTTTCAAGTTGCAATACCTGGGCCATTCTAGGAGAAGCAAAGTTATGTGTACTACCCGTATCCATCAAAATTATGAAAGGCTTATTGTCTACTTGGCCTATTGTAGAAATAACAGAAGGCTGACTTTCAGCGTTGCCAGTTTCTATGGTGGCAAGAATATGAGACGCACCGTGAATGTACTCGGGAGCCTCGTCCTCGACAGGCAGATTGGATTCCAGATCTTCCCAATCGAGGTCGGCCATGGCCAGTTGGGCAGTCTGCGTGACGTAAGGGCAATTCTGCATATAATGGCCGGGTCGCATACACCTGTAACATGCCTTATCCTTACGTAGCTGATCTCGGGCCTCTTTGGGAATAGACTGTAAGAGATTCCGAACTTCCTTGCCAACATTGGTGGGTTTGTCAGGCATGTTGAAGGTGACTTTCTTTTCCTGTCGACCATAAGAGTTCTGCTGAGAGGGCCCCGGACTGGGTGAGCGGGGTTTATATGGTGTGGACGGCCGTGGCTGCGAGTAAGAAGCAGGTCGCGGATACTGGTTCTTTGGTGTGTCCTCTTCGAGGCTTAATGCCTTAGCCTCCGCTTCTGCTACTGATTTTGGGTCTATGGCCTTGACCATTCGTTTAATGGATGGGGCCAACCCTTCAATGTAGCCCTCTACCGCCCTCTTTTCATTCATCCCTGGTACATACAACCTCAGGCGCATGAATTCATCAGTGTTATGCCTGAACGGACATGCCCTTCTGCTCCAACCTGTAAAAGGTCTGGATCTGTTGGCATTTGTGCGCACGAGGCACGTAATGCGATTTAAAAGCCTTGGCGAACTTTTTGAACTTGCACCTGCTCCTGTCCAGGTGCTTGGCTCTGGCATAACCCGGCAAGGTTGGTGGTGGCAACCTTTCCTGTATCCTTCTCTGTCATTCCATAGGACTTTCCAAACTCCTTCATCTCGTCCAACCAGGATTCTGCATTCAAGCCACCTCTGGATTTCCCATCAAACTGAGCCAACTTCCTGTTCTTCCATATATTAGTTATGGCTGTATCAACGGTTTTTCGGTATTCCTTATCCTTACGCTTCGCATGGTCACTGACTGATAGCGATGACCCAGAAGACACCGAAGTGGTTGAGTGTGAGGAAGTGGCGCTATCCTTAGAGGAACTTTGGTGACGCTTAGCATGAGTCCTCCTTGGTACAGGTACAGGGCTAGCTCTAGGGGGAGATGGCTGTTGTGCAGGTGGACTCACTGGTCGCGGAGGTAATTCCGGTCCGTCCTCCTGGGTTTGTTGTGGTGGATTGGTATGCAATACATAGGCCTGTAATTCGCCGAGTTGCCTTTTCATTAACATCAATTCCTGTTCAGGTGTCAGCCTACTGGCGTTGGAGGGTGTTTGCCAAGCGGCGTTACGTGCACCGTCTATAGCGAGCATTCATGAAAGTATAAGCAGATTTACAGTAATGTACAATTCCTTTAAGATACATTTTGCTGATAGTGACAAGAAAATATACAATCAGAACTAATATTTTATTTCATTCAAGTTGAGTACAACAACAAGTTGATTGGTACATGGGTTGATACAAAAGTAGGTATGATACAGTGGGGGTTTTTTTTTAAAGTTCTACTCGCACACCGGGTAACAGCAACAACAGAAAAACATAACTGGAGAGACCAAGCCTAGGGGTTTGCGAAGGGGTATAAAATCGCGTAACGGGTACTCTCCCGTACAGCTCTAACGAGCTTATAGCGTGCCCAGGCTTGGACAATCACTGGTTGATATTCCCACGTTGGGCTAACAATGAGAAGATTGAAAAGCCTCCGCAGAGCATAGAAGAGTTGCCAAAGGTGGTCGTTGGCGTCCTCGAAAGCCTCGTGCCTGCTCATATTCCAATAGTCCCAGGTACGGCACAGGGTCAGCTTCAGGTCCTCGAAAGCTCTGTCCCTAAGGATGTTAACTATCTCCAACCCTTTATCAGGATCATAGGGTTCTCCTGGTGGCGGAGGTTCCATCTCGTAGCCTTCATCCCACTCTGGATATTCGCCATATCTTTGGCCGTAATCCTGCTCCGGCGGTCCGGGATCATCCCTCCTAACCATGTCGGTAATCCTCTCCTCATATTCCCAGAGGGTCTCTTCTGCAAGATAGTTGGAATGAATATAGAACATTTTGTAATTTCCACTATATTCTAACGCTAATACTTTGAAGAGGACTTCATGGAAAAGAAAAGAATTCACTTATATTTATCAAGACAGTAACTGTATTTAATAAGGAAATAAGGTACATCATATTATAACATGGCTAAGACATTTGCCAATCCAAAATCTCACAATCATACGTAATGTGAAAATGCGTAGCATAATTAATTTAGGAGCTAGGTCCTCCCTCTTCATCCGTGGCCCTAGGAGGTGGTGGAGGCAGTCGGTGTCGCAGCAGAGTCACCCCGGGATCTACTGTGGCAGCCGCAATAGATGCAACCTCCGGTGGGTAGGCAATGGCCAATGGGGCTGCCGTGAGGAGCTTCATGCTCATCCAAGGCGCAATATCCTGACCCAAGGCCGTCAAAGCAAGATCCCGTCGCACGAGTACATAAGTAAACGTACGATAGGGAAGCTTCTTGTGGCCGGCCAGTGTAGAGAGAGCACGGAGGGCCCACCATGAAGCTTCAGCCTCTGGCCCTAGATCTCGGGCTATAAAAAGGACTTGCCCCCTGCCTGGAAGGACACAAAAAAACGGGTGAGGTGGTTACCCGGCAAAGACCTTCCCCTTCGCGGGGTCTCGGATGTAGCCACTTCCTTATCCAAGTCCATGGGGACTTCTTCCTCCCTAAGTTCCCCGTTGTTCCTCCTTCTTATCAGATTATGGTATAAATCCTCTCCCTCGTCATCCGAGTCGGAGGGGACCTCAACCATGTTGATGTTTGGGACGTGGGGTCCCATAGCCGTGAAGGCCTCCGGTGACGGCTGCGAGGCCGGCTCCTGCATCACGAAGTCCCGAAGACGTAATAGAGTCTCTGCCGGCTCTATGGTCTCTTTGGCGGAACTGGAGCAAAATTTCTGCACCTCTCGGAGGAAGCTCGAGAAGTGAAGTCAATAAAATCGCCCATACAAGATTCGCAAGCTCATAAAGCACATGGTCTTTTTAAACTTTTACCAAAAACCGCCACCATGTGATACGCCCAGATAATATCATCCAAGAGAAGGTACTCTTGCCCTTGGTGATAGATAACCGGAAGGCCGTTTAATCCTGACAAGCCTATAGCTTGTTCACGGGTTGATGGCAACTCCTCCGCTAATCAAGCTTCCAACGGGCAAAGTCGCCCATACCTATGTGCTCGTCTTCCCCCTCCTCGGAAGACACTGGCAGTTTGCCTTTTTCTACAGGCAATTCTTCATCCTCAACGTATTGGTCCATGAGGATGGCTAGGGCAAAAGTAACTTCCAGATATTGCCGCCCTTGCTGCTGGACCACAGGCAGGTGTTTTCCCCATCGGAGCTTCCCCTTCAGGACATCATAAGCATGGGTGTCCCCGCCTAACATCTGCCGGACTACCTCCCGCTCCAAATACAGCTGGGGAGGATCCCCAAGAGGAATACACAGAGGAAGCATTTCCTCCATGTAGAAGTCGAAGAATCCGGCGTAATCCGGATGCCTCTGCATATTGGCGAGGAGGTGTAGGCGTTGGCATAGTAAAGGCCGCAGCAGGTCGAAAGGGACTTGCGGATCCCATTGCTCTCCATCATTGTACCAAGCGACAAGGTCGGCGGCAGCCATGGCACTAGAAGGGAGGAGAGAGGAAAAGAAACATTTGAATTAAACTTTAAGACTCCTTTTATTGAGGCTGACGTCAGCATTTTGTTTCATCCTTAACATAAAATAAATAAGATTTTAATACAAAATGACAGTGTTTATGAAATATCAAAAAAAATATTTACAATGCGGAGGCCCGCAACACATGCTAAGGATGCTCCCCCCGAATCCTGCGGGCGAGGGCTAAATCCTTAGGCATTATGGTTACCCTCTTTGCGTGAATCACGCAAAGATTGGCGTCACCAAAAAGTGCCACCAAGTAGGCTTCAGCAGCCTCTTGGAGTGCCAAAATTGCAAAGGTTTGGAAACGGAGGTCGGTCTTGAACAGCTCTGCCGATCTCCGCACCGGCCCTGGAAGGGTAGCTTCCCAATCGGCGTGTGTAGACTTCTCGGAACTTGGCGGATTTCCCGCGAAGGCCCGCGATCGGCCTGGTCGATGCAGGGGAGGGCTTCCTCTGGGGGCGGGCTTTGCGGCGGCCCCTGTCTTTAACACCGTCTTAGCCCCAACAGCCAGTCGGGAGCTATCCACCCGCTGCTGCCTCCGGTCGGAGCTCGTCTTCTTTCCAAAAGCCCCGACAGTCCTTAGTTTCTCTTTATACTGACTGCCGGTCTTATGGGCTAGACCCTTCCTCCGGTGCTTAATACCGATGCGTCGATTGGGCCCGCCCACCCCCGATGCTCCTTCATCTTGTGGGTTCCTACTGGTCTTGCCGGTCCCGGCCTCTTGTTCGAAGCCCCTCCCCGTTGTTCCCGCCCTCCTCGATCTTCCCCGACCGGAAAGCAAACAAATTGGGCTGCGGCAAAGACGGCGATTAAGTTCAGCTTGGTACCGCTGTGGTCGCAGGCCCATGTCTATCTGAATGGTTATCAGATAGTCTATGCTGATATCGGGGATTTCTCCCCATACAAAACTGTTGGAATCTTCATGCCAGCGGTATGGGGGAACCTCAATGGCTCTGCCATCAATGACGGCAAAGCCGCCCCTCGAGGTACTCAGATTCCCTTCCGCGCTGGGCCAGATCCGCCCGCCGATCTCCCTATGATCATCCTCTCCGCCAAACCCCCGATACGGCCGGCCTCTCCCGATGTCTTCCTCCTCTCAGATGGCCTTCCCGCCGAGGATAGAATTTAATGAGCATCATGACCATGTCGTTGCTCAACAATGGTATAGGAGAGTCGGCGAAGGTTCAAATGATAAAAATGGCTCGAGAAGTGATAGATAGGATAGGGAATCCTATCGTTGTTCTCAAACCTATTTACCAGCTCATCCAGAAGTATGTCAATAAAGGCCGGGTCTGTAGCCATGTGCTTGGCGATCATGGCGTAAATCTCCACGATGCTCAAAGTAGATGGGACCGGGGCGCTCTTGGTATTGGCCATAGCGGTAGTACCAAGGTCTACGAAGTCGAGCGGTGAGGCGCTGGCGGCGAAGGAGACGGCAAAAAGGGGGTGCTAGGGTTCGCAGCAACAAGGGCTGAGAACAAGGTCGTCCGTGGCGATGGCGACGGCGCTCAAAGCGGTCGGCTACCAAGACAGGGCAAAAACAAATGACAAGAAGAATTTCGTTAAACGGCCAGTTAAGTTTGAAATTTTAAAATTTTCCTGTTAACTTTCAAATTTTTTTATTAAAAATATAATTATACGGCGGGAATACACGAGGCATACGGTCGGGCGCCGGTTGCATTATACGTGCTTCCGCCTCGACTGGGGGTCGTCGAAAAGCAAGCGGCGCCCGAGTTGACCTGGCGGGCCCGCGTTGACTCGGGTCTGACTGGTCGGGCGCCGACGGCATTTCTAGCTCCTCTACTATGACTACAAAGCGACAAAAGGCAAGCGGCGCCCGAGTTGGTTTTTGGGCCTGCCCTTGACCATTTTTCGCCTGGAGACGACCGTTCTAGGATAATTCAAGTACGCCCGATCCAATGGAACCACCCTCTTCGTCATTTGAGCCACCTACTGACACTTGCTAGGCTTCCAATCTTGGGCCCTCCAGTCGCCCCATCCTCTTTAAAGCTACAATTTCTTAATTTAACCTAACACCGAGCCAAACATCAAAGAGGACTAACAACACATTGACTTAGCCTCCTCCTAACTACCGTGCTACGAGTTAGTGTTTGGCCAGTGCTATGATTTCGAGCAACCCTCCCATGGCGATCATCTCATCATGGCCAGGGCCCTCCGTCTATTCCGGTCACCCATACCGTGATGGCTGGAAGAAGGACACGAAGGGGTCATTCGGCCCACGCCTTCAATGGGACTCCTACGTCGCGGAAGCATGAATACAAGGTTAGCACACAGCATAAATCATATAATATCAACCACCCCGAAGGGTGGCTCATCCATCCCAATACCAACGGCAAAGAACATGCATCTAACACTAAGTAAGCACCCGAACCCCAGGTTCTACCCCGGCTCAGACTCTAATGAGGATCGACTGACGGCTGGGCCTCAAGAGATCAGCAGACCGAGTCTTGGCGTGGCGTTGGCTGGCATAGAACATTGGCTAGGGTTGTCCACTCCATCTGCCCCTCCTGTGCACACTTTGCAGATGGGTCAATTCACGCTATGGCTTCGCTATAGCCTTCCGGAGACGCAGGTTCAAGGTATCACCCTTTGAGCCTACTCCAGGTTCATGACTCCTGGTCCGATGAGGCAGGTCGGGGAAGCGTCCCCTTCCAGAATCACAGTGGTTCCATGGGTGAGCTAGAGAATACGTGCCGCATCAGCAACCTCCGCATCCGTACCCGACTTACTCACCCTAAATCTACTCAAAGTACAGGATGCCCCATGCGGGTCACACCTCTGTACCCAGGGAGTGTCAGACCCATACCCGGCCCGGCTCGCGCCTAGCTCGCTGGCCGGGCTATTGAAACCTAGCCCACCGTAGGAGTCTCGGGAGTTTTTATGTTCGTGCAAGACCCCACCCCCACTTCACCACTGTGTTCCTTGTGCGGTGCTAAGCGGTCCATAGCATCTAGGACCGGTGGGCTCTTGTGCACTGTGCCGCAATTAATGGGACTCTACAGCTATCTAGGAGCATACTACAACACATGGCTCAGAGGTCTCTACCCCCCGTAATCCCCCTCCCATTTCAGAGTAAGACTAGACAAAGAACTAACAATCCATCCTTTCAGAGCAAGAACCAGAATCGAATATAAAGAGAACTTACTTTTACAACCAAGGGTTAGTTCCTATGATTGAAACACAGAGAGAATGATTGAAACACAAAGAGAACAGAGAAACGAACACAACCAAGGCCCAATAGGGGCGTTATCTAGAATTCACGGCTATCCTAGCCACGAGTTCTGGCTGGACTCGTTACCATGGGGTGCTTCCATCTCTTGGGGGTTGAGGGTTCAGCTTTTGTTTCACAGGTGCGACTTGGTATGGTGGCGCTCTGATAGGTATGATGGCGCTCAGCTCCTGCTCCTTCTTTGGCCGAATTGAGGGAGTTAACATAGGGATAGGGATCAGGTTGACAGCCTAATTTGGAAATCCCCATGCTCCCCAATCGATTGGGGCAGGCGGCGCCTTCCCAAAACAGTAATTAGTCTAATTAATCCTATTTAGTCCTTAATTTCCTAAGTTATAGGTTAATATCTTTAATGTGTTAAATTAGCATAGCTAATTTAATCCCTTTTAGAGTAACCCCCTTAGGTTATAGGACCCCCTAGTGGCGTACCTTTAATGGGTGACGTGTCGGTGTATCCCGTATAAATACGTGACGTAGACCATAGAAATACGGGGAACGTCACAATGCAGGTGCCTAGTGAGGGAGACATAAGCATCTGGGTTAAGTTCGGGAACCGATTAAATTCAGGATCATACCAATTGCTACAGTAAAGTTACTGTAGCAATACAAAGGTTTGAAAATATATTTGAACTATTGGTTTAATGACTTAGAGTTCATGAGTTTAAATAAGTATTAAGCCAATTAATGTGAGATCGGTTTGATCTAAAGAAGTTGGGAATATTTTGAAGATTGTTGAAACAATAGAAAGGAATATTGCATAGGGACTATTCAGTTGTTTTGAATAGACTATTAAGTTGATTGAGTTAATTGACTTAACCCCTGTTGTTGTTTTCTTGAATTCTTCACAGTCAAGTCTGAATAATCAACTTTGTGGACTGTGATAAATTGTTGGCATGCTTTGGAAAAATCTTCCATAAAATTCTGCACACTTAAACCTTCATCTATCACTGTTTTCATGGTTCTAATTGTATAATCAGTCAAATATAGTCGTATTACAAATGACATACTTTGCGCATGCAAGGTGGACATACAGTACAAAGTTTTCTGTAACACTTTGATGCCAAAACATAGCAACATTTTCCCATTTTTTGCTGCCATCTTGCAAAGAACACATAGGTTACACAATACATTTGGAAAATTGTCTGCATTTTTTGGGTTGCCCCTAGGGGGCAAACCCTCGTTTAAGTGGGTTTGTGGGTATATCTAGGTATATCCCGGCATATGCCTAGAATATCCTGGTGACTGCTCCAAAATGACTGTTGCCAGTAAACTGGCGGTCAGACTTCTTGCCGGTTGGTGGTGTTCGAACCGCCTAACCGGAATGAATCCAAGAAAGAGCATTTCCGACTAGATCCATGTTTTCTGAGAAGGTAGGCTCTAGAATCTCCATCTTTTCCTGCAACATCTGTATGATTTGTGGCATTGTGGTTCGTTTTTCTGGATGAAGATGGGTGCAACAAAATGCCAGGCGGATGACCTGCTCTAGTTTGCCAAGCTCAAAATTTCCGTTCTGCTATATCTCTTGGATGCTTTCTTTTTGTTTTGAAGACCCATTAAGTAGAACTAACGCTTTTATCGGCAGGCATCAGATATGGAAGTTGCTGTGGAAACCACCTGTGGAATCTTGTTAAGGGAACTTCAGGTTAGTACATTGTGTTTTGGGAAGAAGCTGATCCAAAGAACAATATCTGGTTCGAACAGTTTTGGGTTATTTTTTGGCAGCACATTTGGGACGAAATGGGATGAAGAACCAGAGACACAGAAGGATGCTGTAATTAGGTTGCTCAAGTTCCTTAATTCTGAAGCATTTTCTGTTGATATTAGGTGCAGCATTTAGTTGGGACACATCTTCTGAGAGACCCACACTCAGCAATTTAGAACTGCATAAAAGAAGGCACAACTGTTGCAGTTTGTGGTGGTGTTGGGACAGGAAAATCGAGTCTTCTCTCTTGTATTCTTGGAGAGATACCAAAGCTTTTGGGAGAGGTGAGCTTAGAATTCTGAAGATGAGGTGTCCATTTTACTTTTGCATGAGTTATCTGACTGGCCTTGCCTTTTGTTAAACTTAAAGGTTAAATTACGTGGTAGCATGGCATATGTTGGTCAGACAGCTTGGATTCAAAGTGGTAAGGTTGAAGATAACATACTTTTTGGGACTCCAATAAATAGAATAAAATATGAGAAAGTACTTGAGGTTTGTCAACTACAAAAGGATTTAGAGTTGTTAGCATATGGGGATCAAACAGAGATTGGAGAAACGGGTATCAACTTAAGTGGGGGACAGAAGCAAAGAATACAACTTGCACGTGCAGTCTATCAGGATGCTGATATTTATCTTCTTTATGACCCCTTTAGTGCAGTTGATGTGCAGACTGGTACGCAAATATTCAAGGTATTTGCTCACCTTACTGCCATAATGTTTCTTAAAATGTCTTGGTTTCCTCCGGACCTTCAACTTGCAATGTTGACAGGAATGCATTCTTGGAGTTTTGGCATTGAAAACAGTTGTTCTGGTAACACATCAAGTGGAATTCTTGAAATGTAGGAATAGAGAGACTGAAATAACGTAAGATGGAGAAATGCAGTGTACCCATGAAGGAAGAGAAGTACAGCAGATTGAAGACATACATGACCTGAAAGTCGGTTTGGCCTCTCCTTTCATCGTTCATGATGTTTATGCATATTGGCAAACGAAGAGGGCGAAATCAAAAGGCCCATTATTGCAAGAGTACCAGCAAGTGAGTCTTTCTGCATCAAAGTTGAATTTTGTAAATTTGAGTCAGGAATTGCATGTGGAATGGAGTGACTATTTTTTTTTCTTTCTATTTCTCATTCCGAGTCTATTGTGAGATTGGTCAAGTGTAATAAGATCAGATAAATAAAAGCAGTTGCAAATAGATTCACGCTTGGCTTCTCCTGCCCTCATTGATGTTCAGAGCTTGTTTCTTTTTTCTTTAGAATTGGCTGAATTTTTAAAATTTCAGACTAATATGTATAGCATGATGCTTCTACATGTGAGGTGGTAGCAGTGTCTGTTTTCTTGTGAAGAAGTGTGGTGAAAAATCTTTTCCTACAGGGTAACAGAAGACCGAGTCGCACGCCTATAGGGTAATAAAAGACGAGTCACGTGCGTCACACCATTTTTGTCATGTGCAGTGTCATTGCGGGACTGTGCAATAAACCTCGATTCCAAATATTTAAGGTTTTGACTAGGTTTTTTCCGATTGCCTAATGGTAGTTGTTCTAATAGCAGAAATGTAGGGACATGAGCGTACGCTTGAAAATATGGCAGTTTAGTGACTGCAGACATTTATGAATATCATTTCCGCCTTGGGTGTTGCCCCCAGCGTTCTTGTACTCCAAGAATGATGTGGCTACGAGTAGTTATAGAGATGAAGTTATAACATATGCAGATGTTTGGGGAGTGATATTACAAGATTCCAAAGTTTGATAAGCATTTGGAAGGCTCTGCTTGTTTTAGACATTTCACATACTTGCATTTCTATCCTCTCGCCGTTGTTGGCTTTAGGATAAGCTTTGTGTTTGTAACATTCTTCGTTGATGGTAGTAACATTTTTTAGTGTAAATGACAGATGGAAGCATCACAAGCTTATGGAATATTTAACAAAGAAGCAGAGTTTGCAAATGATTGTCCATGTGATATCGAAGAACAAGCAAAAAAAGGAGAGATCTGAATAAGGTAACTGTATTTTACCGATTGGATGACTAAAAGAATGTGAGAATATACTCGATTGTGCCAAACTCTATGAATGCCTTTGATATCAACCTAATAAAATGTCTTTGTTCGGTTAACTCTTGCAAGCAATATTCGTTCGTTAAAAAGGGCTAATAATTTTGCAAGAATATGAATTCCGCTGACCTTCAGTTCAATTATAGATTGACGATGTCAACCTGTTTCATGTGCTTCACCCAATAAAGATTGCTTTGGGCCGATGGGATGTTTGACAGTCCAGATTACTATAAACTCTGGGACATGCATAAGAACCTCTTGTGCTCAATCATTATTTTTATCGCAGGTAAGATTTTTAAATAAGTAATAGTTTAAGACCCTCTTTAAAACATTGGTTCCTTTCTGTTAAGACAAGTGGGTTCTAAACACACACTGGAGAAACAAGTAATTTGATAGCACTCGACTTGTGGAACAGGCGAACTTGCCTAAGGCGTCTTCTACATTGCGGTTAAAGAAACGCCTGCTTTCATGTAGAAAACCAGGGCTATAAAAAAAGGCATTTCACTCACAATTCAGCGCACGTCATCAAGAAAATTGCAGGTAATTGAAAGGAACTGGAGAGTAGAAAAACGCATGCCTTCTTGGATTGACTTCTGATTGGTGTTTTTCACGCGATTGGGCAAGACCACATAAAATGCTCTTCTTTAACTTATTCTCCTTTAGGAGCTACTTTAGTACCCATGTTAGGGCATAATAATGATGAATTATTATAGTCTTTGAACATACTAATATGTAGCAAAATAACAGGGGGTTCCAAGGGGATTTGATATGGATATAATTTCTTGAAACCATAGACCATATCCCTAAAACAATTCAATAGGTTATTATAAAAAAAATCATAGATTTAAGATAAAAAATAGTCATGTTAACTCATTGGTTAGATTGGTTAAAGTAGTCTTATTAGGACATTGAGTTATTTTGGTAGAGGTTCGAGCTCTCGTATTTCATATTCTTAAACCTTAAGCGAAGTCGTATAGAGGCTCAATATTCCAACAAAACCTTAGGCAAACTTGTATTTGACATCTCAAAATCATAGGCGCCCCCAATCATAAATGAGAATAAGCGAAGTGAGAGGTGCCCAGAGGCTCCAACATACAGTCTGGGCCATAGGATTGACTGATCCGCGACTGTGGTAGTCCACGATGCACCTCATTTAGAATAAAGTCCAAAGAAGGTATTATTGTGAATAAAGTGGCTACTTCTCAACTAGATTCGATGGATTATAGTCTTTCTTTGAATTTACTATTTCCATATCTTCCAAAGAAGCTATTGAGTAAAGTGGCTATGTTTCAACTATGCTTTGCATATTCTCATCAGCTGGAGTACTGTGGTTAAAATGTCACAAAATGCTTGAAATGCTGCTACTTTTTGCTAAAATTCCTATTTTGATGAATATTGTGCCCCAACATTTGTACTTACAAACGAGTCTAAATTGGAAAGCTTCCACATTTTAATGTCATTTGGAAAGACCTTAACATGTTGGGTATGGGGTCTAAACTCTTTGTTGCCATAGTGACTTATATAAGGCAATACTAGTAAACACATGTGCTTGGTGTTGCCGCACGTAAGTAATTGTGTATGTAATTGAATCATGCAGGGACTAGAGTTGCGCATATGTTTGTATTGCACGGTTGTCAAATCCATCTTAGAGAATCGGATAGAATAGATCCAACTTACATATACATTAGCAACGAGGAACCTTGTTAGGTCATCATAGTCTTTTTTGGAGACAAATGCAAACAGATAACCCATTCAATGTCATTATTCCTGCAAAAATTCCCCTTCCCATTGACGCAAAGGAATCTCCAATCTACACAAAGGATTTGCATGCCCTCAACATTGCAGCACATAGCAAGGGCGTGTTTATATGTGTATGAAGCTGGGTTTTGGCCAGTATGAGATCTGCAAACATCAAAATATATATTGTCAATTTTTCCTAAAAGAAACCAAAAGTACAATAAAATATAATAGGATATTAGCACATTTGCACATTAGAACATTAATATACAACAATATATAGCGGTTGTCACCTTAGTCAACCCCCGATTAATTAAGATTATTGGGGTTTCATAGATTCAATTACAGAAACCAATCTATTGGTATGAAGCAATGTTTGGCATAATAATTACAGAAAGGCAATGTTGTTTTGCCCCCATGGCCAACATGGTATTAAAATGTTTAAGGGCCACATTTGCAATTGGGCCTTCTCTCGCAAGTGACACTTGCAGTTGAAAGGGGTTTTTAAGAGGTAGTTCTATATTAGGTGCACAAATGTTGACATGGGTTTTTAAGAGGTAGCTACATTAGGATGTTTGTTTGTTTTAATCAGAATGGTTAGTGACAATTCATTTCTCGTTCAAATGGTACTGATATTTTAGGGATCAAGAATGAAATTCTTGTTGAAAACAAGAATCAAGTATCAAGTATTGTATTATTTTGAAGTAGCAATTTTGATTGATTGTGAAAATATGACTTTGAAGTATGGTTTAAGCCACTTCGTCATCCTCGGGTCACGGAGGGCAACCCTTCGTGCGCAGCACCTTGTTAGATTAATAATTCAACTCTTACAGCAGAATTAGTACAGCCTTCCAAGGTCACACAAGAGGTATGTTTGGTAAAACTTACACTAAAGTTACGAATCTTTGTCAGCCTGCTTGTTTCCACTTGAAAAACTTTCTCTAAACTTCCTTTCTAGCTTCATTTCCTGCTTAACCCAGCATGTAATTCTGAGATTAAGGCCACATTCATATATTACTACCAACTTTCTTGAAGTGAACATTTTATCACGGCCATCTTTTCTATAATTTATCCATCCCTTCAATTTGGAAGGATAGTATAACCAAGTAGCCTTCCGACCAACTATTGTTACCAGACCAACCAACTGTTTATAGTTTGTTCCTAATGCAGACAAAAGGTAATAGCAGAGTCAAAAGACTTACCTCGCTTAGAAGATAATGCTCCCACTTCAAACCTCGTAGCCATACAATCTCGCATATGGGATATTTTTTCCAATATATATGTACTAGGAGGTGCATCATTTTACGCTGACCTCTTCCCCTTTTGAGCACCTTCTAATTTAGAGTGCTCGTGAAGAATCTTTGCTACAACACCTGGATCAAAAGACACCTTCTTTTGCAGTTTTCCCGTCTTTTTCTTAACTGTAGTAGAGCTAGTAGCTAGAATCTCCTCCAATCACAGATTTCTAGCGATGATTCCTGATCAGACAAAGCTAGTTCGTCAACTTCACCTATATGATCTGTTTCATCTACATGATTTACTGCCTCAGTCACTGCACATGGTTCATCACCTTCTTGCCGGTTACTCAAAGCCTACAGATCATCCTCTAGTTGACCTTGTTCGAGATGTGGCTAAGAGATTGTCCACTCCATCGCTTAAAAAGAAACAATCCATTCTTCCTCATATGATCCGTAAGCTTCTTGAACAATTTACTTCTTCTTCAGCTTCTATTTTGGATGTTATGAGATGTGCAACTATTGTTATTGCCTTTGTTGCCTTCCTGCGCAGTAAGGAGCTGCTATCTTTGCTTCAGAATGAGATTTTGATTTTGGATACCCATGATAGCCTTTTTATTCGTTCCTCAAAGACAGATAGACTATTGAAGTTGGAGAATTATGCCGAAGTGTATGGTGTGGCTGGTGGCCATTTGATTAGGAGCATCCGTGTGACATGTCATGGTTGTTTTCTGAGGATAAGATCTGTTTCATATTCCACTTTGAGAACTTGGTTCAAGCTTTGCCTTGCTGCCATTGGTGAAGATGCAAGTGCTTTTGGAACCCATTCAGCAAGGAGAGGAGGAGCCACTTCAGCAGTTGCTTTGAATGTCCCGGATAAAATTTTCAAGGCTCATGGTCGTTAGCACTTTGATTCAGCTAAAGATGGTTATGTTTCGCCTTCTATCCAACAAGAACTGCTTGTTTCCCGCTTCTTAGGTTTAGGTCCTAAAGACCCTCATGCTTTGGCCCTTTTGTCGGCTTCCTCCGCCCCTCCCTGGTTTTGACAATTGAATTTATCTTTATATAATGATAAGAAGATAAATGTAATTGTCAAAACCATTGCCATGAGTTAGTTTTAACAGTTACAGTTTTTTGACGTCCTTTTATACCCTTCCTTCTCTCTCCCTTCTCATCAGCTCATCTGCATCTCCTTTGTTTTGCCATAAACTATCCTTCTCACCCACCCACCCACCCACCCCCCTCTATTTCTGTGAGTTTATCTGAGTGTTGGGATAGATCTTTGTACCTTCTCAACATTGCATCCACTGATCCATTACTTGGTTGGATTTCTTTGTTGTGCAGGCTGTTGAGGAGCATTGCGGCTCGGGCAGCATTAGCATGGTGGCAAATGTGTGGCTGTGGCATGGTGACTTTGAGTTGGGCAGCACTGACATTGTAGTTATTGTGTGGCTTTCTGGTTGTGGCTCTTGTTGTGAGCTTGTGGCTCTTGTTAGCATTGTAGCATTGTGCAGCATTGTGGCTCTTGTTGTTGGTTTTTTAGCATTGCTCTTGTTGTTGGTTTTTTAGTGGAGATGCCCAGATGTGGCTAGCTTTCAGCATTGTGGCTCTTCTTGTTGGTTTTTTTTTAGTGGAGATGCCCAGATGTGGCTTTCTTTAGCATTGTGGCTCTTGTTGTTGGTTTTTTTTAGTGGAGATGCCCAGACGTCAGCATTGTGGCTCTTGTTATTGGTTTTTTTTAATGGAGATGCCCAGATGTGGTTTTCTTGTGGCTCTTGTTGTTGATTTTTGTAGTGGAGATGCTCAGATATGGCTTTCTTTCAATTTTGTTCCCTCTTCTCCTTACCTCTCTTATTTAGCTTCCTAGTTTTGACAATTGATTTATCTTCGTATAATGATAAGAAATAATAATTCAGATTCCATAGAGGCATTACAAACATAGTTTCTTATGTATGTAAGAAGCCAACCAGTTTCATTAATATAGTTTCTTAACTGTCAACCCCTATTCACAATTCAGATTTCATATCCAAGGTAATGCATCCTCATATCCAAGGCAATCCATCCTGATGCCTGGCTCATCTCCTATGCAGAGCATCATAGTGCAACCTATCCTAGCAAATTTCTAATCCCTTTAGATGAAACGCCATGTGCAGCATATAGCATAGGCTAGCGATCCTCTAGTTCTTGCCACGATGAAAACGGCGTGCATAAGCAAGCATGTTTTGATTGTCCAGTACAACACAATTCTTTATTTCTCTTTGCTTCTGCATTTTTTTTTTCTCCCTTCTCATGCTGCTGCATAACTTTTAGAGCAGCATCCTTTTCGGCCTGCCTCTCCTTCTAGAAACATATGTGTAAGCATCACAATGAAGTATGTCCTAGCGAATTTCTAATGCCTCAGCATCATAGTGCACCTCCACGGAAATATTTCTTGTGTGAAAAATACTGCCGGTGTCTAATCTCAATGCAGCAGCCGAGCTACTCTTAGACGGGCATCCTTTCTCATCTAAGAATGAACCAGAGGAAGACATCCTAACTTATCCTACCTGCAGGATGATGCGCTCTCTACCATTGCTGGCCTCCTCCTGCAAAAACTAGAAGATATAGATCCACAAATCCGGATTATGCCGCCCCAGCAAATTTGGAAAACCATGAGCAGATCCAGCTGCACATCTGCACATCTCCCCGCGACTGGGCGAACTAGGAGCTGGGCGAATCTGCCAAGAGTGTAGTTCGTCCACAGATGTAGGGCTAAAAAAAAATGGAAAACACAACCATTGCAAAAAGGGGGAAAAAATCAATGACCAAGGTTTTTTTTGAATTCCAAACTTTAAATTTGAGTGGAAGAAGGATTGCAGAACTCTAATCTAATGGCCCAAAGAAGCCGTCGAAACTTCATTCAATTTCTTAGAGCCTCTTGGATTGGAACGTCTTAAGACGAACAATTTAAACATCAAACCATTCCATTTCAATACATCTCATTCAACCTTCTCACATTGTTAATACCTGAATTCACATTATAGCTTATACAACTGCATCCCATTTCGTTCAACTTCTTAGAAGATGAAGAACGAAGTGTATAAGCTTAAAGAATTGTCGTTATGTCTCCATTTGTAACTTCTTGCGAAATGAAGAACCGCAATTTCCCATGCAACCCAGCAACCCGAGCATGAAAATGAAAGATGAGATACATCATAGGATTGTATAATAATATGGAATAATATATACTTTTTGCTGACCTTTTCGTCGAAGCAAAACCATCTCCCAAAAGTTTGTCGATTCTAACCCCATGCACCCCATCCTGATGCCATTTAGGTTCTCTGGTAGCTTACCAGACCAGAAGAATGGCCTAGTTCTGTGTGGCCACTTCCAGATGAGTGAAGATAAGCTTGTCCAGAATCACCTGCTCACTGATTGCATACTTCAAATTAAGATCCCTTGAGCAGGTATTCACATTTACAAAACCAATAAGCAGCAGAGACAGTCAAATCTCCAGTTTGCCAGCATTGGCAGTTGTTCCATAATAAGCAGTAATGGCCTTAAGTCTGTCATTTATATAATTCTTCTCTACCTGCATTTAAAGGCCCAAAAATTAGAAGATAAGCAGATACCAATTGACATAGATGGCTTACCTCACAGGTAATTGGGGGTGTCGGAACGCAGGAAAGCTCAGCCAATTGATCAAGATTGACATTGCGAGGCAAAAAAAATACTATGCTTGGGGCAATGGCCAGGGCAAGGTTGAAAAGGGTAAATCTAAGAAATGCAAAACAAGATCAAGTAAGAAAAGCCCCACACCAATGAACTACCTATGTGGCCATGCTTACCCATCCTTTGGAAGCATCATAGTTCTAATGTCATAAGAATCGACATTCAAGTATTCAGGCCCACCCCATGGTGGAGACATAAACACAACATCTGCCTGGCAAGATCCATAGCAAGAGAAAAATTGTCAGGCATGTTTACTTTAAAAAAAATATCTTAGTAAAGACAGAGACCTTGAGCTTCCATAGGCATGCAAGACCTTGCACTTTTTGCTCATTCATCAATGGCTTTATAAAGAACTAAGAGACAAGACACTAATGGTTTTACAATTGAATTACATATTTGTGTTGACAGATTAGACACACTAACATCAAATACCTTTTGTTTCTAATCAGATAATCTAAAAACGAAAGCAAACCATAACGCTTGCTGTAATTTAATGAGGCTAAGCTGTTCCACATCTACCAGCTATGATTTATTAGAAAAAACATTCATTTACCTTAAGAGAAGGAGCAAGTTCCAGAAAATCACCAACAATAAACTCAATCTGATCAGCAACGCCATATATTTCTGCGTTATTGCGTGCCAAGCGTATTTTGACAGGATCAATGTCAATGGCTATGACACGTGTGCTCCTGCAATCACATAATTTAGTCAGCAAATGACTCACAGACACACAAAGAATGTTGTGAAGGGATGGAGAAAAAGAATTCCAGATACTTCCTAAGACATCTGAAATTTTGCAAATAGAAAGCCACCTACACTCATATATTTCTGAACATTTTAACTGTTTGGTAATACTTACATTAGTGCGAATTGAATTGCATTGCCACCAACACCAGTAAAAGCATCAACAACAACGAAAGAAGCACAACGCGATGCATGATGTTTTGCTATTACTTCAGGGGTGACAGAGAACCATCCTTCCTCATCCATCTTTATGCCTCTATCAAATTTTGAAAAGAGACTATATCGTTGACGCCAATATTTCAACATAGTTGGGCTGAAATCCTCAAGCATTTGAGGCAACACCTGTTTCCCCACTGACAAATCTCACAACTCAGAATTTTAGTTACAAATCATATTATGTTTTCAAATATTACCAAAAGCTATATACAAAGAGTACTTAAAAAACAGTTATAGTGAGAGAAAGAAAATATTGAGATCAAATAAGATACTGCAATAGGAACTACAAAGTTAGTACAACCTTTTGAAGCCAACAGATTGCAGGAATTGTTCAATCTCTTCTTTTTCCTCTTAGTCCTGCTTTGCACAACAATACTTTCTTCTGTATACGTTGTGGACTTCTTACAGTCCAACTCCAGTGTAGATACCTCTGCAGAATACAAGAGATCATATGCATCAACTTTCAACTGGTCTGCCATCAGTGTCGCATCCCCGTCTCTTTCTTCTTCAGTACTTTCTTCAGAATCTTCAAAACGTATATGAGTTCCACAAGGCAGTGGAAGACCATGGAACCTGTAAAAACAACACCACAATGTCAATAAACTCACATTGTCTAAGGCATCACAGTACCCAGCTGCTCAAGAGGCATTTACCTGTAAGAACCCAGAATATCATTACTTGATCGCTTGGCAGCCATGTGCCTTTCGGGTTCAGTAATTTGGTTGTTGACCATCTGTATATTTCCAGCCCCTTCCTTGTCTAGAGACATCTTACTGCTGCTAGAGAGTTCCGGCCTATCCAATTCCAAAAGATGACTACCTACAACTTCTTGTACAGTCTCATCCTCCTGTAGAGCAATCTTACTGGTAAGGTTATTATCACTATTAGCAGCCATGTGTCTAACAGATTTTAAATCATGGCTTTCTATCATTTCATTTCTATTCTCGATAATTAGAGTATCATTATCACGTAGCTCACTGCTGCTTTGTTCAACATCTGAAATCTCAAGTATTGGCTCACAATCTGAGGACTGCATCTGATAATGCATTTGTTTCTCCATTGGTGACGTATTATTTTCATATTCAAGCTCCCCATATGCAGTAGGATAACTTTCAGGCAAATAAACCCATTGATCACAGAATTTCATGCAATCTGGAACAGTCCAGGTTGACTCATGAGTGAGAGTATTATAATAGAAGTAGCACCCATAGTCACTGTCCCATGCAGGAATCCATGCATTGTCATCTCCCGGTGTTAAAAGACTCTTGGCAGCATCTTCATCAAGGGTCAAAGTAGTTCCATCACTATTTGCTTTGTCCTCAAGTTCAGATAGCTCAGAATATCCGGCAGGTGAATTTTTTTCGCAAAGGCTTACGTTGACTACCAACTGGTTTAGCACTTGAATTGATGTTGACACAGTTGAATTTTGGACATACTCAACCTCCAGTCTTCTCTCTTTGCTTTCTAAACCAAAGAAATCACTTGAAGATTTGTGGTCTTCAGAAGTGCCATCTTTTCTCACATCTCCAATTGTGTTATTGAGCTCTGCCTCAAAGACATTGTCAACTACACATCCCTTATCAGCCTCTACGCACTCTATATCAGCTACCTGTTTTCCATATCTTTCTTGCAATGATGTTTTGTCCTCTGTACTTAGAACTTCATCCTCGGCGCTGAATGGACTCTTGGACTTGGATTTCTTCTTATTGAAATTCCTCTGGAACACAGATCAGCCAATTCAAACTATCATGTTAAATTAAAAATATAACAAAGTTTGTTCTGTTCATCCTACTAAAGTTCAAACTGGTTAAAAATATGCAAATACACAAATCAACATAGGAAACATGTTTCTAACTCAAAATACTATCAATTTGACCCCTGTGGACTGTCAGGTCATTGCCCTTGTCATGCTCTTTATGAGCAACCTGCAGAGGTTAGGAGTAAACTTATTCTCTCTTCCATAAATTTTCTTGAAACCTCTTAAAATTCAAATCTACTTGCAAGCTACCTCAGAGCCCGTACCGAAAGAAGTGGGCAAACCAAATGCAGCCATTTGCGCGACCAGATTTATGTCATCATCACCTAGCACAAAGCCTGGAGAAGAATCTTAAAATTTATATTCTAATACATCCTTTTGAACTCACTAATGAAACAGATATAACATGCAAACAGTACAGTATTCCATATCAGAAAGAAGTTATATCAACACTGTTAAGCTATAAGGGTGTCACTCCTTGTACACAATAGTTTAACTTGCTTACTTTCCAACGATGCAGAAGGTTCGCCATTCTCGTTCTTCCCGAAGGTAGTAAGCTGGACGGAATAAAAACGTTAAAATGGGCAGACTTAGAAATGTGAAAACAGCAGCAGACGCACCTCCTTATCATTGCCATCTTCGTTAATTTCACGCGTATAGCTATATGCAGAGTCCCTGCAGAGAGATTCGAAAGTCAAGGGACAAGGAAAAAAAAACCCGTTGCTATAAACCAGAAAGTTACGTACCAAAGTCGGATTTCTGTAAGGATGAAGGGGAGCAGGGACTCCATAGCTTGCGATCGCGCCAAAACCCCAGGTTACGTAAAAAGGGACAAATACTCATTATATTATACGTGTATTTTCCCCAAGAATACATTCCCCTTTTAAATGGTAAAATCATTATAATGCAGTTCTCAGAAAGATTCTAAATAGTCATCAAGTTGTATAATTACGCTCTTCCTTGCGATTGTAGCAGATTTGGCTGGAACTGGCTACAAAAATCTTCTTCGTCTTACAACAATAGGTCAAGCAATTTGCGTAAGTATGAAATTTCAATCATGTCATCGTGATAGTTTGCATGGATATGTCTTCAGTCCTCAAATTGACTGTCCCAAACCCTTTCCTGGCGAACTAAAATTCTTGAACAAATCTGTTCAGGTTGAATTTCATAAAGATAAAAAGATCAGTGGAAGTAAAGCATATAGTTATGGCAAGAGGTTGCCTATATATAAGCATTCAAATGGGTTGAGTCCGCATCTATCCATCTTATTTGGAACATTGAAAGAATGCAACAGTTCAAGGACCTTCCCTACTGGGAAAAAGCTTCATGCTGCTGTAGCTGATAGTATGAGTACTACCAATATTATTGTGACTAACATGCTAATCTATATGTATGCCAAATGTGGGAGCCGGCTGGATGCTTTTCTAGTTTTTAACACAATACCCTACCAAAATGTAGTGTCATGGAATGTTCTGATAGCTGGGTACAGAGAGAGTGGAGATTGCACAGTATCTCTACAACTATTTGCACGCATGCAAGATGAAGGATTTACTCCAGATGCTCAAACGTATGTTGCTGCACTTAAGGCATGTGCTGATTGCGCAGCAAAGGAAGTGGGCAAAGAAATTGAGGGCAAGCTTGTAAAGATACAGAGTTTGGAGAAGGGCAGAGCTATTCACCTTCAGCTTGCAAAGAGTGGGCATGAGTTGCACATTTTTGTGGCAACTACTTTGCTGGATATGTATGCCAAATGTGGGAGCATGTTTCATGCTTGTGCAGTCTTTGATAAAATGCCATATCACAATGTTGTATCGTGGAGTGCTATGATGTTTGGTTACGTAGAAAGTGGGGAGGGTAAGTTGGCTTTAGAGTTATTTAAACGCATGCAAGATGAGGGTTGCAGACCAAACGGCCTGACATATACTGCTGCGCTGAAGGCAATTGCTAGTTGTGCACCAAAAGAAGATAGTATGCATATGGATAGGAAGCTTGCAGGAATAGAGTGCCTCGAGAAGGGCATATCTTTTCATTCTGAACTTACTAAGGGCGGACTTGAGTTTAATCCCTTTGTGGTAAGCAGTCTGGTGGATATGTATGCCAAATGTGGTAGCATGGTGCATGCTCGCCAAGTCTTTGATAGGATGCCTCACCGAGGTCTACTCCCGTGGACCTCTATGATTTTTGGGTATATAAATAGTGGCGAAAGCAAGTTAGGACTCCAATTATTTGCATGTATGCAAGATGAAGTTAGTCCAGATGCTCGAACATTTGTTGCTGCACTGAAGGCATGTGCTAGTTGTGCGGCAAAAGAAGAAAGTAAGATTGTTTGGTTGAAGAAGGGTCTAGCTATTCACTTACAACTTAGGAACTGTGGGTATGGGTCGGATGTTTTTGTTGCAACCACTTTAATCAATATGTATGCTAAATGTGGGAGCATGGCACATGCTCATTTGGTATTTGAGAAAATGCTAAATCGTAATGTTGCATCTTGGAGTGCTATGATGTTTGGGTATGCTGAGTGCGGTGAGGAAGAGCTGGCTCTAAATTTGTTTGCACGCATGCAAGATGAAGGATTTACACCAGATGTGCCAACTTATGTTGCTGCATTGAAGGCATGTGCAAGTTGTGCAGTCACTGAAAAGGGTAAGCAAGTGGAAAGAAATTTTGTTAAAATAGGGTCCATAGAGAAGGGCATAGCTATTCACTCTCAGCTTGGAAAGTGTGGGGATGAATTGAACATTTTTATAGCTACTTCCCTTGTAGATATGTATGCCAAATGTGGCAGCATGTTGCATGCAATGCAGCTCTTCCATACAATGCCATACCATGATGTTGTGTCATGGAATGCTGTGATATTTGGATACGGAGAGAGTGGTGAAAGCAATTTGGCATTCTTGTTATTTGTCGAGATGCAAGATGAAGGTTTTCTTCCTGATGATGAAACATATGTTGCTGTACTGAAGGCATGTGCCCTTTCCACAGAAAAGGAAGAAAGCACGCGAGTTCAGGGTATGCATGTTAAAATAAACTGCCTAGAGAAGGCTATAGCCATTCACTCTCAACTTGCCAAAAATGGACATGAATTGGAGATAGTTGTGGCAAATACCTTAGTTGATACATATGCCAAATGTGGGAGCATGACCCATGCCTGCTGTGTATTTAACAGGATGTGTGACCACGACATAGTATCATGGAATACTCTGGTATCTGGACATGCAGAATGTGGCAATTCTGAGTTGTCTTTGCAATTATTTTTACAATTGCAGGATGAGGGCTTCACACCAGATGCTTGTTCTTATGTTGCTGTCCTAAAGGCGTGCAGTACATTAGCAAGCTTGGAACTTGGAAAAAAAATCCATTTCCAAATTTGTCAAGCTGGACTCCAGAGTGATCCAGTCGTTGCAAAGTGTCTGGTTGGTTTCTATGGTAAATGTGGGAGCATGATGGATGCTGAACAGATCTTTCATTCAATGGAAAGAAAGGATTTGATGGCGTGGAATTCTTTATTAACAGGTTATGCCCACAAAGGAGATTCTAAAAATGTATTTGACTTGTTTAGAAAGATGGAGGATCAATGTGTTCAACCTGATGGTATCACATTTGTCTCTGTTATTAGTGTATGCAGCCATGCTGGTGTCATTGCGAAGGGAAAGTATTATTTTCAATACATGTGTTTGCGCTATTTAATACCTCCTGTTATTGAACATTATGCTTGTATTGTTGATTTGCTTGGTCGATCAAATTGCCTTGCCGATGCAGTGGCAGTTGTGAAAAGCATGCCCTTCCAACCCAATATCACAGTATGGAAGACAGTGTTGAGTGCTTGCTCCAAGTGGAAGAATCTAGTGGTTGGAAGGCTAGCTTTTGAAGCCTTGCTAAGTTTAGACAATAAAGATGCTTCAACATATATGCTAATGACCAGTATTTATAAGGATTCTGGGGACCTAGAGGCGTTTTCTAAAGTTTCAGCTATCTAGAGCTTGGAACAACAATGTCGCCTTGAATCTATTTGATGACAAATGCTCACATTTGTTGTCTAGTATTTGAGAGAACCCATCAGAATTTGTTGTTTCGTTTGTTGTCTAGCAGTGTTGAGATTGAATGGCACAGTTGCCACAGATGAGGTTGCAATCAAAATACATGCTAACAACAGTCACACTCAACCCAAGGACTACAGTTGCACCAGAATTTAGAGGCAATGTATAGAAATATATTAGATGCACAATATGAACCTCTCCAAAACCGTTGTTGTTTCCTTGGCCTGGTGTCCAGATAAGAATGAGAATTTATCACAGATAGAGCGACACGCGAAGAAGATTTCTTGCAATTAGGACTGTCAGAAGTTAATACCTTCTGGGCATGCATTCTAGATTATCTAGAGATGAGGAGGAGACTTTGGCTTTTTTGGCAACCAATGGTTGCAATAGGTCAGCAGGATGATGATTCTGCTGAGGATGCTTTTGCCATCATCTTTCCTTAACATAGGCTCCTTTAGTCCACATTACAGTATGAAGGGACCCCCAAGTTGTGATCGTTGGGTTCTCCACTTGCGGGACATGTCATGTGCCGACCACCGATACGATACGCTGAATCCCCGTACCACACACCACTGAGCATGTCCTTATGCTGGTGACTCAAATTCACAATCAGGAGGAACTTGTCAGAACAGGTTTTTACAGAGACCATGGTTCTCTTGGCAAAACTTATAACGTTGGAGCCAGCAGCAGTAGGCTACACAGCCACTAAGCAGCTGTATGTGGCTAGGCAGAAGAAGAAGGCACCTCAAACAAGCGTTTCAGCAGCTGCAATGACCAAGACGACTTAGACCCTGGGTAGCCTTCGTAATAGTACTTAGAAGACATGGATAACGTTATGAAAACATAAGCATCATATGTTTAAATGATCAATGATCCGCTAATTTCTTTCTGCCATATTTGCTCCATCATGAAAATGGATGGCCACTGGAAAGATGATTTTGTAATTACACATTCAATAGTAGAATAAAACGTTGGTACTCCTAACCTGGCCACTCATGTAAGTGTTAGAAATGAAGTTACTAATACGCACTTAGAGACTGGTTCAGAAGCGAGATTGAGACTAAAACAGTCTTGTTTCAGCAGTCGTCACGCTGCTTTGTGCCTTTAATTTCCATTTTGTAAATGCTTTGTGATTTTTAATTTGCAATTTTTGAAGATGAATGGAGTATAATATTGACAATAAGAAGATGGCATATCTACATATTTCATCATAATTTGAGATGATTTTGAGCTAGATATTGTAACGATCCTAGGCCCTAAGACTCCAGCATTGGTATTGCACATAAGGCATATGTCTAATAGATTGGGATATATGCATTGGGATATATGCATGGCATATATCTAATATCCACATAAGCAAACTATAAAAAAAGAAAAATTGTAGAAGAGGGCTTTTGTTGGTGGTACGTGAGGAGTTTTTGCAAGAGAGGAGCTCCATAAGGGATTTGAGTTGCAGAGGAGCCGGAGGAGGCTATCTGGAGGCAAGAGCTGGCATAGAACGGCATCAATCTATTCATTCAGGTGGGGTTTGAATTCTAATTTTGAGGATTCAATTGAAGGTTGCATATGCTATGCATCTGTACGTGTCTTTGTACAGGTCTGGTAAGGGCCAGACTTGGATCTAATCAGATGGGTTTTGTGATGGCCCTTAAAGGGAGATATGTTGTAGCCATGATTAGAGATGTCTATGCTTGGTGAGATAATAAGCTTGTGAACTGGAGATCTGAGAGGTAAACCGCCATGCCTTCCTTGTTAAGATTGGATTAAGAGTTACACATGAGCGAAACTATGGAGATTGGAATTGGATGCTACGTGATAGAATCCGCCGGAGGTTCGTGAATTGCTACAGCAGTTGGACAGAGAGATGATTCTACCATGCAGGGCTAAGTTCATAATACCATGCAGAGCCAAGTTCGTAATCAGAAGGATCTTATTGGATTTCTCAAGGATCTTGTTGCAGCCGTCTTATTTGGAGCCATCGGGCTGGATTGGAAATCATCAGCAAATCATGCCGAAATTGGCCGGAAAGGACGGATTTGGGCCTTACAAGGGCCGATTTTGCCCCGACACACACATGAATCAAAAGGAAACAAGGGCTTCTAGAACTACTTAGGAATTGGGCCAAATCGCAGTGGCGCTTCTATAGAGCGGAATTGGGAAGTAAAAGTATCGATTTGCCTTGAAAAGGCTTGATTCCCCGGAAATCGATGTCTTCTCGAAGTATTCTGATCTCTTAACTTGCATGTTTTTGTTTCTGTCATGGTCTTGTGTGGTTGTCTTAAATGTGATTTGGAAATGTTGCTAACAAATTGTTGATCTTATGGTAAATAAACATACAAGTAGTCTCAAGGGGAAGCATGGAAGTGTCAAGGAGCTCGGATTTAGCATTTGCTCTCTAGAGAGAAAGCCCATACAAGTTGCACGAGAATTGGTAAAACACAAAGGATGGAAAAATATGTAAGAATTGTATTGCTTGGATAACTATTTAACTAAGGAAAGATTGTAATTTCATGTAAATAAATCTAATGATTGGAGTAAAATATATTCTTGGCTCTTAGAGATGGGGCTTGCCTGGGAGCTGCTTGACGGAAGTTCCAGGCAGTTGCGGTCAGGGGACCCCATGGATTTTTAAGCAGGAAAAGCGTAAGTTGGAGCGCCCGGTTTGAATCATAATTAATTCATTAGCTATGAAGTGGAATTTTAAATATTAAAACCTTGAAACCATACCTAAGGGAACTTAAGTAAATAATATGGTGAAGCGAGTCCTGCATCGGCCTTACAGGGGGGTTGAGCACGCTACACCAACATTTGAGTTGTCATTATGGTTTTCATCACCGATCTAGCTACTTCGGCATGGTTAGGTTGTATGGGCAACCTCGACAAAGCTAAGAGTATGATCTAGGCACATTTATAGTAAATTCTCTAATGAACACACATGTTATGGTCTTTGAATTGTTCCACTGTTGTTCTTGATATTATGTATGTACTTGGAACCTCAGGGTGGGACTTCGGTTTGTTGGTGGCCTGGGTAGCTCCGGCATTCTCATGTCATCTGTGCTCTTTGTATCTATGCTCTGTGACACCGGGCGTGGCCTCCTCACGGGCGTAGCTTCCCGGTGAGGTTGTACGTCAACTCTTGTGAACTCCATGGTAAGAGGTCCTCCAGGCGCGGGGCGCGGGGGCTGGGAAGGGTATCTTGCGCTCTGAGGTTCACCCCACCAACTCATATGCGGGCTCGGAATGTGAGTTTGGGGGCATTTCTCTGCTAACGGGGCTGCATGTAGGGTTTGGTGAGCTTCCCATTGTCCGGAGCTTTGTTATGTTGTTTTGGTACTTTGGCTTTGTGTTCTTTGCTCTTGACTCTTATGATATTTCTTTTTGTTGTCATTGTCTAGCTTTGCACCATAGTCTCTTGTATATTTGGAATTGTTCATGTGTATGTTATCCAAGATCTTAGGAGTGTTTCCATGTATGCGGCGGCATTCTACGGGATCCCCACTTAGTCACGAGGACTAACCCCGTGAGTGCATGTGCGGTGAACCCGCAAGGTGGCGGCCAAAGGCGATGGTGGCAATGTGGTAGGAATGCGTGCTTGAATTCTAGAGCTAGCGGTTTACGTTGATTTGCTCAGTGTTGTTGTACATGGATATTGATAACACGTTGTAAATATTTACGCTATTGATTTGTCCAGTTAGAACTTGGAATATATTAAGCTTGTGAATATGTTGAATGCATGAACCAGGGTTGTTTGTTGAGCCTAAAGCGTGGATTTAATTTTCAAAGGAAGATTTGATTCTTCACCTAAATTCACACGTGCATAAATCTAGTTGTAAGTCGACAAGATCCCGAGTTGCGGGAGGGTCAACTTCGGCGAGCTCGCCACTGATTGGTATCGAGGCGTGTTGGATCTTAGTGGGGAGTTGAGAATGGTTCATGCTCTTGAAGCGGGTTGTTAATGTTTCCATTGTCTATGTGCAGACTAGTAAGAGATCATGGATCTTTGGTGGTGCTAGTAGTGCGGGGGAGATGGAGCCGATGGAGCTCCGGATGTAACTAGTATCCCGCAAGCTATTCAAAGAAGCCTTGCAGCCGAGTGCATCGCAGGAGAGAAGAGTGAGGCTTGAAAGCCATTGATAAGGTGTTAAAGGACACCAAAGAGAAGTGTTCACGGTGAGAACACAACGAGGGGGATGATCTTGATGCCCGGCTCAGGTAGGGGTAGAGTTTTATTTTGATCGATCAAAGCACGGGGATTACGTGAAGGCTTTGCTTGCTCAGGCAATGTTAGGAGGCTTTGCAAGAGTTTGGTGGGAGACATGCCTGATTGATCTGGGGAAGACTCCAGTACAGGCTACATGGGCTGATTTTAAGACCGCTTTTGAGGGTCATTTCACACCTCCAGGGTACAAGGTTGAGAAGATGAACGAGTTCTTCGATTGTGTACAGACTGGCACAATAGCAGATTATAATGAGAGGTTTAGAAGGTTGCAGCCTCATTGTCCTGTTATGGATAAAGTCAAGCTGTGTTCTAGATTTGTGAAGGGTCTTCATGTGGATATCAAAAGTACGATGTCAGGAGTTGCTTATAAGGACCTTGAGGAGGTTGTTCGGATTGCCAAAAGCCGAGAGACAGATTTGGCAGAGAAAGCTACATTAGAAACCCAAAGGAAGAGACAGGCACCTTCCTCTTGGCCAGTTGAGAGCTCGTATGGCCGAAGACGATCATTTAGAGGGGAGCCATCTGCTAACCAATCTGTGGAGGTTCAGAGCAACAATATGAGGAACCGGGCAAGTAGTAGCCAGATTGAAGGTAGTAAGTTACCCCCACTACCACCGACGAGGAAAAGGCGTGCTGTGCTTTGAAGAGGGGCGTTGTTTCCGTTGTAGGGCAACAGGCCACACAAGAAACAATTGCCCAGTATTTGGCAGTATTGAGGGACGTAGCTCCTCAATGCCCATGGATTCACAACAGCTAGATAGAAGTGCCATGGGACCAGAACGATCCAATCGATATCCAAATGCTGGTAGAGGCAGAGGCCGTGGAGAACCTCGCTCGAATCAAAGGGAGCGCCAGCCTGATGAAAGATGGGGTACAGACGATAGAATCATTGAGCGAAGGCAGCCGGGTGGTGAAGCTAGAGCTGCCGCAGTGATGGATCTTCCGCAACACCAAATGGTTGTGTACGCCGCCGAAGCTCCACGTGATAGAGCGCAAGAAGCTTGTGTAGTGCAGATTCCAGGTAAGCATGATGGTTTTGCTTTTGTCTCATTGTCCGTAGCAGTTGTGTATCTTGCTTTAGATTGCTAGTGCAAATTGTCAGTAAGTATGACAGCTCCTAGGATCGACCCATGAGGACATGGGTTGAATTTTAGAAGGGGAGATTGTAACGATCCTAGGCCCTAAGACTCCAGCATTGGTATTGCACATAAGGCATATGTCTAATAGATTGGGATATATGCATTGGGATATATGCATGGCATATATCTAATATCCACATAAGCAAACTATAAAAAAAGAAAAATTGTAGAAGAGGGCTTTTGTTGGTGGTACGTGAGGAGTTTTTGCAAGAGAGGAGCTCCATAAGGGATTTGAGTTGCAGAGGAGCCGGAGGAGGCTATCTGGAGGCAAGAGCTGGCATAGAACGGCATCAATCTATTCATTCAGGTGGGGTTTGAATTCTAATTTTTAGGATTCAATTGAAGGTTGCATATCTATGCATCAATGCGTGTCTTTATGCAGTGCGGTAAGGGCCAGACTTGGATCTAATCAGATGGGTTTTGTGATGGCCCTTAAAGGGAGATATGTTGTAGCCATGATTAGAGATGTCTATGCTTGGTGAGATAATAAGCTTGTGAACTGGAGATACAGAGGTAAACTGCCATGCCTTCCTTGTTAAGATTGGATTAAGAGTTACCTGTAGCGAAACTATGGAGATTGGAATTGGATGCTACGTGATAGAATCCGCCCGGAGGTTCGAGAATTGCTACAATGGTTGGATGAGAGATGATTCTACCATGCGGGGCTAAGTTCATAATACCATGCGAGCCAAGTTAAATAATCGAAAGGATCTTATTGGATTTCTCAAGGATCTTGTTGCGGTAGTCTTATTTGGAGCCATCGGCTGGATTGGAAATCATCGGCAAATCATCCGAAATTGGCGGGAAAGGACGGTTTGGGCCTTACAAGGGCCGATTTGCCACGACCTGATGAATCAAAAAGGAAACAAGGGCTTCTAGAACTGCAGGAATTGGGCCACTGAGCAGTAAACCGCTTCTATAGAGCCAATTGGGAAGTAAAAGTATCGATTTGCCTTGAAAGGCTTGATTCTGGGAAATCGATGTCTTCCAAGCATTCTGATCTCAAACTTGCATGTTTTTGTTTACGTCATGGTCTTGTGTGGTTGTCTTAAATGTGATTTGGGAATGTTGCTAACAAATTGTTGATCTTATGGTAAATAAACATACAAGTAGTCTCAAGGGGAGCATGGAAGTGTCAAGGAGCTCGGATTTAGCATTTGCTCTCTAGAGAAAGCCCATACAAGTTGCACGAGAATTGGTAAAACACAAAGGATGGAAAAATATGTAAGAATTGTATTGCTTGGATAACTATTTAACTAAGGAAAGATTGTAATTTCATGTAAATAAATCTAATGATTGGAGTAAAATATATTCTTGGCTCTTAGAGATGGGGCTTGCACGGGAGTCAGTGACGGAAGTTCGAGGCGATTCGGTCGAGGGACCCCATGGATTTTTAAGCGGGAAAAGCGTAAGTTGGAGGCCCGGTTTGAATCGCAATTAATTCATTAGCTATGAAGTGGAATTTTAAATATTAAAACCTTGAAACCATACCTAAGGGAACTTAAGTAAATAATATGGTGAAGCGAGTCCCCATCGGCCTTACACAGGTTGAGCACGCTACACCAACATTTGAGTTGTCATTATGGTTTTCATCACCCGAATCTAGCTACTTGGCATGGTTAGGTTGTATGGGCAACCTCGACAAAGCTAAGAGTATGATCTAGGCACATTTATAGTAAATTCTCTAATGAACACACATGTTATGGTCTTTGAATTGTTCCACTGTTGTTCTTGATATTATGTATGTACTTGGAACCTCCGGGGTCGGACTTCCAGGTTCGGTGGCCTGGGTAGCTCCGGCATTCTCATGTCATCTGTGCTCTTTGTATCTATGCTCTGTGACACCGGGCGTGGCCTCCTCACGGGCGTAGCTTCCCGGTGAGGTTGTACGTCAACTCTTGTGAACTCCATGGTAAGAGGTCCTCCAGGCGCGGGGCGTGGGGCTGGGAAGGGTATCTTGTACTGAGGTTCACCCCACCAACTCCGCCTAACGGGGCTCGGAATGTGAGCTGGCGGGCATTTCTCGCTAACGGGGCTGCATGTAGGTTTTATTTGAGCTTCCCATTGTCCCGGAGCTTTGTTATGTTGTTTTGGTACTTTGGCTTTGTGTTCTTTGCTCTTGACTCTTATGATATTTCTTTTGTTGTCATTGTCTAGCACTGCACCATAGTCTCTTGTATATTTGGAATTGTTCATGTGTATGTTATCCAAGATGCCGAGTGTTTCCATGTATCTGCCCGGCGGCCTCTGGGATCCCCACTTAGTCCACGAGGACTAACCCCAAAGAGTGCATGTCGCAGTGAAACATAGGTGGCGGCCAAGGCGATGGTGGCAATGTCATCGAATCGTGCTTGAATTCTAGAGCTAGCAGTTTCTGTTGATTTGCTCAGTGTTGTTGTACATGGATATTGATAACACGTTGTAAATATTTACGCTATTGATTTGTCCAGTTAGAACTTGGAATATATTAAGCTTGTGAATATGTTGAATGCATGAACCAGGGTTGTTTGTTGAGCCTAAACTGTGGATTTAATTTTCAAAGGAAGATTTGATTCTTCACCTAAATTCACCTGTGCATAAATCTAGTTGTAAGTCAGACAAGATCCCGAGTTGCCCGGAGGGTCAACTCGGCAGGCTCGTCACAGATATTTTGTCCAATAAGAATTTACAATCCGTCGATTGCTTCTTCTTATTCATTATATATATTCAATCTGTGCCTATTAAAGGTTGGTGTCAAGTGCATTTTTTACAATTCACGAAGTTCGTTGGAGCAATAGGTGTCAGGTTACCCAAGTAATTGCACTTGAGCAACAGGTGATGGGTTACCCGAGTAATTGCGCTGGTTTATAGATTGTACAGGATGTGATGTTGCATTTGTCGGACGATGCTTTTATTCAATGATAAAGAATAAAAAACAAAGTAGGGAACAACAAAATGGAACAAATAATGTTGATGTGGACAATTATGTCAAGATGAGTATTTACAATGTTCGCAAAGTATGATAGCATATAATTGAAGGGAGAGACCTACGATATTAGTTCTGTTATTATGGTTGCAACTAACCTGTCTTAGACTTGTGATATGCCAACAAATTGTGGACATCTCAAATTCACAAAATTATGTGTTGCACTTAGAACCCTGGTATTGGCTATATTGCCATAACCTCAAACAGAATGCTAAGAGAAGGCCTACTACTCGGATTAATTCTTAAGAGACAGGCCAATTTTTTTGAATTGCCCACATCGAGAGAAGTAAGTCAGTTTTTTTGAATTGCCCACGTAGCTAGAAGTAAGATTATATCCTATGCGTTTGGGGATTGATGAATTTGTGCTTTTATCTTGACACTGCCTCTTCAAACACTCAGTCAGGGAGCTCGCTGCTAAAGCTATCATCTCATCGATTTTTTTCAAAAATATAAAGGAATCTGGAGCTAGATTGTGCATCAAAGGATTTGCAACACCTTGATTAAGCTAGTCGGTGCATAATTCAAGTACAAACAAAGTATTATATTGTGTGAGTCATGTTGTCCCTATCTCAAACCCTTCACCTCTGACAGCAACCAAGACGGTGCATTAATATTTCTGTTTCTATGCATACAGAAGAAAAGAAAGCAAATCAATGTACTGCCTCATCCTGAACTCGTTCACTAGTTTAATTTCTGCCTATCGGCACCGGTATGGACTTGCATCGGGGACACTTCGCTGAATTAACTGTTGCAAATGGGAATGAAGCAAAAAATAATCCATTGCTTCAAATTAAGTTTCGGCTTCTTTAACGGATCTGACCAAATTATCTTTACGATGCTTCTGAAACTCACAAAAAATGCTCCATCTCTTGATTAACTTAATTCATCTAAAATCTAAATGCAGCCAGATTATGCTTTCTGCCCTCTTTCCTCTTCTAATTTCCAAGCAAAATACAGATGTAATCTAAAAGCCTACATAATTCCGATGCTTTTAAAGGATTGTTGCCAATGAATTCTTGATAGAAAAGAAACAATGGATCAAGCCACATCCAACTCAAATTATCATGTGACGTCGGAACTATGATCTTAATTAAGGCTAAATAGAGCTACGATAAATAGGAGCTAAGAACCCTGATTTCTTACCTTTGTGAAACATCGTAAGGCGACATTAATACCTTTGTGGAACATCTTCTGCTCTCATTTTCTTTCGCGCTTGTGTGCCCTGCAAATCTAACCTGGACGCATGCATGCCTTCCACATCAGACAAACTTCGCTAGTAGATTTGGTTTTGCTCTCTTTTCAGCAACCTCTTCTCGGCTTCTTCAGCGATGTCGACTTCTTCAGAGCCCTTTATATATAATGCCAAAGGATAGATTAGAAACTTCCAAAAAGTCGCGAAACCTTCACGCACGTATTCAAAACTTCCAGAGGAAACTAGCTCCTTCCAAACCCCTTACCTTCCTTATTACAATTATTTATTAGAGATAAGACATCATTTCAGGTGCCATGTCATTGTTGTGCCATGTCTTAGAAGAATTACGTTTCCACAGCTTCATTATAAAAAGTCACTTATAATATGAGACATGTCCCGTAAATTTTGATTTTCCACTACTCCGCAGTTTTCTTGCATTTTACAGACACAATTTCACTAAAGTCGCAGAACCAAAGAAAACCGTGATTGATGAAGAATCATTGATGAAACACGCAGAACCAGAGAATGAATTGGAGAGCTGTTGCAGATGAAGAATCATTGATGAAACACCCGTATATAGATGAAGATTGAACTGGCAAAGTTTCTTAGCTTTTTGCATCAAACGAATTTTCTTAGGTTTCCAGGCATCTCATCTGCTTGAGAGCAAAGCAACCATTTGTTAATAATAATGGTAGCTTCGGCTTCAAAAGGAAAGCGCACGACTTCTTTGCCAATTGTTTTCAAAACTTACAGATTTCAGTGCGCCTCCGAGATGAAATTGCACTGGCACATATTCTGAGCTTTCTGCATCAAATGGACAGACAAATATGAACAACAGCTTCAATCAAGAGGATGGATTCAAACCCCAATGCAAAACATTCTTCAAACCTTTCCTGTCGATTCAGCAACAAAATCGATTAACAAAAATCCTCCGGACCTTCCCTTCGACATGCAGCAACAAAATTGAGCCAACACAATTTCGCAACTTTCCACCAATGGCAATCCTACCTATAATTTTCGACCTATAATTTGACCTGTGGCAATCCCACCTGCAAATTTCTCACCAAATCCGACCTGCAGCCCTCGTTCCGTTCTATATTTGCAATACAATCACATGCTCTAAGTCCAGTGATTGCAGTTCCGATGTTCACGATTCTATTCCAGCCTTCTCCAGCCTTTGTTTGCGACACCCTAAATTTTAGGAAAAGAAAGCACTCTGATTGGATAGATTAGATGTCTTATTTTATGGCAGGGGTTTCCCCTGGAAGAAAATAAGACTCCAAACCTGTACAGAATGCCTATGAGACATGTCTTATAAGTTGCAGTGGAAAAACCAGCCTGTCTTATATGCTTATGTGGCCCAATGATATCTTGATAAATATAAGACATCCCTGTCGTCGAAAAAGGGCCTAAGTAGCTTTCACACTACAGGGTGTAGTCTTATACAAATGAGACACTAACAAATACTAGTGTGAAAACCATTACAAAATAAGACTATCTATTATCTTAAAGTTTTAAATATGATTGGTCAATAAGTGGTGTCTTATTTTATGTGGGGGATAAAATAAGACTCCATTTCTCTTAGAAGTAGCAACTGAACCTATCTGAACCTAAATGAGACATGTCTTTTTTGTAATAGCGTGAAAACAACTTCACCTTTTTCTGTTTAAGTGGCATACTCCTATTGGGTACTTCTAGAAATAAGATAGTCATGTAAAAAGGGCCTTAATAAATAACAATGGTTTAAGGAACATATGCAAGGCATTCTAGATGCGATAAGTGAGTGATCTAGACATTTCAATGAGGGAAGATTCTTGAATCCACAAGTTCTATGGGAGAACAATAGAGATTACTCTGCGGAAATGGAACTGAAGGAAGGAAGGAAGGGAGGGAGGGAGGGAGGGAGGGAGGGAGGGAGGTTCTTTTATCGTCCGCGGAGGCCAATCGGCCTCCCAAATTACCCAGATTAAAAAACTCCCTTACGAGGGAAAAATCCCCTTACGAGGGAGATTCAAGTAATGCTGATGATATTGCCAAATAAGTTGTAATTCCAAATTCTACAACAGTCTCTAAAAGGCCTCCTCTAACATGGTTGATGCAGGGATGGACAAGGATGGCAATGATATCGACAAGCAGGTTAATAAGATTATTACAAAGTTCTCTAGAGTGACAAGATCAAGGTCTAGGAAAGTTATAGAAGCAGAGAGAAAGGATGAGTCAGATAATCCAGTTAACAAAGACGTGCCTATAGACGTCTCATTTAGTAATTTTGGCATAACTATTTCAGGCTTGTTCATGGAATTAACAGAAGCCATGAATTGTAGTCTGCTTTTGAAGAGTTCCATTCGTCTGGCATTCTCGTCCAGAGAAATAGAGATATATATGCCCTCTTTAGGAAATAGAGATATATATGCCCTACTTTTGTATTCCTTTGCAGGTGTGCTAAACTTCTGCAGCCTTTTTTTGTGGAATTGTCATAACTCCTGCCGTGCCTTTCTTCATGTATTTTCGGTAATGCATGTGGATTATCTTGTAGGTAGAGCTTTTGTTTAGGATTACTTATATTTCTTTCGCTTCTATTTCTTTTACTAGGTTCAGCGTCTAAGATGGAATCATTCAGATATGATTTTCTTTCTGTTCATTGCAGGTGCGTATTAGTTATGAACGGATCTACAATACTGAAAAATATATAAAAATGTATCCCAATGAACCACTGTGTGGGAAGAAATTTCTCAAGAAACATTTTGAGTCAACAGGCCAATACGACATCTTCTTAGCAGTAATTTTTTATTTGTTCTCTAGAGATTGCTTAACATTATTGTTTGTTTGTTTGTTTATTACTGTTCTCAAGGATTTCTTATTAATGTTCATGTAGAATGAAGAAATTGCACGCCGTGGATTTGAAGACTATCACCCTATTGCTTCTGCAAAGTCGTCGAAAGGGCAACCAGAGATCAATCAAATAATTGAAGAGAAGATTATGCCCAAACTTCACACGATGGACTTTGGAGGTAACGTACTAATTTCTTGGCATAAAAAGGAAGTGAAGCTTCATGTAAGAATCTGCGTCAGGTATTCACTACCTTTTTCTCTCTCTTTCTCTATCAAATTTCACTGTTATGTGCAATCAACCAAACTTCTTCCCATGTTCAATACATTGACTAACTTCTTGGATAAGGCTCACCCTTTATTATAATGCATGCTATTTTAATTTGAGCTAGATTCCTTTCAGCTGTATTCCGATTTATTTGTTACTTAGGGCATTTGTTCCATTGTTTTTTGTTTATGAAATGCAGGCAAGCTGATGTGTCTTAATTACCATAGGCTAAGATTGGGAGCACACTGCTAACTGTATCTCTGGCTTAAGTCCTTCTTAACTAGAAGTCTCATCATAATTTAGAATAATCTAGATGCACATTACTGATGATGACAACATCTTGTTTAAACTATTTCTGTTATGACTGGATCTCTGGAAATACAGTTGTTTACATGCCTCAATTTTCTGTTCTAAGAGCATATTGTTTGCTAGCCTCCCCTGCCGACTGCCTTAGAACAATTTACACAAATTGAAAGCATCAGATGGTTAGAGGCACATACCCATGAGGAGTGATTCCAGATTTTAGAATGTATCATGCATGATTTGTTTGTTGAACAAACGACATATACTGCCTCAAGTTAAAATGCCTGGAGTACAAGAATAAAAATGTTTAGCTAGAAACCGTAGAGTATAGCAATGTTCTGGAGCTTCTGCCATGGAAAACCATTGTTCGCGTGAGTGCAGTAAGCAGGCAATGGAACAATATCATTTATTCTGCACATTTCCAATGCAGATTGGCAGCACAAAAGTCGCGGTTCTTTGTGTCCAATGCCCTAAATTATTTGGATGCACTGTATGCATGGGATCCTACAACTAAAACATCAAGCTTTATATCTTTGGATTTCCTTCAAGAAAAGGACACTCAAAATTCGGTATCAAGTTGTGCAGGTCTGGTGTATTGTATGCAGGAACCATATAGAGATTTGGTTATTGAAGTTTTTAGCCCTATAACAAGGAAAGTAAGAGTGATGGCATATTCTAGATACCCTAGAACTCGAGAACCCAGCACACCTGTAGTATGGTCCTTTACTGGGGATGATACTTACCATATGGTGTTGATACATATGGTGCAGAGCAAGTTGAGTACAAAATTGTATTGCTGAGTTTTGATGCAAGAGAAGGGATTTGGGAAGAACATAGAGTTTTTCCATTTGAAAGGGCAGAGGATGCTGTAATTGTTGAGTTCCATGGTGCACTTCATCTCATAGCTACTTCTTGTGAATCTGATAAGCTTTGCATACTTGGAACATGTAGATCTTGAGGGATATTCAACTTGGTACCTACTGAGCTGCTCATCAGAATTGTAGACTCTGCCAGAACCTTGTTTTATTCCACCAGCTTGTTGAGTTAGGTTGAAAAACATCAAAAAACGTTTGGACAGAGTGGCTGCAGCAATTGGCCATGGGCATGTTAGTGACTCTGTATTTAAACTTAGGAGTCCTCCTTGTTCTTGCAAAATTAGGCCAGAAAAATTAAAGCAACCTTTGAAAGTACCCACTCTGTCCCAAGATTTATGAAATTCAAGGCCTTTTTCCTGTTTATGGGAGAAAGAGCAGTTTCAATGAGTTTGGCTAGCAATTAGCCTTTCGACCAGTTCAGATTGTGTTCCATATCCTGCAGATTAACCTCTGTTTTTGTGAATCCATATGTATCAGAGTGCAATGGTTCTGATTGTAGCAGTTAAAGGAGAGCCATCATTTAAAAAATTTAAAATGTCATGACTGGAATCAATGGATGTACTTGTGCTGATAACTTAGTTGCTGTTCTTTGTTTCTGCCCTTCTGCAGTCTGCCAGTGGTCAAAAAAGGTGCAAAGAAACGAGCAGATGTTTTGCTCATATCTAGAGTAAAATTTGGAGCAGTCAAAATGCTATTGTATGGACTTGAGCAGCCTACAAATATATTTGACGATCAGTTTAAGGCATGCCGAGCTAGTGCAGTTAAATTTGCCACTATTGAGGCTTATAGATCAAGGTGGCAAGCTCAAATGAAATTCTGGGAAGCTGCAGGAGGTGCTACCCCACAACAAGGAGTCTTTGTACCTTCCTGCATTAGAAACTTCAGCTTTCTATAAAAAGAATATGGCTCAAGTTAATAAAGGGGAGGTGGTATATGTTCCAGACGACTATGTACACTTTGAGTCTGAGGGTGAAAGTAGTGATACTATTGACACTTCTATTGCAACTGAGGATACAGAGATGACCATTGAGACGACTGAAACTGTTTCTACAAAACCTCCTACAACTTACAAGAGGAGTATTATCTGAAGCTATTGTTTTTCAATATTGATAGTTGTTGTTATTTCTGATATGTTATTTCAGACAGTTGTTGTTATTTTTGATATGTTGTTTCTGATATTTAAATGCATCTATGCCCAAACTTCTAACTAACCTCATTTCTATTATAGATTCCTTTCTAGATGCAACACTCTTCTTACATGCAAAGGTTCTTCTCAAGGCAGAGGGGGCTGTTGTTGGTATGGGAGAAGTGTCCGTCCTTGGACCCGCAATATCACATGGCATCCAAATGGATGCTTCATCTGTAACAATTGAAGTCCAGCAAGTCTTTCTCAACATTTGTCTTCCATTTCCAAGTATGGGAGCAGAGTTTTTAACCGAGTGCCAAGGATCTTTTGTTCGTTGGCCAGTTACAGACCTGTTATTGGTGCAGGCACCATCAAATGAAATTCCTAGCACCTCAGGTATTTGTTAAAATAGTGCAGTTCGAATTTAAAAGTAACTCATTACATATTTCGTTGTAGCTTCATTATATAATTCTGTTGTAGGAATAAAAGCTCAGGAGGCAGTGGCAGCAACTGCAGAGACAATAACCAATCAGGCCTCGACCCTTCATAATCATATTGCAGGTTACTCTCAGCAATCTAGATTTAATTATGTTATTACTTTCTGCCCTGCTAAGTCTTGAAGCAGGATTTATTCTCTGACCCGCTAGGTTTTGCAGCAAGATGCTATTCGCTGCCCTGCTAGGTTTTAAAGCATGTTATTTTCTGAATATTGCCTCTGTGCTTAATACATGTGCTTAATACAGTTATGCAAGGGAAGTAAAATATTTTTTACAATTCACGAAGTTCGTTGGAGCAATAGGTGTCAGGTTACCCAAGTAATTGCACTTGAGCAACAGGTGATGGGTTACCCGAGTAATTGCGCTGGTTTATAGATTGTACAGGATGTGATGTTGCATTTGTCGGATGATGCTTTTATTCAATGATAAACAATAAAAAACAAAGTAGGGAACAACAAAACGGAACAAATAATGTTGATGTGGACAATTATGTCAAGATGAGTATTTACAATGTTCGCAAAATATGATAGCATATAATTGAAGGAAGAGACCTACGATATTAGTTCTGTTATTATGGTTGCAACTAACCTGTCTTAGACTTGTGATATGCCAACAAATTGTGGACATCTCAAATTCACAAAATTATGTGTTGCACTTAGAACCCTGGTATTGGCTATATTGCCATAACCTCAAACAGAATGCTAAGAGAAGGCCTACTACTCAGATTAATTCTTAAGAAACAGGCCAATTTTTTTGAATTGCCCATATAGAGAGAAGTAAGTCAGTTTTTTTGAATTGCCCACGTAGCTAGAAGTAAGATTATATCCTATGCGTTTGGGGATTGATGAATTTGTGCTTTTATCTTGACACTGCCTCTTCAAACACTAAGTCAGGGAGCTCGCTGCTAAAGCTATCATCTCATCGTTTTTTTTCAAAAATATAAAGGAATCTGGAGCTAGATTGTGCATCAAAGGATTTGCAACACCTTGATTAAGCTAGTCGGCGCATAATTCAAGTACAAACAAAGTATTATGTTGTGTGAGTCACGATGTCCCTATCTCAAACCCTTCGCCTCTGACAGCAACCAAGACGGTGCATTAATATTTCTGTTTCTATGCATACAGAAGAAAAGAAAGCAAATCAATGTACTGCCTCATCCTGAACTCGTTCACTAGTTTAATTTCTGCCTATGGGCACCGGTATGGACTTGCATCGGGGACACTTCGCTGAATTAACTGTTGCAAATGGGCAGGAAGCAAAAAATAATCCATTGCTTCAAATTAAGTTTCGGCTTCTTTAACGGATCTGACCAAATTGGATCTTTACGATGCTTCTGAAACTAACAAAAAATGCTCCATCTCTTGATTAACTTAATTCATCTAAAATCTAAATGCAGCCAGATTATGCTTTCTGCCCTCTTTCCTCTTCTAATTTCCAAGCAAAATACAGATGTAATCTAAAAGCCTACATAATTCCGATGCTTTTAAAAGATCGTTGCCAATGAATTCTTGATAGAAAAGAAAGAATGGATCAAGCCACATCCAACTCAAATTATCATGTGACGTCGGAACTATGATCTTAATTAAGGCTAAATAGAGCTACGATAAATAGGAGCTAAGAACCATGATTTCTTACCTTTGTGAAACATCGTAAGGCGACATAGATACCTTTGTGGAACATCTTCTGCTCTCATTTTCTTTCGCGCTTGTGTGCCCTGCAAATCTAACCTGGACGCATGCATGCCTTCCACGTCAGACAAACTTCGCTAGTAGATCTGGCTTTGCTCTTTTTTCAGCAACCTCTTCTCGGCTTCTTCAGCGATGTCGACTTCTTCAGAGCCCTTTATATATAATGCCAAAGGATAGACTAGAAACTTCCAAAAAGTCGCGAAACCTTCACGCACATATTCGAAACTTCTAGAGGAAACTAGCTCCTTCCAAACCCCTTACCTTCCTTATTACAATTATATATTAGAGATAAGACATCATTTCAGGTGCCATGTCATTGTTGTGACATGTCTTAGAAGAATTACGTTTCCACAGCTTCATTATAAAAAGTCACTTATAATATGAGACATGTCCCGTAAAATTTGATTTTCCACTACTCTGCAGTTTTCTTGCATTTCACAGACACAATTTCACTAAAGTCGCAGAAACAAAGAAAACTGTGATTGATGAAGAATCATTGATGAAACACGCAGAACCAGAGAATGAATTGGAGAGCTGTTGCAGATGAAGAATCATTGATGAAACACCCGTATATAGATGAAGATTGAACTGGCAAAGTTTCTTAGCTTTTTGCATCAAACGAATTTTCTTAGGTTTCCAGGCATCTCATCTGCTTGAGAGCAAAGCAACCATTTGTTAATAATAATGGTAGCTTGGGCTTCAAAAGGAAAGCGCACGACTTCTTTGTCAATTGTTTTCAAAACTTACAGATTTCAGTGCCGCCTCCGAGATGAAATTGCACTGGCACATGTTCTGAGCTTCCTGCATCAAATGGACAGACAAATATGAACAACAGCTTCAATCAAGAGGATGGATTCAAACCCCAATGCAAAACATTCTTCAAACCTTTCCTGCCTATTCAGCAACAAAATCGATTAACAAAAATCCTCCAGATCTTCCCTTCGACATGCAGCAACAAAATTGAGCCAACACAATTTCGCAACTTTCCACCAATGGCAATCCTACCTATAATTTTCGACCTATAATTCGACCTGTGGCAATCCCACCTGCAAATTTCTCACCAATTCCGACCTGCAGCCCTCATTCCGTTCTATATTTGCAATACAATCACATGCTCTAAGTCCAGTGATTGCAGTTCCGATGTTCACGATTCTATTCCAGCCTTCTCCAGCCTTTGTTTGCGACACCCTAAATTTTAGGAAAAGAGAGCACTCTGATTGGATAGGATTAGATGTCTTATTTTATGGCAGGGGGTTTCCCCCGGAAGAAAATAAGACTCCAAACCTGTACAGAATGCCTATGAGACATGTCTTGTAAGTTGCAGTGGAAAAACCAGCCTGTCTTATATGCTTATGTGGCCCAATGATATCTTGATAAATATAAGACATCCCTGTCGTCGAAAAAGGGCCTAAGTAGCTTTCACACTACAGGGTGTAGTCTTATACAAATGAGACACTAACAAATACTAGTGTGAAAATCATTACAAAATAAGACTATCTATTATCTTAAAGTTTTAAATATGATTGGTCAATAAGTGGTGTCTTATTTTATGTGGGGGATAAAATAAGACTCCATTTCTCTTAGAAGTAGCAACTGAACCTATCTGAACCTAAATGAGACATGTCTTTTTTGTAATAGCGTGAAAACAACTTCACCTTTTTCTGTTTAAGTGGCATACTCCTATTGGGTACTTCTAGAAATAAGATAGTCATGTAAAAAGGGCCTTAATAAATAACAATGGTTTAAGGAACATATGCAAGACATTCTAGATGCGATAAGTGAGTGATCTAGACATTTCAATGAGGGAAGATTCTTGAATCCACAAGTTCTATAGGAGAACAATAGAGATTACAGTGCCGGAGAAATGGCCTATCATGGTGTGGTCTTCCAGTCTATTACAAACCCAACTCAACCTTATGTCATAAGTTACAAAATGAAACGCAATAAAGCTCCGTCTGCAATCTTTCAATTTTTTTGGTGGTTCCTTATGCCTTCAAAGTCTTTTATGTTGAGAATTGTAACACATGTTATTAACTTTAGATGAACATGAATCTTATTCTTCATGGGCATATGTTCCATGACTGCCCCTACTGATGGTCATTATGTGTCCATAGATAGTTCTTCATTCAGTTGATGATTGCATATAGTTTTCGCAACTAGTTTCTAATTATCACAATTGATTTTTGCAGGAGGAAGTTGACTTTTAGAAGCAATCCGGTAGCTGCAGTGGATCATGCAATCTCACATTCAAGATGATTACACTCTCAGCCTGAAGATGAAATGTGAACACATGTATCATGTGAGCTACCTGAGTTTGCTTATGGCAAATATACACTACCTTGAGTGTCTGGAAGAAACTGTTCTAACGGGGTTAATGTAGGAATTGAAGAAGTAGGGAACATCAAAGCAGAAAGTCTTAAACGCTGGAGCAATTCAGGGTTGAGATAATTAATGTTGATGAGCAGGTAGCTACAACTCCAAAGAGCACGAGGAAAAGGACACATCTTACAAGTAAAAGGACCCCAAGATCAGCAAAGCACAAGTCTACAAGGGCTCAAGCTCCATTGCCAAGGACCGCTAGAAAAGTTACATGCTTGTTTTTTAAATCTCAATTTAACTTGGTAACAGTAAACGATCCTGTAGACAGTGGATAGCAAGATACCAGCAATCAAATAGCATAAGGCAGCCCCTGACAACACAGTACTGAGGACACCAAACCCTGCAGAAGTTAAGGAAGGAAGGAAGGAAGGAAGGAAGGTTCTTTTATCGTCCGCGGAGGCCAATCGGCCTATGGGACCCAAATTACCCGGATTAAAAAACCCCCTTACGAGGGAAAAACCCCCTTACGAGGGAGATTCAAGTAATGCTGATGATATTGCCAATTACGTTGTAATTCCAAATTCTACAACAGTCTCTAAAAGGCCTCCTCTAACATGGTTGATGCCGGGATGGACAAGGATGGCAATGATATCGACAAGCAGGTTAATAAGATTATTACAAAGTTCTCTAGAGTGACAAGATCAAGGTCTAGGAAAGTTATAGAAGCAGAGAGAAAGGATGAATCAGATAATCCAGTTAACAAAGACGTGCCTATAGACGTCTCATTTAGTAATTTTGGCATAACTATTTCCGGCAGTCCAATTTAGATCGCATAAGACTTGTCAAAACCATCAGGCAAAAGGTTTTTGTTTAAACAACAAATATATATCATCTCTGTTTTCTTGCACAGTGTCCTTGTAATGTATGTTTGAAGTTTTATTCAACTTATTCTTGATTACAAATTTACCTACAGAAAAAGAAGGCAGATAAGAGTTGTATTTAGTGAATTTGAGGAAGAAGACAATGCCACTATCCAAATTTTAAGACAATCTCTAATATATAAACAGTATAATCCAGGATTTAAGTTCTTCAAGTTATTTTCCTATTTTATTTCACTTAGTATCCTCTACAAAATTTAGTTGGTAATTGCAGCACCACCTTTTATCTTGTAGGAAAATAAGGCATGCAATTAACGAGGACAGGGAAGATGAAGTACCGAGAGCTAGTGCAAGGATTACTAATAGCCAGGTGACACCAATTTTTTTTACGGTAGCAGATCTTAATCCAAGTAGATCTCAGCATGACCTTCAGCATTCGCCATCATCGGATAGAAAAGCAGATAGCAGATGCCAAGAGAGTACAAGATAACTCGGTAGAGGATGCAGAGGTTGTGACGGCCCCAGCTCATATACGATGCCCCGATCGTATACAAACTGGAGATCATCCCTCAAACCAGCATCTGCTCGCTGACATGAGGCCGTCCACCTAACATCGGGCCCTTGCTGGTGGCCAAGAACCCGACGAGGAAGAATGGACGTGTCATTCATCCCGTCTCCCTCGGGATCGATCTAGCTGCGGAAGCGTAAACACACATGAGCACATGACATCAATCAACAATAACATACCCACCTCGAAGGGTGGCCCACCATATCACAGTAGCTGCAACAACACATCAGTACATCAACATAACATGGGGAAATCCTACCCAGGCTCAGACTCTTGGGGAAAGACTGACGGCTTGGGTCTCCGGATAACAATGCAGACAGAATTCATGGCAAATGGATTTGGCTGGCATAGAAACATGGTCGTTGGGTAGTCCACTCCATCCGCCCCTCCTGTGCATACTTTGCAGATAGGCTGAAAAGTATTGGAGCCTGACCGTAGCCTGCCGGGTTCATAGCCAAAGGGGCTACTACTGGGTTGCATCTCCCCAGCTCCCGATGAGGCAGGAGGAGATCACTCTCCTCCAGAAGGTTCATGCCAATCACAGGCGAGCTAGAGAGCCACTGCTCGTATACGACTTGAACCCCTAGAAGATGACGCATCACCCAAGAGGTGTCGAGCCCATACCCTGCCCTCATGCAGTGCCAAGATATTAGGCCTAGCCCACAATGCTCCCCGGCCGTCGCTACGCACCAGAGGGATCAACTGTGATCAGACAAGCCCGCCCTTGTCAGCCGGTCTAGCTCCGCCACCCACAGCCAGGCGGGCTCTTATGCACAGGCCGCATTAATTGGGAATTAATGGGCTAACCATGATCATACAACTACTTGGGCTCTGGGTCTCTACCCCCCTTCCCAATACACAAGAGTGGCGCATAGAATGTCAAAACATCATCAACAGAACTGAACATAACAGAATACATCTATTCTAATCTACCTAATATTACATGGTTAGGTTCCTTTGTTAGTGTCTATCATTCTTAGGCTGTAGGGGTCGCCTATAGCTAAAAATGGATGCTAAACCTACTGAAAGAGGCCTGATAACTCGGATCTACCTATTGAATCAACCACCCATCCGCATCTTGGCCGGCTCCCACTCCTCTGAAACCGTCCATGCTGCTGATCTCGGTTCTGGCGATCTTGGATCGAGCCGCAACACAGGAGATCCGACTTCTCTCGCCTCGCTCAGCGGAAATGCATCATCTGCTGCTCCAATCCGAGACTCAGGGGCTGAGAACTGAAAGGGTTTCCCTTTTAGGGTTTATGCCCCTTTATCTCCACGCATTTAGGGCTGGTCCCTTTTTGGTCAATGGGTCATTGCCACATGGCAAAAAGGGATTATATTCACATGTTGCTTTAACATGTGCAATATAATGGTTCACAAGGTCGTACCCTAGGGTACTACCCTTTACGGTCGCCGTGTACATGTCGTCTGAGTCGACATGTACTAGTGACGGTCGATTATAATATACGATTCATACCGTATGTTATCTTTGAACGCCACATTCTCCCCACCTTGAATTGATGTTTGTCCGGCAAGATCGAGTCTCCCCACCTTGGGATCTTCCTGTCCTGCAACCAACTTGATGCATACAATTTATTACTATTATACTTACACAATTATTAGAATTACTCTATAACTAGAACATTGCATTATCCCAATAACTTACCAATTCATAACTCTATTAAAGCAAGGTACTTATTAGCCTTACTTAATACGACATTTAAGTTTATCAAGATTTAATAATTTCATATACAATTATCCTTCGAGGTACTCTTCATTCCTTGCAACACATTCCAAGTCTTGTGTTGCAAGTTGTTTCGACCTCCTTGCCCTCCCGGGCTCTATTGGCCCAGTGTCGACACTACATTAATACCATTTTAATTATTAACAAAATTATGCTTATAAGGTAACCACCCATCTAATTAACTAAATGGATGTATGACTAATCTCCCGGCGTAGGAAGATGATGCTTCTTCCGTCGTGGCCGTGGAGTCTTAACCCATACCTAGCATAGGCTGCATGCGTAGATTAACTTGAAACCTGCATGATTTCTGCTGGCTCTTTTAATGCATGCGATTAACATAATTACCCTAAGGTAATATTTATGAATTAACATTATCATAGTATCGGATACATTACTTCCGATAGTACAATTATATTTACTCTAAGCTTTGCAATATTTAAGGACTTTTAGATCGCGATTATTTTAACAATAACCCTGGTTTAGACCTATTGTTATATAGACAAGGTTTTAATTATCATACACAAGAATTAGATGTGCTTCTTATTCTCTTCCTTGGGTCCTGCATTACCCTTGGAAGTATATCCCTAAGATGCACTTAAGTATATCTGAATTCTATTTTCTATTTATATTTATAAGGACCCGAGGTCATATAGCTATCCTTGGAAGTAATTGCATCCTTGCGAAGGATTAATTAACATGCTACCTCACATTACCGTTGTTATTTAACTTATTTCCCTATGATACATATACGTACAACAATTTCTATCCAGTTGTTAGGATCTATATTTAACTTATCTATAAGACACATTAAAGCTTATAATGCATCTTTAACCTTACCTAAGGCTAGAACGCATCCACCCATTGAGCCGGCGTCGAGTAATTTTGGAGATGACTTGGTCGTTGCATTGTTCCCATAGTTTTGCTCCACTTCATTGGTGTAGTTAGCTACTACGTCAGTCTCGCACGTTGAAGGCCTCCTGAGTACTAAGGTATCTATCTATCTATCTTACGCTCTATTCGCTTCGGCCATTGCCGGAGTGAACTCTATTCTACGGGTCGGTCAATTCGATGCAAGTACGTTCAATCAAAAAAAATTGAGCCCTCCCACTTTCTTCGAAAAGAAAATGGTCCTGCACCCCTTGAATGACGTTGTACACAACGTCATATCTATTCTCTCCCCTTAAGAGGTTATACGCTTCTTACTTAGCACATTACTTTACTAGCCTTAGCTAACATATATAACCATCTAAGATGGATGCACATATTATGTTATCATTTATTTCAATATAGTTATGGGTTACCTACTTGGTTAGAACGATTCTAAACCACAAGGTTTTGTCATGACGACAATTCCTTTTGTCTCAAAAGACTATTTGATTACTATAATTCTTATTTTAGATGTACCTTACATGTATTATTCTTTTATATTCTAGAGATTCCCCCTTTCTTAGTTATTTAAACTCTTGGAATATTCCTACCAATCGAATTGATGCCATCGTAACAAGTTGGCCGGACTTGTTAGATTACTTCTTTTCTTTCGGTTGGATTATTCTTTTGGAGGTGCTAGATTTATACATGGTCAACAATTATCCTAGTAATGATTCTTCTTAGCGAGGAGATCAATCTCACCAAGTGGTTTCAATACGTTGGATGACTGTTAACAATCGTGTATAATTTTAGTCACTCCTATGCGTTTCCTTCCCAATCCTTGACGCTTAGCTCAATATTGGGGCAATCCTTTCAGCGAGAATATCCGGCAATGCCTTCTAATCCCAATATGGATGTTGTCGTCCGTACATTTAATCTACTAGGCCCCATGGCCTTAGATCCCTGAGCTTGCTAGAAGCTCATCCACTCGTTGCCTGCTTGAAGTAGCAAGGTACGTTCTTCCGAGTCGCTCGATACTTCAGTCTCCTTGACGGTGGCTCCCCTTTGATGTAGAGGTTGACTTTGTTCGTTAGAAGCCTCTCATTGCTGGTGGCTTGATGGTGTAGTTGATCACTTGAAATCTTCCATGCCGCTTTTCAAAAGCCTGAAGGTGGCGCCGTTGAAAAAGATCTTTCATCTTGAACTTTTTGTCTTGGCAGCTAAAGGACGACTCTGTATCCGATATTGTTTCTTCGACTCCATCGACGTCTCATACGTCGAGTCCTCTTGTTGCCCGAAGAGTGTTGAGGATGTTGATTGCTTCACCCCTGCAAATTGCCTGACATCTCTTCCTTTGATTTGTTACGCTATGGGAGGGAAGGAATAACAAGGGAACTATATATGCAAAGCATATAGCTTACATAATTACAATTACTACTAGAGCTATTAAGTCCCCCTTGTGCCTCCCTTCGAGTTGCACACCTACTCCTTGGTAATGTCATCGGTGTTCCTCCCGGTGCAATGGTGTTGACGATCTATATCCTCCTATTTGTACGTCAGCTCGTACTCCGGGGTAACTTGTTGATATACTTGGGCCCTCCGATGTTTGTCGGCTATGGCACAACACGCTTTGCATCACATTCTAACTAAAGGTGTGCTGGTCGTTGATGCTTCGACATTTCGATCGCTTCGATCCTCGTTCTCGGTGGTAATTGTTCCCCCTTCATGATACTTGAAGCTATTTGGAGGCGTCTCTTGAAGTGTCTTGGCGCTTCCTTTGGCTATACTCCTCACGGGTTGTTCTCTTCTGCAGCTGTTCTTTGAATCGTCCATCCTTGGGTTCACCAAGTTGCATGCAAGTCCGCGTGCAAGTTATCGGCTCGCCTCGCCTCACCTAATTGCTTCTCCATCGAGCTTCCAATCTTCCTTGTTTGATCCCCTCGGTCACATGGCTTGGACATTGTCACGTTCCTCAGTGCTATGCCGTCTTCTTGTCTTGAGGTACCCTCCGGTGGTTTTGATTGTGCCCGTCAGTTTTGATCCTCCTGTTGCCTCTAGGGAGCTCGTGGAAGAAGTCGGTTGCTAGCACTTCTCCAGCTTTCAGTTCCTGACCTTTGTCCCCCTATGCATGTCGGTCTCTCTGTCAAGTAAAGCTTCATGGCTCTCCTCCCTGCTGGCTATATTGTCGGGATGATGGATCCTTATATTCCTCGCAGCTTGACCCTTGAGTTGAAGAAGTGCCTGCCTTAGATATACTCTTGTCGTTGAATAGCCTGGCTATTTATCTTGAACTCTCTTTTTTGCCGAAGGTGCTTCAGTTGCTATCCTTGTCGTTAAGGTGTCGAATGCTTCTACCTTGGGCGTTTGACGTGCCACATGTCGGAGATATGATCGGCTTCTTCTCTTCTAATTACTGGTAGGAGTACCTGACGAAGCCATCACCTAGTTGTTGAAGGCATATCTCCTCGTCGCAGTGCCTTTCGTAAGTGCATCTCCATCTAATACACGTGTCGTAGCGCATCACCCTATATTACCACAAGGTGGAATTATGGTTGTCGAGATGTTGCCTTCTTAGTTGGCTCGTTGATGTCGGGTCGTTCCTCCTTCTATTGTTGAGGCCACTCGTGTCATAAGTTCGTCAAGTGTTGCCGCTGCCACAAGAGGTAGTGGTGTGCCCTGACGATGTCCTGTTGCAGCGCTGATGATCTTGACATGACCGGTGTTGTCTCTTATTCTGACATTGGGTGGACAAGCGGTCTTCTACTTGAGGGCACTTCCCGAAGTGTTTGGAGTCGAAGGTTTGCTTGGGCTCTGGTCGTTTCTCCCTCGTACTTGCTCTTCCATTTTGATCTTGGGTTATAGTTGTGCTTCCTTGCTTCCTCATTTGTAGTCGAAGTGAAGGAGCTTCCTGATCTAAGTGCTAAATCCGTAAAACATGACTTTAAACTCATGTTTCTCCACTATATCTGTGAGCGCCCGAGATATACAATAGACATATACGCATTTATATTGGGATTTTAATTCATCCACTTTTTCAAAACAACTACGAAGATCTACTTAAATGTTTATACTCCTTTAGGGTTTCCCCTCCTCCTATCGCGTTTGATCCTTCGGTTTTGCTGCATCTTCTTCGTTCTGGTTGACTCCGAGATTCCTTGAGATGCTGCTACTATTGTTGAGCTTCATGTCTGATCCGAGCTCGTCACCCCAAGTTGCGAAGAGTGTTCGTCGATGTGATCCCTTGAAAAAGATGCTCCTCCTTAATGTGTATGTCCGTCGTAAGGCATGCGGTGACCGCTCAACGTCCCTATATGCAGTGTGTCGTTGCAAGGTTGCCGATGTGCGGTGCCATTGATCGGTTGATCACCTGGCTGTTGCCGTCGGGCGTTCTTGAATGTCTTCGAAGCTCTGAGATCGTGGTCGGTAGGCAGGCATTGTCATTCCTCCGTAGGTTGAATTTCTGAGTGCGCCCCTGTTGATTGGGCTTTGCTTCATTCCGAGGTGCCTCTCCTGTGCTTGGAAGTGTGGTCATCTCCATTGCACCTACCCTAGCTACTTCTGGTTGCCTTTGCATGATTTGTACCTGCTGGCTAGGTCGTCTCCTCCGTCCTTTGGATCCTATCCATTCGAGTCTCGCACTCCTTGGCTGACGTAGTAAAGTCGTCCTTCCTTTGGTTTCTAGGCGTTTCTGGGTCCCGAATTCTTGTTCGAGCGGAATATTCTCCTCCTTGATCTTGCCCCTACTGCTGATATAGGCGTTCAAGTTGGAGATGTTCCTTCCCTGATATGCGTCTCCTTCCCCTCATGGTCTCCTACTTTTTTTTGGAACCGATGAAAGTTCTCCTGCTGGTGCAAGGGAGCTGGAAGCTCGTCCTGGTCAGCCTTGGTTGCCTAGCTTGGTTGCTCCTTTTGTTGGCGTTGCATTACATTCGCTTGAGCTGCTGGGCTGCAAGGTCGTGGTTGTCTTCCCTACGGTTTCTATACGCTCATGTGTCGCCATGACTTCTCTCCTCGATGAAAGATTATGCCCTCTGACCTTAGCTCGTGATGCCAACGTGGCATCGATGTCTAACGTCTTCCTGCACCTGTATTTTGCTGCCTTGCATTCTTCCATTTGAAACTCATGTGCGTCGAGTTGGGGAAGGCGTCGAGATCCTCTTTCTGATGACCTCGTGGACGAGGTAGCCGGGAGGTTGACATCTAGAAAATTCTTGATGCCGTTGATTACGAAATATTCTTCCCATTTGATGAAGATTGATGATAGGTCAGTGGTGTCCTGTTCTACTCGTTTGTCAGTTGAGGTGTTTGTCATTGTGCTTCCCTCTCTTGGGTCTGCCTTTTCGGTCTCCTCTCCTTATCTGTCTGTACATCTGATGTCTTCAAGAAGTTGCGCCTCTAGCTCTTCTGTGGCTCTGGCCCTGTACTTCGAAAGCAACGCTCGTATATTCTAGAGTCTAAGGGTCCACTTGAAGGGCTCTCCTACAACATTTTGGGCTCTATAAGCAAGCAAGATGGTTCGAGCAGCATTGCTGGAGACATATCTATAATCTCCAAGTCTATGGACATTAGGATGTGTGGTATGGCATGAAATGAGGGTTGTTTTGCAAAACCTCCATGATGTTTGACGCATACTCTAAGGTCCTAGCAAAGTTGGTTTGGGGGAGTCCAATCTCTACTCATGGAGTGACTTGGGCAGCTCTAGACTCTAGCTCCTTTCTAGGTATCCTGGCAATAGGGAGTGTCAATGTGGCGGCTGTATAGGTCAAACTCTATTAGAAGGACACAAAATTAGGTCAAGGTTTATGCCTTTGGCATGAGCAGAGGTGATGTCCCAACAGTTGGACTTGGGTTGCTATGCTGAGGTCTAGATGACTATAACAAAGGGGTATTCTTGGGCACTTCTATCTAGGAGTAAGGTATCAGCTTTGAGCCGAGAGCAATACTTGTGAGGTACTAATGGGGTATGCTTCTATTTACAAACAAACCACAGTTTGGAAGAACAATTCAAGGGTTTGAGCAATTTTGGTCATTTTGAGCTGGGGTTTGACATTTCTAGCCTAATTTGAGGTCATAAATGGATTCTAGGCTGTCTAACGGTCCTATTGCAACAAATTTCAGGCGATTTGGAGCTCTATAGCTCAAGTTATGGGGTTTGAAAAATTGGAACCCTCTAAGAGTGCGCGAGGAGGGTGTTAGGTTGGGACCTAAGTGGCCTCTGGCGCACTTTTGGAGGTGTTGGTCTATCTGTGCCTAATGGATGCCAAGAACAAGTTCAAAGACGTGAATTCCTACTTATTTTCCTCTTAACTGCAAGTTTCTTTGCTTATTTACTTCATTTGGAGCAGGTAAGTGGCTGATCAAGGGCCCAGTTGGCTGGACCCCTCTAAGAGTGCGCGAGGAGGGTGTTAGGTTGTGACCTAACTGTGCTCTGGCGCACCCTTAGAGGTGTTGCCCCTTTTCTGTCCTAAACCTTCCAATTTACACATATTAACATGCGTTTTCCGCTAATTTCAGCATTTTAAGTAAGATTCTACCATTTGTTTTACACTTTGGGTCAGTTTTGAGCAAATTCCGAAGTCGCTTTTTGGGGGCCCCTCCAAGAGTGCGCGAGAAGGGTGTTAGGTCATGACCTAACTATGCTCTGGCGCACCCTTAGAGGTGTTGCTCCAATTTTTAATTTTTACTTACTACTTTTCTGTGTTTTAGCAAGTTAACTAATTCGAGCTTTTTAAATGGGGTTTCATCTTTTCTTTTACAATTTAGGGTTCCTAAGGCCGAGTTCTAGAGCTCATATGGGGTGACCCCTCTAAGAGTGCGCGAGAGACCAATTAGGTATGGACCTAACATGCTCCTGGCGCACCCTTGGAGGTGTCGGCTAAAAAGTGACTAAAATTTATTAGGCTTTTCTAGGAAACTTTCCTCCTGTCTATTTCATCTTAAATATGGTTCTCTAATTATCCTAATTCTAGATAATTACTACTCTACCCCGGGAAGAAAAAATTTCCCACTACTCGAGGTTCATGCTTGGGCTTTTATCTCCAAGACTGAATGTCTAGATTAGTTAGTTCCTATAGGATTACGGTCGATTGCTTTCGATCCCGGTCCGCCAAGATCAAGGCTCGATACCATTGTGGACGGCCCCGGCTCATATCACGATGCCCCGATCAGATACAAACCGGAGATCATCCTCAAACCAAAGATCTGCTTTCACGACATGAGGCCGTCCACCTAACATCGGGCCCTTTGCTTTGTGGCCAAGAACCCGACGGGAAGAATGGGCGTGTTATTCATCCCGTCTCCCCTGATCGATCGATCTAGCTACGTAAAGTAAAAACACATATGAGCACATGACATCAATCAACAATAACATACCCACCTCGAAGGGTGGTCCACCATATCACAATGAGCTGCAACAACACATCAATACATCAACATAACATGGGGAAATCCTACCCGTGCTCGGACTCTTGGGGAAAGACCCGGCGGCTTGGGTCTCCGGATAACAATGCGCATGTAATTCATGGCAAATGGATTTGACTGCATAGAAACATGGTCGTTGGGTAGTCCACTCCATCCGCCCCTCCCATGCATACTTTGCGATATAGGGAAAAAGTATTGGAGCTGGCACCGTAGCTCCCGCCGGGTTCATAGCCAAAGGGGCTACTACCGGGTTGCATCTCCCCAGGCTCGATGAGGCGGAGGAGATCACTCTCCTCCAGAAGGTTCATGCCAATCACAGACGAGCTAGAGAGCCACTGCTCGTATACGACTTGAACCCCTAGAAGATGACGCATCACCCAAGAGGTGTCGAGCCCGTCGAGCCCATACCCTGCCCTCACGCAGTGCCAGGGTATTAGGCCTAGCCCACAATGCTCCACGGCCGTCGCTACGCACCAGAGGGATCAACTGTGATCAGACAAGCCCTTCCTTGTCAGCCGGTCTAGCTCCGCCACCCACCCCAAAGGGCTCTTATGCACAGGCCGCATTAATTGGGAATTAATGGGCTAACCATGATCATACAACTACTTGGGCTCTGGGTCTCTACCCCCCTTCCCAATACACAAGAGTGGCGCATAGAATGTCAAAACATCATCAACAGAACTGAATATAACAGAATACATCTATTCTAATCTACCTAATCATACATGGTTAGGTTCCTTTGTTAGTGTCTATCATTCTTAGGCTGTAGGGGTCGCCTATAGCTAAGAATGGATGCTAAACCCCTCTTGAAAGGGCCCGATAACTTCGGATCTACCTATTGAATCAACCACCCACCCGCATCTTGGCGGCTCCCACTCCTCCTCAAAGTCCATCTTTGTTGATCTCGGGTCTGGCGATCTTGGATCGAAATGCGCAACCGGAGATCCGACTTCTCGCTTCGCTCAGGTGAAAATGCATCCTCTGCTGCTCCAATCCAGGGACTCGGGGGTCGAACTGAAAGGGTTTCCCTTTTAGGGTTTATGCCCCTTTATCTCCACGCATTTAGGGCTGGTCCCTTTTTGGTCAATGGGTCATTGCCACGTGGCAAAAAGGGATTATATTCGCATGTTGCTTTAACATGTGCAATATAATGGTTCACAAGGTCGTACCCTAGGGTACTACCCTTTACGGTCGCCGTGTACATGTCGTCTGAGTCGACATGTACTAGTGACGTGTCAGTATAATATACGTATTCATACCGTATGTTATGCTAGAACGTCACAGAGGTTAACACTAGACCTATCCCTGGGACCATTCCTGATCCATGGACCAGAACTGGCCCACATGACCTCTGCCACTTAAACCCACGTAACTCACGAAAGAAATTTCAATTTTATAATATACCACCATCATTTGAGTCTTCACTTATTTTTTAATAACCTCTGGGAATTTCAAGACCAATGGGGTCACCTATACCTTGTGGTGATTGCTCAAACATTGGAGAATTTGGCAGTTTCTGCACCAGTCCAGAACTGCTTTCTTCGATGTTTCTAGCATAAAGTGACCTAAACCTTGCTAAAGTTGGAGGTATTTGCCTGTTTATCATAGAATACATTGAGTTTTATATTCCCATATTTTCTTGCTATCATTTGTGGAAGCCGCCAAACCCTATTTTGGTCAAAAAAGCTGCTTGAGGTTTAAGAATTGTTACTCTCTCATTATAATAAGTTTTGATTTAATTCTTGTGGCCATGAGTTGCTAACTATACGAGCTATAGTTTCATGAATTTTGGAGTTTAAATAAGTCATATTACCTTAATATTCACTAAAAGAATCTATTATACAGAATTCTGAACAAAAGTATATGTTAAAATGCTCCAATAACAACCATCCATAATGCCATGTGGGCAACTATCCATAATCACATAGAACATAACTTTTATCAACTTACATATAGTATAACTAGGTTGTAACCATGCAATTTTTGGAATTCAAACATGATGTGCAACAGCCGGATTAACACATTAGCGCGTAAAAAATTGGGTCAACTCCATAATTATAGGTCCAAAACTCCACAATGATTCAGCTAGTGATGTTTATTGATGAATTCAAATGGATGTTGTGAAGTTTAGCCATGACAATATATAAATAGACCACATACCATTTCATATATGTTTTTTAGTTCATAGAAAGAGACACTACTTTTCCCCAAATATGCCTTTAAAATGGTTCAAAATGTGAGAAATGACATATATAGAGATCTCTTATATAGGTTGGATGGTCTTATTGAAAAAAATACCATGAAATTTGCTTATTTCTTACTAGCATAAACTTCATATCTGTGTTACTGCTATAAAGCATTGTCGTCCAAGTAGAATAATATTACATGTAAGTTATCTTTCATGTATATTATATTTTTTATGGATGCAAACCTTTCTTGGCAATAGAAATCTCTAGTTGCATATTAAAGTAACATGTTAATTCTAAGATTTTAATTTGTATAAACATACATCACCATTTATGGTCCACGAGACCAATTGTATAGAGCATATACCTCTCACTAGCCGTATCCATTTTTCTCCGTAGAATGATACTATGGCTTTTTAGCTTCGATCACATGATTTTTGAAAGGTGTAAGTGAAAGTCCATGTAGGTTCAATTGGTCATAAATACCCTATAAATTCTCAATTGTTTGTGCTTCAACCTTACCCTTAAATTATACAAGCTAACCTAATCAATTAATTTTGTCCTATAGAGAATCATACAAGTAAACTATATGTGAAAGTTGAGATCAAAATGGAATAAGGTGGCACCATTAATAATTTTTAAAGTTTCAGTCATCTAGACCAATGATGGTCTGCAACTGGACTACAGATAGCAGTCTATCTTGGTTTCTCAGTACAGGCGGACCTCTCCCCTCTTCAATTGTGTAACCGTAAGGAGGAGCTCTGCAAGGTGAGGGCAGCCCGTCTGCAAAAGAAATGGGCAGTGTACAGGGGAGGCGCAGCAATTATTCTAGATCAATGGCCTTCCAATCCTTGGACTGGCTATGTCTAGATAATTTTAGAAGCATAAATTTACCACTAGCATTAGCATTATCTTATCTTATTCTTGGTAGCCTTTTAATATTTGGTTATTGTGTTTGGTGATGGGGCCTAGTCCCCCAGTTTTAGATGGGTTGTTGCCCTTGCATGTGCCGTCCCATAACTCGTTGGGTTCCCGTGGACGTAACAATTCATCTTATCTTATCTTGATTCTTTTTACATTGGTTTCTTGACATGAGATATTTTGAGAATGTGATTTTGTAAAGTCACACCTTAGGGCCCAAATCTAGAACAAACATGGAAGATATAATATAATTGATGCTATCTGTTCTAGTACAATCCTTAAGATAATGAACAACAAATACTTTTTGTGAACAAAGTGGTCCAAGAGCTACTCGTGTCCCAAAACTCAATTTGAAATGGACTAACATAAGGATATTATCAATTTTTGAATGAATTATGGACTAGTAATGGGCAGGTACAGATATTGTTTTTGATTTTTTTTTACCATGTCTTTTGCTCTTTCTACGAGCTTGTTTTTGCATTGGTTTCATATCCTTATAAACTTTCATAATGTGATTTTTTGGAGGACAACCAAGAATCATATGTAGTAATACCATCCATTTGTATAAATTCCCTAAAATTGAAAATAGAAGTAAAAGTCAAAACATCAAATTCAAACTCAAAAAATATTTTTAAAGGATGGAGGACCTCGTGAATTACTTATATCTAGCATAATAACAGGGGGTTACCTTTGTACGCTTTTTATTATGGTTTTACTATGATTTTGTTGATGTATTCGTGTGGATATACGAAAGAGTATTTCTAGAGCGCATCCCTTTCTTAACCCTCGATTTTTTATGAGAAAAAGAATTGTATGGTGGTGATTTAGGTTTTTGTGCATGTGATTTTCTAACCCTAAGTTAAAGTGTTCATGAAGATAAAGATATAGACAAATATTTTTAGGGTTTCTTGCTTTACAAATTATCGTGCACCAACAGAGTCGATGGTTGCACAGCCAAATTCGTCTTAGATAGAAATTCGTCTCAAATTCGTCTCGATGGCGAGAGGATTTATTCTTGTGGCATTGGTGATCATGGCAGTTTGCCACTAGTCGGATCTGCGCCATGATCAAGACTGTACAGCCGATTTAGGGCTGATAATGCTCTGACGTTAAAATATACTTCCTTCCTTCCTTCCTTCCTTCCTTCTATTAGGGCAAGCTTCCAAACCATTACAAGTCTAGCAGAATCTTCTGAACCCTGCCAGAACCAATTTACTCAGGGAAGGAATATTTGAAATGCAGATGGCGCACAGTTCGGATAGTCTCTATCAGGCAAACAAATCAAACAGTTTATTTAAGATCTCTTCAAATCACGCAAACAGGGATGGCTATGGCTATAATCTTGCCCCCCCTTTCTGTAAGATGGATTCAACTCACAGATTTGAAATTGCCTTTGCATGGGCCTTCGCTTTCTGCTGTTACACAATCACTTTGGTGAATTTATGGAAGTGGTGAAAAAAGATTGAAGACAGCAGATTGTGGTTTGAGATTTGGTCTAATATCTAAGGTGACCCCGGAAGCTCAAAAGCTTCCGATACCCTGGTGATGAATCTCTTCTGTAAGTATCCATGATGTGGGTGTGAGGCTCCAAAGCAAGGTGCCAGAACCATCTTCAGAGTGTTGTGGACTTAAGTTTTATAGGCGGACTTCTCCAGCCGGAATTTGTGAGATGCAACAATCATTTATTAATGTGTGCTCTGGCTTTTCTAGCTGGAAGGCAATAATGGCAGTGAAAATGCTGTTGTGAGCTATAGAGACTTGCTCCCTGAAAATTTCTATTGTAGTATTCAATCAGTATGATATAGAATAGAATAGAATAGAATATGATTTTATCGTCCACGGAGACCAACTGGCCTATGGGACTCAAGTACAAAGAGAGAGCAGCAGGCGTATTACTACCAGGATTAAAAAACCCCCGCCCCGAAGGGTTTTCGGGGGAAAAACCTTAGTAGCAATAAGGATGCTGACATACTGCACAGTTATATACATAATCACAAGTACAGCTGAGGTTAATGTCGGACAGGGGGGCATAACTGAGTCCGCATATCCATTACCTCCCGGAGGTACGATCCCAACAAGCTTACAGAGGCCGTGCTCAGTAGCTCATGCAAGGCCTGATGGGGCACAACTAACTGAGCATACCAAGCCCAGATATGCTGGTACGCCGGACAGGCCTGGAGGGCGTGACTTTCATCCTCAATGGCGCCCTGTTGACAGCACTGACAGACTCTGTCCTCACGCGGCTCCCGAATCCATCTCCCTGTCTCAATGCGGAGGTGGTGTGCACCTGTGCGAATGGAAGCAATCACTCTGCGCTTTTTCATGGGTAGATGGGTGCGCAGGTAGTGGTGTGGGCCCCTCGTGAGCATGGGATTAACCTGCTGTCGATAATTTGCCACCTTGACATGTGACAGGGCCTCTGCATCCCAAAGCTTGGCCATGAAGCAAGCATCCAAGTACTGCTTCAAGGCAGCGCGTTCCTTCGGTGTATGCCCTGGTCCACATCTGTGTGCCTGCACATTCCATAGCGAGAACCACTGGGCTAAAGCAAGAGGGCAATGGTTACAATTGGCCAGTACTTACGATCAGGTAGCCATAAACCATTAACAAAATTATTGTTCTTCCATTAGCTTGGCCAGTCTCTGAGGTACTAAAAATGAATCCAGGTGGAATTTTATTCAGCAATGGGCCAGGCGATTAGTACTAGCATATTGTTATTTGATTGTTATTGGATTGGGATTCACAGCTCTACAATTCCATTTATTTATTGGCAACATATGCAATTTACTAATGCTATTTGCTCTGAATTTTTTGCAGCAACAAGTTCTGAAGAAACAACAAGTTCTAAAGGAGATGGTACTGTATTTTCTTCTATGCAGAGCTGAATATGTATGCTTGTGTGCTCCCATGAACTTTTAGTTAGAGCTTTTCTGCCTGCTATTTTGCAGCATCATTAACTAGTTTTTCCTTATTTCAATGTAGGAGCAGCAACACTGGCACTTGTAACCTAAGCTTTTGCGATGCAGAAGCCATTTGCCCTTTTTTGGCGTCAAAACCTTCATACAGACCGTTTATAAGTGTCATTGCATTAAGTGTCATTGCATGTTGCACTGTATCTTTATACGGTTTATACGGTTTCAAGGTAGGTCAATGTTGAACATAGTAGCTTTAATAAAACAGTATTTTAATAAAAGAGTGTTCTATAGACAAAGTTTGTTGGCTTTATTTTTAGAGGATATGGGCGGTACTCGAACAAAAAATGTTGATGTTGTATGATGTGCTTGAGGATATTTGCTCCATGATGTTTACATGCGTGTTCCTTTATGTATGTGTTTTGATTCTCTTGAGTCGTGCAATCAAAACACATATTGTCATGCTTATCGATTCATTACATGAGGCCAGAATAACCATGAGAGCCTTGACAAGACTTTATGGATAACGTATGCTTCTATAGTTTTGCACGTATGCGGCTGAAGTAGCTTCCGCCAAGCTTGCTGCTTCTAATATCTCGCAAAGTATCTATTTCATTTGCTATTTTTCATCAACTCATCCAAGTGTGATGTAATGTTTGTTTTTGGCCCCGAAGGGGCAAAACATTTTTTACCCTATAACACAAACCATTACATTACACGCCTTAAAATTAAATTCCCCCTTAAACCCCCTTTTGTTTGGGTGCATATTCACACGGGGGGTGACTCCGGGCAACGAGAGCTGTTGGATAGGCATATTCACCCCTTATTCCTTAATCTACACCGTACACAAAGTCCTCGTTTGTGGGGTATGGATGTATAGAATTTGTTATACTATATAACAAGATTTGCAAAATACTATAAGATTTCAGGCAATGTACTATATGGCCGCATACTTAAAATTGATCTCCTTCTGAAAGTAGTTGTTTTTATATTACAACTGCTTTCTGGGAACCAATATTGGTTCTCAGAAGGCAGAGGACAGTTTTGACCCTGTCATGTTTGAATTGCTCTATCTTCCTTCACAGATTTCGAATTGAGATGTGGTTTTTTGTGCCTTCCTCTATATCTCGTGTAGAAAAATATATTATAACCAAAAAAATCAAAAAAATCTTTTCATCAAGACAGTTTTACTTTGTGTGAACATGAAGCTTTTGGTACTTGATCCCTTTCCCGGGGGATGCACCTATTGTATATGGGGTATGCCACATGCGTGCAAGGGGTCGGCAAAAACCCCCTTGTATACGTGTTTGAATTTGTTCAGAACCCCCCTTTCCAACAGTGCCAAAATTGCCCTAAAAACCCCAAAAAGCTACCCCTAGGTACGAGTATATGTACGGTTTAAGGGGAAAACAAACCCTTTCGGGTCACTCACATGGTTTGTACAGCCAAAACTATGTGAACCCCCCTTGATCCCCTTGAGTTTGCTAGAGCATAACTCACAAGAATGGGAGCTGATATATTTTTGTGTATTTTTCATGTGAAGCATGACTGCCATATATGAACTCCTAGAAAGGGTTTGGCTAGTTTCTGTGTTCTTGATTTTATATAATTTTTTTTGTGAACCTTCAAAATGCCCTTTAATGGTCCATCATGGGACAGGTCTAGTGTTAAGGAATGGAAACCTTCAAAGAAGTTGATATTGCTAGACATAAATGGCGTGCTAGTATAGATACAATAAAGGAGAACCAGCCAAAATATCTTGCTTCTACCTGTACACACCGTTGTAAAAAAACTGCAAACAAGTACCTAATTTGCAGAATAGGATACCACGAGTTTGTAGAGTGGGCATTGCAGAGGTTTGAAATTGTAATATGAAGTGCTTCTTTGCTTCATAGCATAAGGGATATGATAGCTGCATTATTTTCAGATTTGCAGACCAGGTTCTTAAAAATTTATGGTCAAGAGTAGTGCTACACATGCGAACATCTAAGCAATGCAGTCAAGCAGCTTTATTTCAAGGAGTTGGAGGTTGTACTTGACAATTTTCCTAAATGCTATGCCATGTTTCTCCTAGTAGATAATAACCTACACAAAGGGTTTCTAAACCCTCCATACACAACCCTTCCTGTTATGTCTTTCAAGGGGCAGGAAGAGAGTAATTGTTTATAGAAATTTGTAGTTCCAGCGTTGGACTACTTGTCTTCTCATACAGTTGGACAGCTTGCCATCTCTGATGCATAGTTAGAGCAGGAGACAATTGAAGAGCTAGATTATTATCTCCATAACTATCTTGTTTCAGCCTATTATATCCTTAATGCTCCACTCAAATACAAAGGCAGCTGCTGGCCATGCTTCCTAAATGACTCCAATGTCTCTAAATTTCCATGGATCTATACTTTGAAAAGTATTGTACACTTTTTGTAACATATATGACTCCAAGTTAACATGACTCCAAATTAGTATACCCTTGTGTATTGACTCCACATTATACTGCATGCCTTTCACATGTGCAAAATCTGATCACAAGCATTGTCTCCCATACTACATCCCTTCTGCCCTAGCACAGTCCAGCCGGTCTGTCCTATCAACATCATCCTTTCCAATTAACTAATAGTACCTGCAAGAAGTCAGCATCAAGTACTGCAATTCAAAAATAGTCCAGAGGCATAATACAACATTATTTACCAGAAGACATATGATGAAAACAAATTATCTTTTGATGTCCTCGCTTTTGGTACCTTCATTCTAGCGAGTAGCGAATTCACATGCATCAGCAGCGCCCCTAAATCTCACTCCATCATACTTGAGTTGTTCTCTAGTGAATGCCACCTTAAGAACTGCCCCTTGCTCATCATGCTCTCCCTTACCATGGACTGTCCCAAATAAATTCCACATTAATTCCTTCTCTAGTTCATTGTGATATCTTGGCAGAAAGTAGAATGGTCGAGAGGATTTGATATGACTAGAACAACCATATGACCAAACTTTATGCTTGGAGAATTCAACTTCATTAGAGACCAGGCGTACAATATGTTTTGTGAGACAGCGTTGCACAAAAAGAGTCATGAATCTTGTCATCACTTAAGTAAATAAAACACGAATTCATTAGTTCGAGAAATTTCAATTTCTCATTTAGCACGAAATAGGTTGCAGTTGGGCGTATAAAGCACTAAAAGTTCTCTATAAGAACCCCATTGGTCAAGCAAAAACATGCAAAAGAGACTGAACAAATTGCGACTGCGATAATTTTGATCATAAAGGACCAATATATGTATTTTTTAAGGCACACTTGTACAATAAATATACCAATTTCAATCAATTTTGTATACGATGGGCTCGCAAAGATGTGCGTGCGATTTTCTCAAACAAGATTTGAGTGCAAAATGGGTGCATATTGGGCACCTCATGACTTATATACATGTTCATTTTCTTCAATTTAATGGACCTAAAGTAACCATTGTTAACAGAAATACCAAATAAATTTATAGCTTTCTAAACAAATTTTATATTTTTCATCTTAGAGACATTGCTGCAGCGATTTGCTTAAGCCGTGTCTACTTTTGTTTCTGTGTTGTTTGTGCTCGAAAAAAATGCGTTGGTGATTTGGTGGACCAGAGAAAGACAGTAAAGTAGTCCTGTGGAAAGCAAGCAATATTTCATACGATTCAGAAGGAAACAAAGAAGAAGAAAAAATCAATGGGCTACAGATCTTACGGAGAAATTATGGCGCATGGGGAACGGAGCGCCTGAGTCTGCATAAGGCGTTCTCTAGGTTTATGCGGCCATTTCCGCCATAGCCATCTCTGGCAAAAGCTTTTTTCTTGGCGAGAGCAGTCTGTCTGCTGGAAACATCGAGATGTGGCCAATCCTAAAGCAATACCTCCAATTTGAACCTGGTTACCTGAACCCGAACCATAGGATCCTTAAACTGGCCTCTGATCAGTTTATCTTGTGGATTGCATTCAGAACTGAATGTGGTATTTCTTAAATCAGACCAATCATCCAAACTAGCTGTCGAAGTGGCTTCTATGAAGGGTATTCCAGCCAAATTACATCTACAGCTAGCCTTCCAGCGTGATCCAGTTTCAGCCTTCTGGCTGCCATGGAAACCGAGAAAGTGTTTTTTTGGCCAAAGATTTCTTCAGAGTTTCCATAGATCGAGATTTGGCTCGGAGATAACAAAGGCAGACGAAATAGAATCTCGTGGAAGACATGGCTCCTCAAAACGCCTGCTCTACCCATGGCCGGCCACCTCTGCCTCCAAAAAAACATCTGGCTATAGCGATTTCTGGCGATGGCGCCCTCTTATTCCTGGCCAAAACTGGGCTATGGCGACCCAGGCTATAGCGGGCGACCTCCTGTTCGAGCTTCCTTGTCGCCAAGTGTGTGGCCGCTACCGAGCTGTGCTCATATATTTAGGCATGACTTTAGAATCTTATATTCGAATTTCAAATTGTCCCGCCCAACATGGGGTTGAATTAAAGCAGAACCACTTTTTGCTTATGGTGGGCCTGGACGAGGTCATTCAAAATTCTCAAAATCCCGTTTCTTTACCCAAAATAATGAATTCGTGCTTAATATGGATTTTCTTCAATAACTTCCTGACCCTAGAGCTTTTATCTATCATATACATGATCTGAACAAGAATTATTATCTGATCATTGTGCCAATGCTGGCTGTGAACCTCGCTTTGTATTTTAATGCTGTAATTCTCTGCAAAATCAATTACTGAGACAATTGTACCATCTTAGATATTGTCTAGACTATTTTTAAATTGTTGGACCTGTCATCTAGCCCTATAACTATGTGGTACAAATATCTTCAATGTGGAACATAGGTAAGAAATAGAATCCTTCATTGTTGTTTTCTTGATCTAAGAACTGCCTTTGATTCTTTTTTTTTTTTACCCTTGCTAGTCGAGATTTCAACTTCTGCTGTAGTTTTTTTACTATGGTCCATCAGCTGCCTTACCTTTTTTCCTTTCATTCCCTTTCTTGGTGGCATTGGTTCTTTTGTTTCTGTTGCCACCTGAAATTTTCTTAGTAAAACAGTCTGCAACTCCACTATTATTTGTTGTCTTCACTGGAACCTGTAGCAAGGTCTGCAGCACGTAAAACATAAGGTTAGTACAAAGTTGAAAGCAGAACAACGTGATTAAGTGAATTATAGTACATTTTCCTGCTAGGTATCATCATTCTCTTGAGCTTCTCATATATTGTTGTTTTACCTCTACTCAGCTTTGACGCTCAACTTACAGCCACGGAAAACAATTCTCTGTACAAGTTTCCACGCTCGACTTGCATCAAGCTCAGACTTCCGCACTCTACAAGAAAATTTCTTACAAGGTATGATTTTCAGTAGCAGTTCTCTTTATTTGATCTCCTTCATTCGGTGTGCTTGTTGTGAATCAGCATGGATGTCTTACGGCTCCCGTTACGGGATCGAAATTTTTGGACAGCTTGTGGGTTAGATTTTTTCCTTCTCTATTTTAGAATTTGCACGCTTAGACCTCTCTGGTTTTATGGAAAGTCGAAGTTTTTCGTTTGTTGCCTTACTTCCTTTTCCATTTCTTTTATTGTGCTGCCCGATATTGCTTGAATAGTTTCAAGCTATTTGCAAAAAGCAATTTAGTGTGCAAAGCTTTCGCCATTTGTGACCAAACCATGTCCCTGATGGTGAGAACATTGTCCGAAGCTTTCAAAACTTGCTTGGATGAAGACAACATATTTGGGAGTGTTTCGAAAATCTCCCGACAATGAAATCGACCCTTGAGTTTTGGACACCAAAGGTTTGAGATTAAATAGGCTTAGCTAATTATTGACTAAACAAAACGTCTCCGACACAACAAAGTAGACGAGCAAAAAAGCAAAAAAAATTCAATGGCGAGATTCAGAGGAGGAGATTATCACGATATTCTGCAGTAGATTATCATGGTATATTCTGTCAGTTTGTTTGTGATGCCTTTTAACCCAATTTGATCAGGGAGACAATAGATAGACAAACAATGATAAGATAGGTAGTAAGTAACGTGGGTAAATAGACACACTTGTACCATGCACCAAATTCATTGAATATCACATTTATACCCTTGCATATATCACATAGACCATAGACCATTCCCCGGCGATCAACCCGGCATGAGAATATTATCAGCTGTCTCTGTTTTACTCAAACTGAGTTATCCTTGCTCTCGAGCAGATGTACCCAACTCAGAATATCTCTCGGAAGATCTTTATGTATTTGTCTATATGGATCCACATGTATAGATACCAAACCCTTGATTGAATTCCCAAAACAATTCCACTTTAGACCCTCCTCTCGGATTTTATATTTCTGCCAGATGCACCAGTTTAGATGAGCCAGTGGCAGTTTCTGTATAAACACAACCAGTTGATTCCTGTTTTTATCACTGCAGTGTCCAATGTGTCCTGTGGAATGTATGAAATGTCTTCATCGGACCTACTAATTTATGCCTCCATAAAAATCCTCAAAACAGAACTGGACAGGACAAGGATATCTCACACTGTGACATTTCTGATGTGTAACGATATGCATTCTTCTAACTTTAATCCACCGATTTGATCGAGGATATAGCATGTGCCATATCAATAACAGGTAACCCTGTAACTAACACCTCTTGTCTAGGGAGGTGATATCCAATTTCAAGATCTTCAAGTTGTTGCTTCAGGTATAAGAGCATGTTGCTTCGTCTTTTAAACCTTTCTCCAGCTTCCTGTTTCAATCAAATTATTAGTCCTCATCTAAACATTGTAAAGTTGACTTGGTATGTTAAGATGATATCTTCAATATCTCCAAAGAAATTATCATTTGCAGCCACTGAGAAAGCAAATATCTTAGTAGCTTGTCTTCAAACCTGATATGTGAGGCGATGCTGAAAATACAATCCCATCTTCATTCTTGTACTATCATCGATATCTTTACAAACGAGAGAAAAATCAGGGTACCAAAATTGTGGTTGACTTTCGATATATTTCTGCATTCTCTCTTTGACATGGCCTAGTTTCTCCAATGGAGTATGCATATGAATTTGGAACTCGATACCATCCCACTGATCAGGGCTTCGATAGTAATTTGTAATTGACTTCATCGCAAGAATTGAATTTGGATAATAAATTTTTTCATTGGTGCCACTGTAACATGCCATTTTTACTTTATGTTACTTCTACAACAGGCATGGGGTAAAGTAGAGGAGTTCGGACAAGCTTCACCACACCAAGATATTAAATACCATATCATCATATATTGACGGAACTTTATTATAGCAAGCTGCTCGTGGAGACCTTTAATGTACAACTTTGGAAGGCTGGCAACTAGCATAATCATCGATGATTTCAAACACTCTTTACATGCAGAAGCAACATTCATAAAATCCTATTCTTTTGAAGAAGAAAGATGTCATGAGATTAAGGAAATTACCCAAGAAAAACGGTATTAAGGACGTTCATCTCCTGAACATGGCACAAAGAATTGTGAGTGAACATGAGTCTCCCATAAGTTCCTAGCAGGTGATCTTATGAATTCGCTTTCTAATTTGAAAGGATTTCAGAGTATGTACCTCAACTAGCATCATTGATCCCTCAACTGAAACTCTATCCCCAACGTCAAAGGGATGCATAACGAAAAGGAATATCAATGCGTCAAAGGTCGTTTTCGCAGAATTTCCAAACACAAAAACGCAAGGGATAAAGAGAGAGGAAAAGAATAAAAGCAATTTTGATGTCTCAATACCCATGATCAGGAGACACACGATGAAGAGAAACAGACAGAGCACCTGGAAACAGGCAAACAACATTAGGTCATTCAATCCATTGTACGATGCAAACAAATAGTCTTAAGGGTATTCTGCTATGCTGGAAAGAAAAAAAATATCACAGGTCAGGAAGGGATTATCAAGATGAGTAAAAAAATGGTGAATTCCAAAACGCATCTTTTCCATTACATATTAGAAGTTGAAGCAAGAGTCAGGGGACAGTGCCATCCCACTTAAAGTAAAAGCATCCCAAATTTGCCTATACTATGCCAAATAAAGACTATCTTAGACTGGCAAAGAGGCATCATCTTTTGGTTGATCTTTTGAGTGACAGTCTGAAACTTATTTCAGATCTTCAGATAACAACCTTGACTTATGTGGTTCTATCGCACTGCTTGATCGTCAGATCTTGCCTTTTTAATGTTCATTACAGCAAAACAAACAGAAGTTTCAGCTAGGAGTGAAAGCTTACCACATCAAGAACTTTATGTAGCTTTGCAACAACGGTTTTGTTATCATTCAAGGTAAGGGCCAAAGCTCGTCTTTCTTTGTATACATTTACGACCCACTTCACCAGTGCTTTCTTTGTGATAGTTCCATGTTCCGTTGTCTCAAAGAGAGAGAAGGCTCGGGTTGCTTTCTCTTCAGGTAAAAAATACAAGAAGTCTGCAAGCGTCAAATATTTCTGTCCCGGCCTTGCAACATTATAAAATATCTGAATAAGAAACAAATATGTATTAAGAGATTACTCAAATCCTCTTACAACAAAGAACGGAGGATAGGGTTATAACTTTCGGGTCAAAACATAAGCTAAAGACACTAATAATTTCATGCAGTATCGGTTTGTAAGTGCTTTATGGATAATTCAAGTTGTACTTGGATTCCCCTTCTTAAGAATCATGCTACGGGCATCAAGGTGGATTCTTGCACGGATTTGGCAAACCTGTCATTACACTTGTGATGCAATTTTAAGGATAAATCTTTGACAAAAATCCCTGCAGAATCTGCTGTTGACAAATTTACCAGGCTGAGGGATCAAGCCCGGGGTCCATTGATGCTTCATACTCCGAAGTCTAAACGATGTGCATGCATGGTAGTAATGGAGAAGTTCCCTCATTGCAAAGTTTCTTTTCCTATCTATGGGATCAAAGTAAGAACCCTAGATGCAAACCTTCAACGAGACCTCCATTTGAACAATTACAGGCATATACAAAATTTAAAAGTATATGTGCCATATCACTACCATAAAAAAGATTCCTTTCCATTTTTGACAAAGCATAACAAAATACAGTAACATTTTCGAACTGTTATGGATAGCGAAATTAGCAGAACCTGTTTAGCAGCAGCTTTTGCTCGGGCTTCACTATCAATCTCTCCATCCCCATGAACTTCTGAAAGGAACGACGACTTAGTGGACATGTTGGTTTTCCTTACAGTTTTCATCAAACTCTTCAACGTCCATGCCGAAACAGTCTGGAACAAAACTAATTCAGATAATCAACAGAGCCACATATTCAATCTCACTGGTATAGATATGCTTACATGCCACCTACGTTCAATCTTAGACACCTACATGCTTATCATATATACAACACAATAATTGGTCCCTAATCTTAAAGTTCTGTTTCTAACTTTACAGTTCTTTATAAGTTGCATAAATAAGGATTAATTTTATATTCTTCCTTGCAGGAGATGACCAAGGAAAAAATGTAAAAGAAAAGGAAAGAAAGAACGGACCCCATGAATATTCTTTTTTCAAGCACGTTTCCTACTAAAACGGAACAAGCAAGCACACGAAACTGGCAAACTTCTCAGACTTCCCAGCACAGATGGTTGGTAGGTACTCAAGACAGGGTGGGTAGGTAGATAAAGGCAGATATAAACTTCTAAAATCTGCAGATGTCATGAAAGCTGATATTACGCAAATGCAATACAAGTTAAAAACAAGCCTAGTCAAAAAGTTATCATGCCAACAATCAGAACAAATGCTTGTCAGGAATGGGAATTTATCACTAACCTCAGATGTTAATTGCTGTAACTTGTCTTGCTCTATTGGACTAGCACTTTTAGCCATCATGGGCTTCGCATGTTGCTTTCCCAGAGAAGAATGGATCCCCTGGTGTAATTCCTGTAAGCTTGCTGTATCAAGTGCTGTAGAATGCCTTCTTTGGGTCATCGTTTGCTTAAACATTGGAATTGCAGGATTCTTGGGCGATGAAGTTGGCGCCATGCTTATTGAACTGCTCAATTTCGCACTCTCAACAACTTGAGCAGGAGCAGAAAGCCGTTCTAGAATGTACTGATTAAATAAACAGTCTTGTATACGATCAAAATATGCAGCTCGATGGAAACTATTTGCTGCTAATTTTACGGCTAAAACCTTCAACATCCACGATGTACATATGGTGAAAAGGCACCACAAAACCTACATATATACAAGGACAAGAATGAATTTAAGGTACTTCCATTATGTGCTTAGTTATATCTTGGCCATTTTAACACCAAAATTATTATCAGCGGTCTTCATAGATGTCAATATAATCTTTCTTCCTTTCCTGAATAATGATTTCTTTTAGATGTTAATATAATCTTTCTTTCTTTCTTTTACTGCCAACAACAGACGTGGTGGGCAAACCAAATTTACCTTAGTTATGGTGCGCACAATCTTTGTGCTTGCACGCTTTGCAAATATCTCTTGCCATACAACAATAACCAATCCCAACCAGATAGAACGCTTGACAGATTTTCGAAGTCCATAGACAAAATAAAGCACTCTTTTCTTCAAGAAGAAATGGTTTTCAAAAAGAAGCACAAGACCCTGCACAAGACAACAAAAATTGCCTTATTGTACAGAAAATGAACACTTCCTGGATGCATATAATTCTTCTTTGTTGGGCTAGAGGATAAAAACTGCAGGCCACAGGCATGTGCTAACTTATCCATGTTTCTTTTGACATAGTGAAGGTACTAAATCAAGAATTTACCCATGGTTTTTTTCCGTTGTATAAGATTGTGAAAAATTATCTTATCTTATACTCGATATAATATGCCAACACATGGAAAAACAATCTTTTCTTATTTCTTCCACGCAACAGCTACAAGTAACTTTTCTCTTGGACATGGGAATTTACTCTTTATATAGCCAGCATATCTCTTGAAAGTATAGCTAACGATTAACGAACCTGAACGATCCAACCTGAGATGAGCTGTCCCGAAAATATAACTAGTGCAAGTGCCTGCCAGCGCCATATCTGTTCATCTTGCCATTGTATATCCCTAACTTCCTTTATTCTTATTGAGCAACCAAGTAATGCTGCCAAAAGAATGAGACTGACCCACTGGATCACCATCCAACCAATATTTTCTTTCTTCTTATCCCCATTCTCTGGAACTACGTCATTCTCTAAGGGATCTTCCTCTTCCACATTTTGGGCAGGGATTGAAAAAGACTTTGAAACAGAACGTAGCGCATTTTTTATGCTAGGTGCACCAATAAGAGATCTCCTCTTTGAAGCTGGTAAAGAGGCTTGCTTCTCCGATGTTGCAGGTTTTCCTGGTGATGTTTCCTCGAGTAGTGGTGTTAAGCCTTCTTCATCCTCCATTATAGCTGATTCAGAATATCTCCTACGCTGCAATGACTGGGCTATTTGTTCTTGCATTCCCAACGTCATTAGAGGAGGCTCTTGAAGACGTGCCTTACTGCGGCCATATGACATTGTAAGCGGAGTGGCTGCTTTTGGGGAATCATCTTCATCATCAGAGCCATCTTGTTCTAAAGGGTTGTCAGAACTGGGCATTTGTATAGCTATAGATGGTCTGCGATGATCCCCTAAAATTTTACTATTTGTATCCCTTGTAGATAGCCGAACATCCTCAACAGATGAATTGCTTGTGCTCGCAGAGTAGTCACATTTACTGCTCAGATTTCGGCCTCCAATCTCTGGATCCAAGTCTGTATCATCATCTTTATGTTCAGATTTTTTAGATGTTGCCATAGAGTTTGTGGAAGCTGGAGTGCTGTTTCCCTTAGAACTGGTACCTGAAACTGATTGGTCCTCCCCAATATATCAGTTACTGAACAACCCAAGATGCTTCATTATATCGTGCATGTAGAGGGCATTGCAAAGGCCACCATCAGCTGAGATGTAATTGCATGAAGTCCTGCAGCGCAAAAATAGGACTGATCCACAACAACAACAACCTCCTTTTAATAATAAGAAACAAAAAAAGAAACTCCTCATTTCTGTTACCTTCATGATTCTGTCTTCCTTAAAATATGACTTGAAGGACGTCAGCGACAAATGCAGGTCCCTTCATACCTTGTTTTATCATGTTTGAGAGGGGAGCCTTCAACTCTCTGTTTGGTAGTAGACAAAACATATTAAGCAAGACCCCCAAGAGGCACTGCTTTTTAAAAGCAACGTAAAGACCTTGTTGTCAGCTGCAAAAAGGTATACTTAACAGTTGCATCTCTGATGGTTCCTTTCTGATTTGCTTGTCCCCAAGATGTGCCAGGACATCTGCAATATTATATTTATGGCGCTGACCAGGCATTTACAACTTATGCTCTGATCTGGTTTGTCCTTCACAAGCCATTGTGCTAAAAATCAGAAATGTTAGTCATCAAAACTTTGACTCAGATAATATCTGCATACAAATTAGTCATATAGTTGTCCAAAGGGATATGCAAATGAGAATTGGAATTGAATTTATTCCACCATTTTAAATCATGTAATAGACGTTAAATTACACTAACTGCCGTGCAAATGATGGTAGTTTTCATAACAGAATGGGTTCCAAAGAAGAAACACAAATTAAGAAACGTGTAGAAGGTATATCCTTTCTGAAAGCAATGGAAGACTATCTCCTGGCAGACACAGAAAAGCCTGAGGAAGGCAATTGAGACTCCTTACAAAATATCGAAAAGTTGAAAAGGATAAGAATTCCGGTGAAATTGGCCTGGGGCAGTACCCAGGGTCACCAGTTCTTATTATATCATAGCATATGGACTCTCTAGGCCACTTTTTATAAATGTATAAAGCACCATGGGCATATCTGATCAATAGTCTGGTTTACAAAGATGCTGCTGCCAATGGCTTGAGGCACCAAATGGCATTACCGATTTGTCCCAGTCATGATACTGGCCTGTAAGCAATTGTCATCTATAATTCCAAGGTACGAATCACTTCACCAGCAGAGTCACAGCAGCAGCAAATTCTTCATAACAGAAAGGAGAACAAGTTTATTTTATTGGATCTTGATTTCTGGCTTAAGACTTTGTCTACCCACTAACTTGCACTCGTGCATACTTTGAGGTTGGCCTCAGCTTTAGAATCAAAGGCTACTTCATCCTGACTAATGAAAACATATGCTGAACTTCATTCCATCTACAAGCGTCCTATTGCAGCCTTTCGTGTCACATAAACTAAAATTTTGTTGACCAACCATAACAGTAGAGATACCACACCTTGAGATGGCGAACAAGCTTGGCACTTTCTCTTTCACTTTCAGATTAAAGAAAAATGTAATGTAGCTCTCTAGACGGAGCAAATTCATCAGTCCCTCATTCATCCAGGCACTATTCGGTATGTAAAGAATCAAAGTGGACTTATTGAGCTTGAATCTGTTTCCATAAAACTGGGCATCAGTTTCAGCTGCTAACAAGTCAATGCCCACCACATTCCACAAAGAGCCAAGGTATAGTTAATGTTACATGAATTAATTTAGGGCAAAAGAAAAAGAAAATGGCAGAGATGGAAAACAAAAACAAATGCAGGCAGAGAATCTAAGAGCAAAAGAATCCTCTTACCAGCTTCGGAGCAGCTGTATAACACCACAAATTTGAGCCGCAGCTTTTTTAACCAAACTTCAAAGGTTAGCGAAGGAAGAAAACCCCATAACCGTCTACCAGATCGACGGCCGGATTTGTCTTAGGGGTTAACGTGAAAATTTCAAAATGTTAGAGCTTTGGTTGACGGTTGAATTGCCATACGGTTCCGTATAAAATAGCATTATAAGTCTTATCGTGTATATATGTTGAATCAATTAAGCGCAATCTCCGCAATTGAGAAATATGATCAATTCCAATGACATCTGCAAGCAGGAGAAATTATACAATGTATTCTATCTCAATACCATAACAAAAAAATCGGAAAGTATTTCATGTACCAAAGACCACTTTCCCATCAAGGTACTTGTGCAATTCATCTACTTTTGCAAACTTCTGCTCCATTGAGTTTCCCACCTCCGCAGTCCCATCACTGGCAACTTCAATTATTGACTGTGCATCAAGCGTTATCTGATAGTCATGGTTTACGGTTGTATATCGTTTGTTCGCAGGCCGAACAACTCCTTTAGAGATGTAATACACCTACATGTCCACAAAGAACTTCAACGACTACCTCTATTCATGACATAATCCCCAATTTATGCATCAACCTATAACCTACCTTCATCAACTCAAGTCTGTTGTAGAATTTGTTAGCTGCCTCGTCAAACATTGTTGCTTGAATTTCCGTTCCCTGTATATATTAAGACGACTCTCTAAATATTCATAAAGCAAGGGAAATAAGAATCCAATCAATTCAAATTTGCATACATCCTTGTCTCTTAGCTCCACATTAAACAATTTCCCCTTGCCTGGTCTTCGCCTGTTCTCAAACTCTCGTAAAGGTCCTTTCCACATTACTTTTACTTTAATTGTCCAATTTGCTTGGTAAGGAGTTAATTGAACCAATGGACAAATTGTTCTCCCACTTCCCATGTTTTCAGCATCATTTGTACTGCAACATTTCCTCAAAATAAAAATCTTTACATACACAGTAGAAGAGATCATATCAAGGGATACCTCATCATCATGCACACACGAACAGGTCAGCCACGAGAATTACCTAGCTGCTGCGAACACAACGAACACACTTTTTCAGAACACAATTAAAGTTATCAAAACTCCATCACAAATAATGGCGAAAAAAAATTACCAACTATTCAAGCAATTCTCTAAAAACAACATTTCTAGTCGTTACAGATGCCAATGCCTCATTCTGTAGGATCAGCGCATCTTCTCTAGTTCGTATTCTTGTCAATGCCGTGTACAATTGCCCATGAGCAAACACATTCGTTCGCAAATCCAGGACTATTTTATCTAATGTTAGGCCAAGACAACTGTGGAATGTCGTTGAGTATGCCAGCTTGAGCGGCAGCTGACGTCTATGTACTGTAAAAGGGCAGCGCGCTGGCTGATGAAAGAAATCTGCCCGACAAATCGCATGTATATTTTCTGAGCTCGTGTCCTCATGTACAAGAAGTTGGGCCGATCACAAATCACATTGTGCATTTAAGTGTATAACAACTCTAGCATTCTTCACAAGCTCTTTACTCGCATCCAACAATCTCATAATTTGACACACGACTCCTACTTTAAGACAAAGCGTGTGTTTGGGCAAAGTCGGTTGATCATAACTATGAAGAAACTCATTTTTCAAAGAAGAGCGCTTGTGTGAATTACACCGTCACTTTCACTTATGGAATCCCCGAGAATAATATCTCTTTTCCGGACACGGCATACGATCAAGAATAGACTGTTAAACTCATCCACATGCACATTTAATGGAGATAAAAATGCTCTTCTTTCACACAAAGTTGGTCTACAAACAATATCTCTACGGGTATAAGAATTCCCGTGCCTCTTCCATAGATGTTGTTGTGGAAAACAAATCAAATGTCACAACATCTGATTGCCAATTCTCACCTATGGACGACACTAATGTTACTAACTCTGGGTCCGCAACATTTCTAACCGATACATCTAACTTGTGAATAATAAATGCTCTCCAAATCTCAGATGATTTAATAGAAGCGACTCTTTGTTGCACTTCTCCACACTTTTGGTACTATGAGCTATATCGCCTAAAGTCGCCTGCAGCCCACAAAACATTTTCCTCCAAATGGAACATCATTTCTACACAATTCTGTAGAATCACACTTGCTTGATTCAATGCGCGACTCTATTTGCCATCGCAAATTCATCCCAAATGATTAAATGGCATTCAATCAGCAAGCTCGCTTTCTCAGACGTGGCCTCAATAGTCGAGTGCACAGCAACACTATTCTCAGTTACAGGAATTTGAAACAATGAGTGCGCAGTTTTCCCTCCTGGGTATAACAGGCCAGCCAATGCAGTTGTTGCACAGGGCAAAACAATCAACTGGGACCCTCTGATTAACAAACATATAGCATTGAGTAGGAAAGTCTTATCTGTACCAGCTTTCCCATCAATAAACACAGGTCTTTTTATCTCTGGCCCATGCACCGTCTTCTGAACATAATCATATATTCGTCCTTGATTCGCGTTCATCTTATCACGCATCTTTTTTTACTCTTCTATGTAAGATCTATGGTGAGGAAACTTTGACAACTCTTGCAACACTAGCTGTGACCGAATGTGGATTTCAGGCAGCCCAAAGCCAGCAACACTAGAGCCATGTTGCACAAGCACATTTTCAATGCACAAAAGAGCTTGCTGCTCTGCAAGCAAAGTGCCTGTCTCTGAAATATCATGGAAGTCCTTTATCAGCTCATCATGAAAATTCGACCACAACTCACTTGCCGGAGCGCCATCAAGGATAAGCAATGCAAAAAGAAAACGCAACTGTGACGGCGTTTGCAACGCCAACACTTCCTCTTGCATTGTCACAACTGGCTCTGATCTATCATGCAATAAACCCATAACAGTTACCACTTCTTGATAGGTATCATAGGTAGTCCCATTATACTTCTTTAAGTCTTCCCAACACCTCGCTGGAGTATGCAGCAGCAACTGTCGCAAATAGAATAGCTCCCCCTCACGTGGCATCACCAAATTTTATTCTACAAATAAGGGTTTGCTTACTTCTCTTCCGAACTATGTTCCTAGGAAGCTGCGGCCTAGCTAGTTCAAGGTGATCACCATCAGTATACGTTCTATCTCTACAGGATACAAAGCTGTACTGTTCATAGTACTGAAGATAGGTTAGCTCCGAGAATTCTATAGCAGGAGGCCTCAAGAAATAACGATCAAGCAACGAAGCGTTGTTGGGTCTCCTATATGATCTACTCGTTCTTTGTTGACGATGAAGTGGAAGACACTTAACACCAGGATACTTTTCTGTGACATGAAACTTTAGTATTCGCCATCCTGCCTCAGTTGACGATAGATACCTTGCACTATCACGTATCTCATCATCAAATTGTCGTTCATGATCAATTCGATACTCCACCTTGTCAAAACCTTTATAAATATAGCTGTATAGATATATGAAGACATGAAAATATAGGCAGATGTTCTACACTCACAGAATGTTAGCTGATGCTTATGGCACCCTTATACTTCTCATGGTTCAGCAGGATTTTTACAGATTAATAAGGGATAATCTATGGATGGCCGACTCCTATGTCATGGGAACTGCTGATTCATTCACTCAATCCTATAACCAACTGTTCAATACTGCCATAAACTCTGATGATCCAAAGATTCCTACCATTCCTGATGAGACATACATTGACAGTATTGCCTCCTTTGAGATGCAATAGTATCTGTTTGGTTTTTGCAGGTTTGTTAACAGAGACAGTTTTTTGCTATTTGGACGAGATATGGGATTACCTCTTTGGAAAAGACCTCGCCTCTGGCTCTAATCCTCTTCTACAACAAAACAGTTAACACAAAAGTATAGGACTCAAGGCTTCGACAAGACTTGGACAAGACCTTAATATATGACAGAAACTTTGTGTAATTTCTTTTGTCCAGAAACTGTGTAATTTCTTTTGTCCAGATCTATTAATGTATTTACTATGTGAATCATCTTTTTCTGCAAGTCCTACTTATCTTGTCAAAGGAAATACAAAAACCAAACTAGTTACAACCGATGCACTTCCAAACCCGAGGCGAGAGGCAATGTTGAACATCAAAAAGTACAAATGCGCTTCAAAAAGTACATCAATTTACATTATCAAGATGGCAACAACATGATCTTTGATCAATCACGAACCATAATCAAACTTCATTATCCAAAATGTTAAATGCAAATCGGCATCGGTACATCAAAAGTACTTAAACTTTTTCAAGATATCCATTGCTTGCTTAGATTCTTTATCCAACAGTTGGATAGTTTCTTCTCAAGCGCGTAGTCTTTCACATTCTCAACTTCCAACAGCCCATGAAGAAAGGTTTCAAATGCTCGAAGAAAAAATTACCTTCCGCGGCGAGATGGTGATAAGCGCTTTAGGTCACTCATGTGCCCACTATTCTTATAGCCGCGGTATAACATGTCATCAATCAAAACCGTGTTGTGTTCAGCCCATGTTCCCTTGTATCTAGAGTCGTGGTAGACCTTGTTGAGATCTTTCATTGAGAATAGGCTTTTGCTCACTTTAAATGATGTGTTTGTGCACACATCTGAGTGCCAAGTAAATAGCAACTTGTCTCTAAGACTCCTTGGAAAGGTATGCTTTAGGATTAAATTTGCAGCCACACTCGTCAGTGTTGTCCAGATAGCAACCCTGAAGTGCTCCACGCACCATTCCAAAAACTCCAATGCTCTTGGACGCAAAACCAATATCTTTGAGAGATTGAGATGCTTTGCCTCTCGCACCATCTTGAAGGTCTTTGGGCAATAGTTCCCCTTTCTCAAACAGCTTGCACAAAACTCCTTCAAGCTCAAAAATTAAAAGCTTCATAGGCAGTTTAAGCCGCTTATTGATTCGCAACATAGAGGGACTGCTATGTATGTCACCGCCACGTTTACTATTCTTTATAGTAGCCACCTGCTCTTTTGTACTTCCTGTAGAATTTAAATGTTAAAAACACGTACTAAGTGGAAGTTAAGAGATGGAATTGCTAAGTTACCAGGTGAATATGATTCCTCTGATCTCAAGGATTGACTTATTTGTTTCGGGCTGCCTATACTCGCTCCTTCAACGTTATAATTCTTTTTTCACAGGGTACTCCACATTCTTCTTCTCAAATTGACTGCTTAAGGCCTGGTTAGTCCCTCTTTTCTCCTTACATGGACTGTGATCAACTTTGCTTTTCATACTAGGTGATGATGCAGTATCACTTAGTTCTTGTCCATGATATGGCCTCTCCGGCACATGTTCTTTATCTGCAAACACTTTAAATATTGTAAGGACTAAGAATTCACTTATTGACCTTTCCATTTTTCTATAAGCTACCTGGTGGAAGTGACATTGTGGCCAAATCTTCTGTCTCTTCAAGATAAATGTCATTCTCAACTTCAAAACATGCTTCACTCTTAATATCAGCTAAAACTTCTTTAACCGCGACATGCGAATCAAGAGCTGCAGTAACAATTTCATAACCTGCACCTACTGTCATAACCTGCATGTCATTTTAAACATGCATATAACCTCAACTCATACAGTAGTACATTACCTTCTTTGACATTATTTTCAGTAATGACTAACGCCGTCTTTTTGTGTTCTTCTTCAACAGTCAAATCAGCACTCAAACGTCTTGGCAACAGCTTGTTTCCTTGGCAGAGGACATGGATGTTGGAGTAAAGGCAGCCATTGCAAATCCTCCATTCCTTTCTGCTCCACATGCATAAACATTCCTCAATATAAGGTATGATCATTTCAAACTTATCATAAATGTACAACCAACCATCACAAGACTCTAGACTTTAATAATGCTGTAATCAACAATGCTTTCTTTAATAAGAATTCTGTAACAAAACAAATTTATTCTAAATGGCAGCCACTTCTTTCATATTGCTCAACCTTTGAAAAGTTTCAATATGAAATTCTTGGCCACAGTTAGATGGCTTTGCTGCTCATATCTAAAATTTATCTTATCTGGGAACCAAAAAATTCTCTCAGGTCTTCACAAATCCGACTCCAAAGAGTGGATTTAAAAGGTTCCACCAAAGCTAGAATAAAGGGTTGAAGCAAATCGAATGCCAAGGCTAAAGAAAAAATTGTAATAGTCTATGTGCATAACCAATCTTACTCAATAACTTCGAATCTTCAAATGGTAGCTTCCCTGTCACCCTGTCAATACATGCAGTGCAAATTCGTCCTTGAAAAATTCGAAATCGTGTTGTAACTGTTTAATTGACGCCACAATTGCAAGCCCCCAAATCGTGTTCTTGATGGAGGCGTCTGTGTGTGAACATCTGGTTCTGGAGATGCGGTGATGGCTAAGCTCTTGGGTGCTTCAAACAGTTCCCCCCAAAATTCCGTCATTCTCGCCATTCGAGTTGGTCGAAGTTCTTGGAGCTATTTTTGGACTAAAATTCCCACTATTTTGGATCTATTATTTGATGTTGCAAAACTAACATATTGAGCCACTATACCATGCTTTAACCCCGGATTCGTAGTCATTGTAATAAACAGGCTAGGAGGCCCCTTCACTCTTGCAAGAGCTAACGCATCCGCAATCTGGACCGAGCACCACTGCCTAGAACCAATAAAAGACGAAGGGAGCGACCGTCGGACATACTGCCCACCCTGGTTCTCAATAAAATCATCATCCTCTTCAACATTTGAATCGTCAACCATAGACCTCGACCTCTCATATCCATTAGTTGCCAAGAAATTCAGCCTTTCTTCTTCGACCCTAGAATACATATCCACAAGGTATTCACAAGTCAGACGCCCTAACTGAAGAAACCGCACCTCATGAAGCAAACGTGACCTATACCAATCCACCTGCGACATCTGCTGGTCATTATCAGGGGAACTATCCCGCCGTCCCAGCTAGAAATATAAGCGGGTATTGCAAGGGTTCATACTGCCGATCCAATATATTCATAAAAACTGGTCGTTGATCTTGGTGAAGCCAAAAAACCGCTATTCTTGGATTAATTGTGACTGAGTTATTTGCATGCACTATGGCAGCAACTTCATCACTTGCAACTGGCCCATTCAATGTCAAGAACACGGACTCCAACCGCATTTGCTTCACTCGCCTTATCATATGACAGTAAGGATTAACAGCCTCTAGAGTCGCCGCTATTCGCGTCACCCATGCAACGGGCAATAACTTCCTTTCCGCAACCCGCTCTCTCTCACTATTGTCATGAATATACCAATGCAATGACTGGCCAGGTTTTGACGTAGGATGTATTTTATGGTATGTCCTACCCATCAAAGCAACTGAGGATGGCATCCCTAACTGCACAAACTCTCCACCGGCAACACCAAGCCCAGTGAAGGCAAACAGATGGTTTAATGCACGACTCTTCGCACTAAATCCTGCTTCCTCATAAACATCCGTCAACGAACTAGGCAATTCAGGTAGCTTTGGTAAGATACGCCGTCCGCGATTGCAACAGAAGGTTTCACTCTCACCAGGCAATAACGCAATGCGACAATGCACACAAAATCTGTTCCACATGAATTCACTAGCAGATGGAATAGGACGAGCTTGCATCTTTAGTATACGCCGTTGCCAATGTATAACCGCCATGCTCGCCACAGTCACCACTTCTGGAACACTCTCCACATCTCTTGGCATCTGCTGCCCACTCACACCCTCCTCCTCAGTATGCCTCCCACCCAATCCCCCCACCCGATAACCACCCGAACCCCTTCTCCGCTGCCTCAACTCATCTCTCCTCTCCTGAGACAACTCCGCACGCCATCTCCGCCTAGACTCATTTCGCCTCAATCTTCTAAGCTCATCAGCAGAGTATGTCTGACTTGGATCAATCTCTACTCTAGGCCTTGGCATTGCAACCTCACACTCCAGTCCTTTGGAACACGCATACACACAAAAATATTCAACCTACTACCTGCTACCCTAGAATACTTAATACACCAGCAGACTCACCAACACAACCTTACTTATCACAATCCAAAAATACCATAACCTTACCAGACAACGTAGATGACAGCCCACCCACCACCCCCTCCCATGCACGGCACGCTTCCAAATCCACTCACGAAACCCTCCAAGCCGTCCCCTGCACATACAAAGTAACATCAACAGCAAACAAACTACTCAACATATAAATAGTCCCCGTAAATTTAAGGTGTCACAAATTTAAGTAAATTTCAAGAAGTGCATAATTTTATGTACTTCAAGAACCATTGCACATACCAACCGTTGGTTTTTATACCAAAATCTATATGATCTCATCAAGTAGCTACAAAACTATGACCAGGCATTGAGATTTGCTCCTTTACAATGATAGAAAGCCCATGTTTTTGCAAAGCAAGGTCTTCAAACAGAAGTGGAGTCTATATTCATCACTCATACACTTTCGGATCTTAATCCCATCTCACATCTTTGCCCAATTATAAATCCGCTAGTCAACTACACTGCCTCTTACTCCGTTGCTTTCATCTTTGAACTTAAAAAATCAAGCAGAAATATCTATTCTGGCCACTCTTAAACTCAACCCATCGTGAAGACTGAAAGGTATTGTAAGCCAAATTTGCATACCATCTGCACCTATACTCATTTCGCCTCAATCTTCTAAGCTCATCAACAAAGTATATCTAACTTGCAGATAGCAAGCCCGACCCAGAGGCCTGCAGACAGTCAGGGCCACTTTCCTTCACAATGTTCGACCAAGATATGTCGAAGGAGAGTGTCTCAGACTATCGGCGAGCACCTTTGAAGAATGCAAGATGGAGCGGCATCACCGCCCAATTACGCATTCTTTGTCTTTGCGACCTTTGTGCATTCTTGACTCAAACTGGAAATGAGAATCCCTCAACCACCAACAATCCGAATGTACACTCCCAAATTATTCTCGCCTTGCGGTCGAAATTCTCGACTTCGCAAAGCCAACAATCGAATGTACACTCCCTATTCTGCCTTTGCGACCGAGAAATTCTCGACTTCAAGCCCAGAAGAAGGCCTGTACTTTCTTGATTGTTGGCAAAGCCGAGGCATTCTCGACTTCGCCAACGAGAAAGCCGAGACTACCCCCGAGGACTGGGGTCCTGCTCGATACCTAAGTGCAAGGATTTGTAGCTTTCAAATGGACACATTGCCCATCGTCAACACTGAAAGGTATCGTAAGCCAAATTTGCATACCATCTCCACCTATACTCGTTTCGCCTCAATCTTCTAACATCATCAGCAAAGTATATATAACTTGAATCAATCTATACTCTAGACCTTGGCATTACAACCTCACACTCTAGTCCTTTCAAACACGCATACACACACAAATATCCAACCTACTACCTGCTACCCAAATCCTAGAATGTTTAACACACCAGCAAACTCACCAGGACAACCTTCCTCATGACAATCCATCATGCTATTTTTGTAGTATAATCTCTCCCTGAGCGCATTTACCTTTTCCACAGACTATGATTTACTATCTTATTGCAATATCTTTATTATATTGCAAAAGTTATCACATAAGTACCCTAGATTGAACGGACGGGATTGGCCATCCGACTGGGCAGCCGTGATTGGTCATGATTGGCATATTGACCTTTCAGATCAGATGGCCAAGAATCATGGAAGAAACCCTACGGAAAGGGGAAAAAAAAAGTAAAAGGACAAAAAAAAAGGGAAACTGAGGGGGGAAAAGAAAAGGGAAAAGGGAGAAGCAGAACAATAGGATGGGGGAAAGGAAACGAATGTGCGCAAAACTTTTATAGGCCGACAATGTTGGACTTGGTTATTAATATATTATTATTTCCATGTAATGGGATAGACATATGTGCTTCTATTTCATCCTTAGAATGGATCTTGTGGATTTTTTCCCAACCTTATTGAGTTCTAGCGCTCTAGGTCCTATGAAAATGCTATTTTCTTGGCTGATGCTTTCAGGTTTTACAACCCTTGTGCAGTGGGGATATGGTAAGTTCCATAGCTTTGGAGGGATATATTGTGTCTAGATTTAACTTCTATGACTGGAAAAGAGGAGGAGAAAAATATTTACAACATGATATCAATATATAAGTTTTTCTTATAGTATTAATAAAATAAAATAAAAACACATTAATAATTTAGGGTGTCAACACCCTCACTTCTGGGGATATGGTAAGTTCCATAGCTTTGGAGGGATATATTGTGTCTAGATTTAACTTCTATGACTGGAAAAGAGGAGGAGAAAAATGTTTACAACATGATATCAATATATAAGTTTTTCTTATAGTATTAATAAAATAAAATAAAAACAAACATTAATAATTTAGGGTGTCCCCCGAAAACTCTTCGGGGCGGGGGTTTTTTAATCCTGGTAGTAATACGCCTGCTGCTCTCTCTTTGTACTTGGGTCCCATAGGCCAGTTGGTCTCCGTGGACGATAAAATCATATTCTATTCTATTCTATTCTATTCTATTCTATTCTATTCTATTCTATTCTATTCTATTCTATTGCTATCACGTTGGTATTCTTTAGACTTTTGACAACTCTTTTAGAAGTTTGAACATCTCTTGGGCTTTCTTAATGCTCTTCTAGTCATCTTGTAGGGCGGACTGTGAGAATATTGAACAATGCTTCCCTTGAGTTTGGCTCGGTTGTTGCGCATCTCTTCATGTATGTTCTCATTTAACAGAATCTATAGGATCGTCCGCATTGTCCTGCTTGATCTAAGTTCTCTTGCCACTTTCTGTCGAATAAGGGTCAACATTTTCCATCTTGGATTGATGTTGGTTAGGCTTGCAGAGGAGTCCATGCTTGCTGTTAATCAACAACGCTTAAGAGTCTGAAATCATGTCTTGTGGATTTTAAGATTTGCCCTTCTTACTGTTTGTTGACTATTGACAAAGCACTCTAGATCGTTCTTGTTTATTGGTTGTAACTCTGGTCCAACACTTACTAGTTCATATACAGTTCTTGCCTTTGCGCCAATACTTAATTCAGTCCAAGTAGTATCATTTTCTGATTTCGCTCTTCTCCATGTTCCAGTTCTCATTCCTGCTCTTCCTAACCCTATTTTCGTCTCTGCTTTAGTTCATGTCCCAGATTCTGTCCATGTTCTAGATAATGTTCCTGCTCCTTCTCCTTCTACTGCTTAGGTTCTTGTGGAGATTTCTCCCAATTGCACCTTTAGTTTTGTATTTTGAAGATTTCTTCACGAGATTATTAAATCTGGAAGGCAAGAACCCAATTTAATATTTGCAATTTAGGTTCATCCATCGACCAGCCTCGCACGATCAACTCTGCTTTGATGCTCTCCAAATATGGCGACTAGTTTCTGACATGTTTGACAAAATCAAGGCTAACAAGCGTCCAGAGCATCGTCTATATGATTTTCCTATTGTTCTGCAGCCTGAGACAATGTCACCGTATGGTCATATATATAGTCTATCTCTCACTGAGTTGGAGGTCTTGCGAGATTATACCGAGGAATGAGTGGAAGACGACATTTCATATGCGGTATGGCCATTTTGAGTACATAATTATGCCATTTAGACTTGCCACTGCTCTAGCAATCTTCCAATATATGGCCATGTCTTCGGAGATTTTTGAAATATTTTTGTTATCATCTATCTGAATGATATTCTTATTTATTCTAAGAAACTTGAAAAGAACATGAGAGGCATGTTCGACAAGTCCTTTAGAAGCTTCATGAACATGGATTATATGCCAACTTTGAGAAGTGTCAACTCGATCAGGATACTGTGGAGTTTCTTGATCGTATCACTTCTCATAGAGTCTATATGGATCCTGTAAAAATCAGCACCATTTTGGGTTGGCTCAAGATATTCAGTGTTTTTTTGGACTTGCCAACCTCTATCAGCATTTTCTTGAGGATTATTTAGAGTTGTCCTTCCTTTGACACGTCTCACAACAAAGGACATGCCACTTCAGTGGAGTGTGGTAACAAAACTCAATTATCTAATTTATGACAAGGAACTTTTTGCGATAGTTGATTATTTTGAGGAGACGCTTCCGTGAAAGATCCCCTCATAAGATCACAGTCTATAGTTTGGGCGCTAGTTAAATGCTGGTTGGGTATTTTGTAGGTCACTCCAAATGGGGAAAAGCAAAAAGGATGTCGGATCTCCAAGTAAGGCTGACCTGGCAGAATATGAAGGAGACAATTGGATTGCCCTAGTGCTAGAGATGAAGCTGGAGATGGCTGAATTGAAGCGATTGATGAGGGAAGTCATTGCTCAAAACAAAACCTTGAGCAATCAAAACCAAGAATTGAAAGAGGCCCTTTCTAAACAACATGAATCCAGGGCTCTAGATATGGATGCCATTACCAATGTGGTTGCTGCAACAACAAAGCATCAACCAAACAAACATGAAGTATCTGCTGAGTCTCGAGATCAAGAAAATAAGACATGAAATCTCAAATCAGGTGTGAAGGAAGAAGATGACGAAGATATCAATGAAACGGTGAGTCTTTTCTTTAAAGACATAATGCATTTACATGGTCCAGGTGTAGTGCATAGCAGGAGATTAGGCAAGCCAGGTAATTTCTCAGGGTAGTTATGGTTAAACTCAAAAACAAAGAAGCAAGAGATAGATCGGGCTGCTCTAAAAGGACACAAGATCTGGTTAGATTATAATTTTACCCATTACAAACAGAGAAAGAAGAAACTAGCCAAAATAAAAGAAGCCAGAGATGAAGGGTTTGTCGCTTACCTAGACCGCTCTAGAAGAGCAATCATAACAAAGAGAATGAGACCAGAATAGGGAAGCGAGACCCTAAAGGTCATGTGCTGGAATATCCATGGAGTACAACAAACTAAAATAGATGCTACAATAGACATTTGAAAAAAATGCGGATGTGTTAATTTTCCTAGAAGCCTGGCAGCACCAGTCAAGTTCACTACCAAATTTGACATGTTTTGCCTTTGTAGATGCAATATGGAATATAAAAGACTCGTGCATGGCGCGCGATTTTGGAGGCATAGCATTGTATGCCCGAAACATACTGACAAATAGCATTTCAATGGTACAAAAGGGCACAGATCATCAATTCATGTGGAAAAATAGAAATATCTCACCCAATACTTTTGGCAGCCTGTTATTACACGCCATTCAATATGAAGGTATATAAACAGGAAGGAAATGGACTTGGACCATCCATATCATGCTCGTATACTACTGATTTAGGAATTTCAAGGTAAAGGACTGATCATGCTAGTGGGGGATTTTAATGCCAGGACACAAAATATGTAATGCATCAAATATAATTTTGAGGTTGATCAGATGCTAAAAGAAGTCTATGATCCTCAATTTGATCGAAGCTCGACAGACCAGATTAAAACCAAATGGGTGCCCTATTACTGGAGCTTGGTTCCATTTGCAACCTAAAAATACTCAATGGCATAGTGAAATATCCAGGCTCAAATAAATCAACTTGTTTTACTTGGCAAGGAGATAGTACGGTTGACTATCTGCTTGCACATTCCACAGAACCGATTCCAGGTTTCAAGCTGATTGACAAGCAACTAGAATTGGACCTTGTGCCTATCCTTTTTACTTTGGACATGAGTTTGCAAAAATGCAAGCTAGAAAGAAAATTTGCGATTATATCACTTCTGATCTCCAGCCGACCATAGAACTAGAAATGGCGACCATGTCTGATAAATACATCATCGAAATGCACAGGAGAACTAAAGTCTGCCAAGCCCTGGAGAGACATGCCCAGAGTGAGCAGTTGAGAACCAAGCTAATTAGAATGCCGACAAACTCGAGCCATGTATGATTAAACGAAGACGGAAAAGTATCGCGCACAAGTTGGGCGATAACTATAAGAAATGTCTCCAAGCTGTGGGCGGGGTGGGCAAGGCCACATCTGCCAGTCGACGTCAAGAACGGGTCAACGTTGCTGGTCACTGTCCCACGGCCGGTAAGACCCTCCCTAAGCCGCCAGCTCCCAAGAAGAGACCTCATAGGTGGCGACCCGATACGGTAGCTCTCCGGGAGATTCGGAAGTATCAGAAGTCTATCGAGCCGCAAGTTACCGTTCCAATGACTGGTTCGAGAAATTGCCCAGGAATTTAAGACCGACCTTCAGCGTGCATCAAACCTCCTGCAGCCTTAGAGATTTTTTCCTACAAGGTTTTAGAGTTATTGGAAATTAACAAATGCAATCGGAAATTTCCTGCTGCACTATTTTGTAACCAGAATTTTTCCTTTGAAAATTAAAATGTCAGGAATAATGCAAATTTTTCAAGTAGAGCAACATATTTAGCACAGTCAAATACATGATCAAATTCAGCAAAATATATTTAGCGAATACAATCAACTACAATTGTTCAGATCCAAAAGATTCAGATTTGTTCCATTCTCTATATCCACTTCCATGTCTTCTATGTTAGAAGGAAATGTGACTTGCTCATCTTCATCGTCACTTTGAATTTCTTGACATGTACGTGTATCAATATGCCTAAACTTTGCACATGTCCTCCAGTGCTTTATTCTGGCTGTAACATCAAAAGTCTCTAAACTTGGACCTTCGATTGAAATCTGAGTATCTGCTGTAATAGTCTTCCCCATTGTCCTTTTTTTTGGGTTTTCTCCATAAAAAAATATGGGAACCGTCAACTGCACCATATATATTTGGCAACCCTGTTGCATCATGGAATTCCTTAATGCACTGAATTAATCTTGCACCTGTAGGCATTGCAACAAAACGTTTGTACAGCATTGTCTTCGAAGCCAATACAAGTGTGACTTTCTTGGTATATTTCTGTACTGTTGCTTTCCCAACATAAAATCTCTGACCGACATGTAAGGGCATATCCCCGTGTGCAAGAAAATACAGAACCATAGCAACTGCTTTCCTTGGATCAACAGGGGACCTTACTTTATTACCGGGCCTGACAAGATAAGGCACAATTAAACCTACCAATCTCTCAAATGTGGCTCTCTTCATCCTGTAAAATTGGTGCCACATATCATCTTCAAAAGAAGCTATACAATTCCATGCGTGGTTATCGATATTATCCCATTGTGTTCTTTGCCTTGGAGCAATCCAAAATCTTCTTGGTGGTCTTCTAACCTGCTTTGGAACCCATAACCATTAAAGCTGCAGATGCGCAAAAAAACATACCATTGTTATCCTCTAAAACCTCATCATCGAACAGGGTCATTGGGTCTTCGAGCTCGTTGAGTTCCAATAGTTGCAAACAGTATCTCTGTAATGCAAATCCGAGTGTCAAAGCCCGAAAAAGCATGGCAATCATATCAAGAATGACCGGATCCATGGTTTAGTGGCCGGAATCGAAAGAATGGGGAGGCAAAACTAGAAATGAATTATCCCACATAGCCCGCCGAACCAAGAAAAATAGGCTTGAATATCCCACAATTTGGCGCCCGAATTGAACGTTACGATCGAATTATCCCACATTTTCTCTCGTCGGCCGGAATTGATGCACGATCGAAAATCCGGCAAACAGCAAAAATTCTGCCAATAACAGAGGCTGTTAAGCCTTGAGAGACAATCGTCTCTCCTCTCCTCCCAAAAAAATACGTACATTTCGGGGAGAAACCGTATGTGACGAGAGATGGATTTTTTTACGAGCATGTGGCCAACCTGAGAGAGAGGGAGGGAGGGAGGGAGGGAGGGAGAGGGGGCGGGGCGCTTGAGGAAAATGAGGAGGAAGTAAGAACTCTAAAATAAAGTGAGTTTGAAATAAAGTAACTTCCAATCAACTTTATTTGGTTACTTCTTCTTCTTCTTATTCTTATTATTGTTATTGTTATTGTTATTATTGTTATTATTATTATTAATTCATTTCGTACTCCCCTTCCTTTTCCTTTGAACAACAGGTCAATTTACACGCCTATGCAATATACACAAGACTTACATTCATAGCAAAACATATATACAATAAGATAAAGATATAAAACAAAAGTGTGATGCTTATACTATCGGTGATCCCCTCTAATCTGACGGGCGAGTTGCAAATCCTTTGGCATTATGGTAACGCGCTTGGCATGAATAGCACAAAGATTGGCATCACCAAGAAGAGCCACCAAATAGTCCTCTGTGGTCTCGTGAAAGGCAAGGATGGCATGGGTCTGGAATCTAAGGTTGGCAGCGTGTACCAAATTCCTAGGAAGTTAAGCAGACTACTGGTTGAAAATTGATATTTCCAGTAAAAAAAAAAAAAAAAAAAAATTGCAGGAAGTAGTTGCGGCAACAAAAATATGTATGTAGGGAAATTACCGGGGATAAAAATATTTCCATGCGAATTTCCGGCAGGGTATATAATTTGCCGGAAATTTTTTCTTTTCTTGGGCTTTATATATTTGGTGTATTATAGTAATTGTTTTTTTTTTTAATTAGGTCTATTATGTTTCGTTTCTTATTAGGTTTAGGTTTTTATTCATTTCTCCTGTTACATTTTTCGTTTCTTTCTTCTTCCCTCTCTCACGATCTTCATCGCTGCCGTCCACTGGGTCCAGCAGGCCAGGCGTCCAGACTCCAGACTCCAGGATTGAAGTCTACCCTGAAGATGTATTTATGGTAGGTAATAGGTATGGAATCATGGCGCCACGGATTGCAGCAACAGGATTATTGGGGCGGTTTGCTGCACTGGTTAAATGCTTGCCTAACCGCAACACAAGCCAGCCAGAGAACTGCCTTCTAAAATTATCAAGAAAGATGTAACTAATCGTATTGGAAATTAGGTTTCTTGCTGTATTTCTCTTTTTGTCATAGATTCAGAATGTGAAGAAAAGGAAAGGGTCCATGCAGGTCAGGTTCTTTTAAAATGGTGAAATCTTCCATGCCTTTTGTTTAATGCTTTTCATTTGCAAGAGCACCAATGCAGATTAATGACTTGATACATCTATAGACTTGATGCATCTATAGGGCATATGCAATTGCATCTTCTCTCTAGTAAGTGTAATTTGCAATGCTACTTGCTTCATTTTTTTTTATCCATTCTTTTCATAATGCATTGTTGCAATTTTCTTGATCAGAAATGAAGAAGGGTAACAAACGTAAGGCTGATCAATGTTCATTGCTGCAAATGCAATGCTTTAAGAGGTCTATACCTGAGACCGTGGCTGCAACCTCATTCTCAAGTATCACTGAAGATAATGGCCATGAAGATGAAAGAATTCTCAAAAATTGAAAGCTTTGGCAGGATTCATGGTTAAGAGACTGGGACTGGTTGGAGTTCAATCATGAAATAGGTAGAGTTTTTTGTAAAATTTGCAAGCAGGATAAAAAAGTAAGAGTCCATTTGGCAATGAAGGTTCATGGAATGTGAGAACTTCAGCATTCTTTGAGCATGCTAGTAGTGACGGTCATAGGCAAGCAGCATGGTCTACAGTAAACAAAAATGCCATGGAAAAGGTTGTTGTTAGGAGAAGTGTGACAGTAAACAATGCACTTGCCAATCTGTTCAATTGTGCATATATAGTGGCCAAGGAGGATTTGCATTTCGCAAATATCAAAGGCTTGTGGCCTTGGTACGCAAATGTGGTTGTAAGCAACTGACCGGTCACTATGAAAATGAGAAAGCATGCGCTAAGTTTGTGGCTAGCATCAGCACTGTCATTAAAGTCTCCATTTTGGAAAGGATTAGAAGCAACCCCTTTTTTGGAGTAATGGTTTATGAATCTACGGACATTAGCACCACGAAGCACTTGATTATGTATGCCACTTTTTTAGAAGGCCAAAAAGTCATAACCAGTTTTCTTGGTATTAGCAAGGTGGTCGATGGAACAACATCATCTATCTATGATGCAATTGTGGAGAAAGTGAAAGATTATGAGCTGGACACAAATAAATTTGTCGCATTTGGCTCTGATGGAGCTTCTGTTATGACAGGACGCAACACCGGTGTTTCTACCCATCTTTGAAAGGGCATAAATCCGTTTATGATAAACATACATTGTGTTGCTCATCGGACCAATCTATGTCTTGAATCAGCCTCAAAATTTGCTGATTGTGAGGAGATGTGCACCTTCGTAGATAAGCTTGTGAATAAGACTGCTGGTTTTTTTTCACAAAGTACAACTAGATTAAATCTTTTGGCTGAAATGGAGAAAGAGCTGGAATATGACGAATTAAAAGCACAAGACATTCAAGAAACAAGATGGCTTAGTAGACATCGCGCAATTAAGAGATTGTGGGAAATTTTGGAGCCAATATTGGAGGTCTTAAAATGGGAAATGTTATCCTTTATGACAGTTTGAGAGACATCAAGGTAAGTGCCATGTTCCTCATTCTCATTCTCATTCTTATTATTTTTTTTCTTCCACAACTATTAAAATTACAACTAATTTTTGTATGTAATTTGCAGGTGATTTATGTGTTACATTATCTTGGGGACATTCTTCAAAAGATGACGGATTTGAGTCTGGATTTTCAAAAAGATAATGTAGATGTCACCATTGTTTGGAGCTTGTGTAATACTACAGTTAAGGAAATTGAAACTGAATACTTGGGATTGCATGCTGATTTGAATGGGAATAATTACGATAGCAAGGGATACCCCATTATTCTAGATTATGGTAGTTCAGATGGGTTGCTCGTTGCTTTACGTAGTGCAGTTAAAGAGAACATGTATAGAGGCATGGAAATGAAACGATCAAGGCTGGGTGATGATCTTCATGAAGCAATAGAATTTCAAGAGGCATTTTCAAATGCTTTGGTTGCATGCTTGAAGGAGCGCATGCAAGAAAACGAATTGCTATCATGCTTGCGTGTTTTAGCTCCTATTAGTTTGCCAAGAAGGCAAAAAGAGTTGCATAATTTTGGAACTGTTGAGATAAATAAGCTTACTGAATTTTTTGGGAAGGATAAAATTGTAAATGGGAAGGTTATTCGTGCTATTGTGCAGAAATATCAATTGTTGAAAGAGTTCCCAAAGTTTAGATTGCAAGCAAGCACGGATTGGGTAGGGAAAAGCTTTGCAGATGCTTGGACTATGATTTCTTGTATGGACACATGGGCTATGAAGTATCCAGAACTCTTAAATGTTGCACAATTTGGGCTTGTTCAATGCTGTAGCACAGCAGAATGTGAACGCGGATTTAGCCGTGTGAATATGATAAAAGTGAAGTATAGAAACCAATTAAAATCTCTTCTATTAGGTGATTCAGCCTATTCTAGCAGGCCCTTTCTCCTTAAAGTTTTTCCTCAAAATCATGGTGCTTATGGTAAGTTCAACAAAAGGATTTGTAGGGGCAGTGTGTAGAGAATGGATTTGGCATTGTGAAGGAAAAATTTAGAATTCTGAAACACTTGCCCGTGCATGTCGCCAAAGCTTCCAAGATCATACACGCATATTGTGTTCTTTGGAACTTTTGTATAATGGAAGACAAGGGCTGGGACATGCTGCCAATTGAAGATGATCCTCCACCAATATACTACTATGAAACAGAAGCCATGAACAGATCCTTAAAAAAACAAGGTGATCAAATGAGGCACGTGTTATTTGAAAATCTGGACGGACATGTGATCCTTTGAATGTTCTTTTGTAGACAATAAATATTAAATTCAAAATTCAATTCTTCTCCATTTCGCTATCTTAAATTTTTTGTCAGGCATTTCTTACATTATGATGAATAAGTGATTGAATTTAGACCTAAGTTTCCATTCAGACCTTCAAAACATTTCATTTGGAAATACTGAACAGCCTGTTATAGAATTTGTGAGTCCAGTGACTTCACAATCAAAGAACATAGAAGAATAAGAAAAATCATTTGTACACAAACAAGTTTGATAAGAGAAGTTTGTATTCATAAAAAAAAGGTTACATAGGCAAATAATGCCCTCTTCAAAATACTTCGGCATTTGAGCTGCCCGAAACATTCTTAATGCGTCAAATGACTTCACTATACTAAACAAGAAGTCTGCACACGTTCCAATGATAACAGGAAATCTGCATGAATACATAGAGGCATGTTTTTTCATCTGTCAGTTTCCAAGCAATCATATGAGAAAAAAATGGCAGCCATGCCATTTCACATAAACAAAAGCATTTTATAAAAAGAAAATGTATAACAAAAAAAAAGTGAGGCAAAGTCAGACTCGCATAGAAAGGGGACACAGATCACATGGAAAGGTTGCACTACGAATTTCATGGAGGCACCACATTTCCTGTAGCTTGACATAGACACACTCCATATGCCCTGTCCGGTTGTTTGCAGAATTTGCTGCCCATTCCAAAACCTCGTCATCCACAGTAACGCCCATTTCAATAAAAACTGTAATGGTCTCTTTAGAGAAACTGCAATGGATAACCTTGTGAGATATAACTTCAACTTCAGGGTTTGCGGGTTGGACTGTGGGGGAGGAGAACTGGCTTTCTTTTTGCTCCACTTCGTCCGAAGACTCTTCATGATTCTCCTGAAAAACATCATTCTCCTGAAAAATATTTTCTAAACTGACAGGGTGATCACTGAACTGCCGAGAATCCCCACTGCTGTCGGGAAGAACTTCCTCACTGGAAGTAGGCCAGGTATCATGGTCAGAGTAATAGAGTAACTCAGATGAAGAGGAAGAAGTCGTTGGTGGAGTTTGATAGGACGAGGAGCTCGAAGAAGAGCTTGAGGAGGAGCTCGAAGAAGAGCTCGGGCTCGGAGAGTGTTGGCGCTTTCTGTTCACGACTCTCTCCATATTGTCGAAGCGGCTTGCATGCAAGAATTGGAGGAAGCTTAAGTAGCCTTTACGAATTTTGATGACTGTGACTAGAAGGCAATATTTAATGCTAAAATAATAGGGTTGTACAACTTCTTTAATATTTAAGAATACTGGTAGGTTTTGTGACAGTTCCAAAAAAGAAATTCTAAAAAGCAAATAACTGAAAACGAACCTTTATTCCTTCTTATTGGCAGCAAGTTTGGCAATTTCGAGCAATGTCTCCTTTGTCATTTCACATATGCTTTGAGTCATTGCAGCCATGGACTCTGCAATTTTCAGACTGTTTGCAGATCTTATTGTTTCCAATTCCCTGACCAACTCAATTTTTCTTGCACTTTCTTCTTTCAGGAAATCTAATTTCTTCACCTCAGTGTCCCCAAATGTGCTTGCCATCTGTGATATTCCCATTGCAATGTCCTCATCTACTTGCAACCTGGACTTCTTTCTACTTGTAGGTTTTCCACAAACTCCAGGCTGATTACATGCAACTGATCTAGGACTTGAAGAATCTGTCTGGTTTCCTGTTGGTGTCCTATTGATTGGAATTTCTGGCATCACTGGACTGCTTGGATTTCCCGCGTTCACATCATTGTTTGAATTGGGTGGATCAGCAAAGTGGTCTTCAAATGCTGCATCTGTTCCAACAGTTTCAAAGAAACTGTCATTCATGAAAGATTCTGAGTAATTAGTATGCAAGTCTGCAGCCTCGAAAGCTTCATTGCCAAATTCACCATCATCACCAGCACCTGATATTGGATTATCAGAGGTAACACCATATTTAACTTCTTCCATTCTGTCATACCACTTCCAAGTTGATGGTTCAGAACCTGTATGGCTACAAGCCTCCTTCTCATCTTTAAATTTAGCTTGCAACTTATCCCATTTGTTCTTTAGTTGTCTCAGCTCCACTAAACCCCCAACAAAGGGCTGCAATTTCATCATAATTTCCCTCCATTGTGTGTTGGAGAGGTTGAGGGTGCCTCCGGTTACCAATTTCATCTCGTTCAGGAGATTGAGGAATGTGGAGACACCGTGATCTGTCCATTGCACAGGGGACTTCCTATACTTTGTGTCTATCACTTTCGAATTTTCCTTCTCATGCACAACAATAGCCAAAGCAGAATCGGTTTCTAAAGATTCACTCACAATATCAGAGGATGCCTGAATTTCGCTGAATACACGCTTGGATCTCTTTTCTTTTGACTGTCTTGAAGAGGGAATTGGCTCAGAATTAGTCTCCAATTGCACATCCATGGAGATCTGGCCTGTCATTTTCCGGGTCCTTCTTGGTGCCATTTTTTCAACCCGAGGAGGCACGAAAGGCTTGCTGGTTGCTGGCAAAGCAGATCAAGAGGTCTTAGACATCTGAATCCAAATAATTGATTGGAAATAAGGACGACCTAAAACGAAATTGACGATCAGAACTTAATGAACGAATGCACAAAAAACATAATGCAAATGCCTGCGTGATCTGATGAATACCTGGATCGTAATCGGCTAATTGCTTCGAGGAATTGGATACTTGGAGCAAGAATTAGGCGGCCTTGAAGATCAAGAAGCAGGGGAAATGGCGCCCCTGGTTTTCGGTGTGGGAAACATTTCGGGCAGTTTTTTCAGGCAGCGAAAATTAAGGCTAATTGTTTGGTTAGTGGGCAATAAACGCCCTAACGGTACATTAGGGGCGAATCATCTCTCGAGGTGAGAGTTGGGTTTTCCCACTCTCACCCATCTCTCCCATCTCTCCCCCATCTCTCATCTCTCATTATTCTCTCTGCGTCATCTCTAAGTCAAAGCATCTCTCTCTCTCTCTCTCTCTCTCTCTCTCTCTCTCTCTCTCTCTCTCTCTCTCTCTCGTGTTGGTCGTGTGGTTAGTCCACTCGTCTAGCACATTGAGGTCTCGTGTTCGAACCTCACTAGGATCTTGGCATCCTAGGACCTTTGGCCCCTGGTATCCTTGTAGGGGGTGGTGCTCCTTGAAGAGGGAGCGTCGTATGTCCTAAAGGATGTTGGCTTATGCTACGACGTAAAAAACACATCTCTCTCTCTCTCTCTCTCTCTCTCTCTCTCTCTCTAGGTGGAATGCATGTATTACACAACGAGTTGTTGGAGGGCAAAGAGCACTATATGCATTACAGAGTATGTGTCGAAGAATACATTTGTGGTCCTGGACTCTTAAGGTGAAGTTGTATCAATCCCTGGTGCAGAGTGTGCTCTTGTATGGGTGCAAAGTTTGGGGATCAGGTCTTCCTCAATGTCTATGGGATGATATGGAGCAAGTCTTAAAGAAGTTTTTAAGACTAGAGCTAGGAGTCAAGACCCAAACACCATACCCAATGATGTTAGTGGAAAGTGGCCTCATGCCACTTGAAGGAGAAGCAATTTTGAGGTGTGTTACCTACTTCAAGAAGGTGTTAGCCCAAGATGAGTCTCGGCTTGCGCATAGGGCCCTGAAATCCAGTAAAGAGAAGGGGATATGGCATAATACTGTAAAATGGCTTGCCAAATGGGGTATTGAGCTGGATGAAATGATCTCAGTCAATTTGGATCTAAGGCAATGGCTTTCTAGTCGGATACACATGAAGCTATGGATGCAGCCTAAGACTAAGATGATCTTACATAAACAAAATATAAACCCGGACTTGGGGGCAGCAGTACATTTACAGGCAAATATATCAATGCAGAAGAGACACACTATTAGCAGGATCCGTCTTAGCTCGCATCATTTAGGGGTGGAAACAGGTAGATGGGGACATATCATACCGAGAGATCAAAGGTATTGTAAGGTTTGTAACACAAATCAGGTTGAGGACGAGGACCATACATTACTTCGATGTATGGCATATGATACATTAAGGGTTAAATATGGGATAGACCATGTAGATCTCCCGACCCTCTTCACATATAATAGTGATATGCTGGGGAGTTATTTGATTGAACTTTTGCGACATAGAGATACATGTTTAGAATCACAACAGAATATTGATGAGGATGATTCAGATAACTGGAGTGAGAGTGATGAGCTAGATGAGGATATGGAAACTCATCTATTATTTTATGAAGATATTTAAACTGATTGTCTAATAGGCCTTTGAGGCCTCCCAATGGACATAATAAACTTTCTCCCTCCCTCCCTCCCTCCCTCCTACTGTTCCTTTGCTTCTGCTTTATGGGTTTCTCTGCATGCCAACAGTGGTATCTAGATGGGCAACATTGGGATCTACAGGTTCCCTTTGAGCTTCTCCATCCCTATCCGCTTCATGATATAGATCTTATTAGTAACATGCAAGCTCACCCCGACTACGCTGGGTTCTTCGAGTTCTATATCCTAAGACATGGTTCCCCAGTGTATTCAACACAGAGATCCTCCACAGCTATCCCTTAGCCAAGAGATCTTACTGCAGATGATGGGGGACGACCGACATGCCTCCAACATCCTCAGGGGCATTATTAGATGGGCTAAGCAACCCTCCATTATATGCTTGGATGATCAGACCTATTTTGAGGTCCGTTATGCCCTGGCCATTTTAATGGACCAGTACGTCGAAGATGAGAACATCCATGTTGAGAAAGAGAATATGCAGACTCCCTCACCAGAAAAGGAGGATGAACGTATCCGTCAGGATGATTTTGTTCGATGGAAGCAATTGGTTGTAGAAATGCCAATGCCCAGGGGGCAAGGATCCAAACTTACTCACCTGGATACCATACCCGTAGTCTATGTCAACGGGCAGAAGTATCTTCTCCTCGACATCATGTGGACATACAGTGCCATTGCTAATCAAGCACAAATGAAAGATTTGAGGTCCTCTACGAACTCACGGAGTATTGCATGGGTGACTTTCTTAATTTTTCCCCAGCTGAGTTTCCGCCACAAGTTCAATGATTGTTAAGCTTCTAGCCGGAGGATATTGAGCCCATAAGACTTCGACACATGATGTTGCAGGGTGTCCATTAGAACCGCCTCCAGAAGCTTTCACAGCTATGGGACCTCATCTTCCCAATGATGTGGAGGTCACCGTGGAACCCGATGAGGAAGGGGAGAACTTATTGGAAAATATAAGAATCATGCTCGGGAAGAGAAACAGGAAGCCAAGGAAGAAGAGATGTCTGTGGACATTGATAAAGAAGTCGACACTGCCACTTCGGATGAAGCAAAGGCCTTCGGCAACCATATCTCGCGCTTCTTCCTATCCGCATTTAAGAAAGGGCAGATCTGTTTTGTTGCATGGGACCTTGCTCCAGAGGCCGAGGCATCATGGGCAGCACTTTGTGCCTTGTCCACTTTGGCAGGTCATAAAAAGATAAATAACCGCACGTCTACTCTTATGCTAGTAGATTGGGACCTTGCCATTGCTGCCTTGGGCCTGGATATAGCGGCCTGAATGAGCATGAAATTGCTCGTCGCAACACCGTTAGCCACCACCTTCCTGCCAGAGGTTGCATCTATAGCTGCTCTCATAATTACCCCAGGCGTCACCTTACTTCGGCACCGACGACCACCTGAGCCTCCAACTCCCATGGAGGAAGATGCAAGGCTCAGCTCCTAAGCATCTTATTTACTATTTGTATTTGCCTTCGGGCACTATATTCTGTAAATGCCATAGTTGGCATTTTCTAATATTATATAATATAAATTTTGATGTTTTATTAATTCCTTAGTTACTCATTTATGGGTGATCTTGGTGTATGTCAAATTATTCTTTTTCCATACGCACATTTCATCTATAATCTATTTCCTTCTTTCTGATATAGACACCATACAGAATCCACTGCGGGCAACTCCAGTGGACCTTGGCCGATTGATGCAGCCATTAGAGCAAATTTGAGTTAATCCACATGGAATGGCGTCAAATGGCGCAGCTTCATTGACTATCCACTTGTCCAAATGCATCCTCCATTAGATCCGTGAAAAGATCTTTCCAATGATATATGGTTATGATGTATTTCAATATGGTCATATCGTTAACCTTAAAAAATATGATTTTTGCCCTTATATATTTATATCGATCACTAGATAGATCTCAACCAAGTTTTTGATCTCCAAAAGTTATAATGAAAAAATGATACAAGAGTTGCAAACGCTATTGCCCCAAAGACGTTCTAAATGAGATATCGGAGCTCTTCTCTTATTGGGCTCTTCTACATGGCATTTTAAGCATCCCTTAATGGGACAAAATGTGATCTCATTTTCCTCTAATGAAGAGTTCTTCACATGAAGCTTCAAATGTAGATCTTGCGAAATCCACTAAGAAGGATTATCAAAAGACAATCGAACAAGAGTCTTCTAAGTGCGCGCCATTACATCCGATTCCATCATGGAAGAAATGTAGATCTTGCAAACTTGCAAATTTTCAAAGACAAAGTCTAGGTCCGAAGAACTGTTGCACAATTTTCAGGAAAGTCTAGGTCCGATGTCGATGCAGAGTCATGGCTAGACGAAATGCATGAGTTTGGACAATCGTATGGCATGACCAAGAAGGATATCGGCAAAGTTGCAACTACCAACCTTACAGGTTTTGCACATGCTAAGACTCGCGAACTGATAAGGACCTAGGTTCAAAACATTTGCAAAGGCGTTTAAATCTCATTATGTTCCACAAGCACACCGATGCCAATAGATACAGACTTTTTACCACCTGGAACAGAGGAATATGTCAGTCCAAACCTACACAGATGAATTTATGCAATTATTATTATTATTATTATTATTATTATTATTATTATTATTATTATTTGGAAAGAATGAGATATTTTTTTCATTAATTATAGATCAAAAAGTACATTGGAAGCAACATGATGTTGCAAATAGATATGGAGAAATAGACACAGAAAACATATATCAAAAGGAATAGCATCATAATGTCTTGATAGTTTTCCATATGCCTGAGATGTCGAGCAATATAAAAAGCCTTCAAAAATCCGAGTTTCACAAAGTCTCGAAGCCATAGTGTATGTGTTCTGCTGATTTGAGACCTGTGAAAATACAATTGAGGCCAAAAACCTAAAAAGAAAGGAAAAAATAGGAGTTTATGAGTAGAGATAGATAAAATGGTCAAAAAATGCAGGTTGTAAGATGTGGTTGGTATGATTCACCCAATCCAGAGCCTCCAGTAGATCAGTGACACAAGAAGTTGCCATGATTAGCATCAAGTTTTCATAAGCATCTGCTTTCCCTCTGTGATAGTAATAGCACTCTCTATAGAATTCAAACTGACTGTCTGTCATCTGCATATGGTTGATCTCTAAGAATCAGAAAAGAGTGATCATCTGAAAGGTGCTTTTACAAAATTCATATGCCTATTGAATCTCTCTAACTGGAAATTCATGAAGCCTTGGGAAAAGCCTGTCTGGTATTTTGGATTTCCAATCATAATCTGCATAAGCATTCACTTGTATATCAAAGTGTTCCAAATTTCTTTATGCCTCAAAACAGTCAATGCTTGTATCCAAAACACACTTATAAAACACCAGATACTCTAGCATCAACATCAGAAGAAGAGTCCACTCAATACCTTCTTAGACTGGGTGCTTGGGCTCGTTGGAAAGCTTGCTCCGAGCTCTTTCCGCAAGTATATAGCATCAGCTGTTTTACATGTGGCTTGTTGCCTCAAACAGCTGATTTCCGGACTGGTTCGGATGTCATGGCTCCTGCCAGACAGGCTGATGGGGGGTCGATTGAGCCTCATGGCTTGGGGCTGAAGCCAAGGGAGATGGCGAGGAGAAAGAATCCTCCAGTAAAGGGGAAGGGCGCGGGTCTCGGCATGTATGAAGAGGCGCGGGCTGTAGGAAGTGGCATGCAATTGGGGGCAGAGATGAGGGAGCTCTTGGAATCCCCTTCGGTTGAGAGGTATTTGGATTGCTCTTCCTCTCAGTATAATTCTGAGACCCCAGTAGATTGTGTTTTGGAGACCCCGGTCTTGATTCCATCAAGCATGCCCCCTTTGGAAACTGGATCTGTGATGCCCTCTTCCCCTGTGCTTGGGAAGGGATCACTTGCTGGTGATGTGCCCTCTTCTAGGGTGTGGCATGGTGTGCATGTAGATGATGTACCTCCTGGGGTGCCCCTGGATACCTCTCAGGGTGCCAGGGCGGCAGCCCCAACTCCTGTGCGCCCGGCCTGGCAGAGCAATGACACGGTTTCACTCGGCCAAGGTTTTCAGATTGGATCAAGCGCAAGGCTCCGGAGTGTAGGACTGCCCGTGTTCAAGAGGCTCTGAAATTTGTGGAGGATCATCACTCTATTGACCTGCAGGCAGCTCTTCCAGGGACTCCATGGATAGATATTGATCATACCAGACATGTTCAGACCATTGAGAATCTAGTTTCATTTGCGGTATTGGGCTACTTCACGGGTTACATATTGGACACGAGGAGGTTTAGTTCTTGGCTTGCCGGACATCTGAGGCGGATTGGTTTGCCCAGATATCAGTCTCTGAAATTCCTACCAAATAATTTCTTCATAATCATGTTTGAGGCCGAGTCTTCCGTGCGGCAGTTGGTTAGTCGGGGGGTGGATACTTTGGGTGAATCATATGTGTTGTATCAGTATTATACTCCGGCAATGTCCACTAGTTCTTTGACAACGGTTAAAATCCCATGTTGGTTCCAGATTCAGGATCTTCCTCCTGATCTGATGGTGCCTGATTTCTTGGTTTCTATGGTTAATGGCCTGGGTGTATATTTTGCTCATTCTATTGTGCAGGTCCCCAAGATCTGTGTTGCTCTGCTTGCTTTGCAGCATGTGCCCACTTCTCTTCCAGTGCGTAGTGGTCCCTGGCATTTTCTCTTCCGATTGAAGCTTTTGAATGGCTCTGAGATCTGGCGGATGTTTCCATCTATTGTGCTACCATCTGACCCTGTTGTTGATCCTGCTGGTGCTTGTGATGTGGTAGGGGTTGCGGGTGCTTATGCAGGGGCCCGGGATTCCTCTGTTCCTGAGACAACATGCAGAGGACTCCATGGTGCAGTGAGTGGAGTTGGACGAGGTGGTGTGGTTGGGAGAGGTGGTGTGGGACGAGGCCGGGGCAGGTTGCTGCTGGCCGCCCATTGGATGGCGGGGCTAAGGGACGTGGTGACTCAAGGGAGAGCTCAGATGATGATTTGGTTGTGGCTAGGTCTGAGGACAGGGCTGTGGGAGGGGCTGGTGATCCTGCTGGGGATGTCCCGGTAGCGGTATGTGCTGAGCATGAGGTGGCTGGAGCAGTTCGGTTGGAGGGAGAGACTAGTGTGGCCCATGACTCTATGGAGGTGCCTGGGGGACTTCCAACACGTGTTGGAAGTGGAGTGTCACGTAGGGCGGATGTGGGTCACTTTGCTGTGATTAATACTCTGGCTCTAGATGATGACTCTGTGGAGTTGGCTGATGGCCTGGTGGGTAGGCATATGGGGCTTGACACTTCTCCTCCGGGATGAATAGGTCGATCCTCAGTTGGAATATGCGGGGGGTGCGGTCCTCTAGTAGTTTGGCACTTCGGCAGTTGCGTCCTGATATTGTTTGCATTCAGAAGCATAAGTGTCACAGGGGTGATATGTCCAGGCTCATGAATATGGTTGGTAGGCAGTTTGTCTCTATAGATTCTTCTTCTGGGCGGACTAGTGGGGGTACTCTTATTGCTTGGAGGATGGATGCGCAGGTCACATACTCTGCAGCAGACAGGTTTGGTCGGTGGGCAATAATTAAGTGGTTGGAGGGAGAGCAAGAGTGGGGGATTGTTAATGTTTATGCCCCTAATCAGCCTTCTTAGCGGGGTGCTTTATGGGCCACAGTCCGGAATAAGTTGCGAGCCCTTGGTGGATTGCAGGTCGCTTGGTTGCTGTTAGGGGACTTCAATATGGTAGAGCGAGTAGAGGATCGCTCTAGTTCTGGAACCCAGGTTGTGCATGGGTTTGAGAGGGACGAGTGGTCTCGTTTGTTGCAAGATTTGGCCTTGGTTGAGGTCCCTGGGGACTTGTCTTTCACCTATTGTAATAGGCATATTGGTACGGCCGGGCGTATGCTAGGCATGACCGGTGCTATGCTTCCCCATGCATATGGATGGTGTGCCCTCTTTGCGCCGGAGTAACATTCTGTCTACCTTCATTTCTGATCATTACCCTCAGGTTTTGTCCAGTCAGGGTGCGGTTGCCTCTCGGCCCTCTAGGACGGTGTTCCGTTTGAACACCCGGCTTACGGCGATCTGATTTTTCGGCCCGGTGCGGGAGTTGTGGCTTGATACCTTTTCATCTCTGAAGGGTATGTCTGGTATGGTGACTGCGTTGGCCAGGGTGAAGCGTTTCGCCAAGGTCTTTGGTAGGCAGCATGTGCAGCAGGAGCGACAGGAGTTGCATGGTCTCTATCAAGAGTTGGAGAAGATTCGGGCGCAGCCTTCTGATGGCATTAGGGAGAATGCAGTGTTGCAACGTATTGTTGCTCTGGAGCAGGTTAAAGTCGCGAGGAGGTGCGTGTGGCGCACTTACCGGTTGAAGGAGGGGACACAAGTTCGGTTTGGTTCTTCTTGAGCGGCTAAGGCGTGGCGATATCAGACATCTATGGCTTCCCTTGCTTTGCATGATGGCCGGACTTTGGAGGATCCCGCTGATTTGCAGCGATATGTGCATGCTCATTTCTCAGGGTTTTTTGCACAAATGCGACTCTTCCATATGGCGGGAGATCACGGGAGCTTGTTTTGGGGGGTTTTGTTAAGCCATCTATTCTGCCTCATCGGCGTGAGAGAGCTTGGAGCGGGAGCTCTCCAAAGAGGATTTAAGCGGAGGCATTTATGTGCATGGCCAAGGATAAATGTCACTGGCTGGATGGCATCCCCAATGGAGTTCTTCGGACTTATTGGGAGTGGGCTGGTGAGTCTGTGTACCAGTGTATCTTGAGTTCTTGCAGATCTTTAAAATGGATAGGATCTTGAATACCGCATGCATTTCCTTGATTCCTAAGGTTAAGCAGCCTTCTACCATTAATGATTGGATTGGAGGCCTATCTCCTTGTTGTCCTCTGTGTACAAGATTATTGCGAAAGCCCTGGCGAGAGAAGTTGAAGCGGTGTTGACTTCTTCCATTAGTAAGGTGCATTACGGGTTTGTTCTTGGGAGGAACATTTTGACTAATGTTGCCGCAGCTTATGAGGGGGCCTTTATTGGGCGGAGAACAGATCAAGGCATTGCCTATCTTAAGCTTGACTTTGCCAAAGCTTTCGATAGTGTCCGGATTAGGAGTTCTTATGCGCCATGATGTTAGCGTTGGGCGTGGTCCTTTACGAGAGCAGTCCATGAAGCTGCATAGGTCAACCCGCGGACTCACGGTGGTGTGCGGGTGAACCCTCCCGCCTTTTTCTCCTTAGGCACGCAGGGGTGTCGTCGGAGGTACCCTTTGGCGCCGTTTTTGTTCACGATTGTGGCGGAGGCCTTGTCTCGATTGTTTTTTCTTGCGGTGGAGGAGGGGTGGTGGATGGGCTTCGGATGCGGGATGGTAGCTAGCAGATTATTAACTAGTTCGCCGATGACACTTTCCTCTTCTTGGTGGCAGAAGAGAGGAATCTGTGAAATGTGAAGGGTTTGCTGGATACTTTCTCCTTGGCCTCGGGCATTCTTCTGAGTTGGGGTAAATGCTCCGCATTATGGGCCCAGCTGACTCCGCCTCCCCCTTGCTTGGCTCTATTCCCTTGGAAGGTGCTTCCAGGTAATGTTTGTACTAAGCTGTTGGGTATTCCCTTTGGAGGGGATGTTTCCATGGGGAGGGTGTGGGATAGGATTTTGCAGGGGTTGCAGAAACACCTCAATTGGTGGAAGGGTAGCAAGTTGTCCATGGCAGGTAGGATCACTATTGCCAAGTCAGTACTTTGTAGCACTGATATGTATACAGCATCTGCGATGTTAGCTCCTGAGGGTAAGATACAGGCTTTGGATAAGATTGTTCGAAATTTTGTGTGGAGCGGGGATGATGAAGGGGCAGTTGTTAAAGTGGCTTGGTGGAAGTATCTCCGCCCCCAGGAAGATGGGGGCTTGGCCATTCTGGATTTGGCACTGCATAGTAAGGTGTTGGTCTCCAAGTTTGTTTGGAGCACTCTGCAGGATGGAGCGTCTTCTCCTGGTGCTTGTTTTGTTGTTGCGATCTCTTAAGCCATTGTGTGGCGTTTGGGAAGCCGTCTGTGCATGTGGAGTTGCCACAGGCACTATTATGCAGTCTCGGCCTTTCCCACATGCATCCCCTTTTCTCACAGGGGTGTTGCGGGCTTGGGATCATGTGCCTGTGCTCTTCCAGCTAGATTATGCCTCAGTTTATCACCACTCTTCTCCTTTCTTGTGGGTTCCTCTACCCCTAGCGACTTGCCCTTTGGCGCCACATGCTGCTTTCGGACCTTGAGCCCGTTGGAGGCGAGCTGATGTGCTCACCTTGGAGGATTGGTATTGGGGTGGTCAGCTAGCTTCATGGGAGTTCTTTGAGCTCGCTTTTCGCTGAGGGGCGTGGACAGGGCTATCACGGGAACAAGTGGCGGGGAGTATTCCGCTACACATACCTCTGATCCATCGGGGATGATGTGGTGGTGCGTGTTCGGAAGGTTCATTCGGATGTTGTGTCTTCTTGTTTTGTGCGGTCTTGTTACCGGGTCGCTGGCTATTCATGACACTCTGCCCCCCCTCGGCAAGTGGTCTCTGCGGCTTCCTGGTTCTCGATGGCGCCGGTTTGGGCGTGGACATGGAGCCTCACTTCCCCCACCAAGATTAGGGTGCTTCGTGGCGGTGGTGCACCGTGGTATCGGGGTGAATGCTCTTGTGAGTCGGTTTAGGCCAGATGTGAGCCCTCTCGCCCTTGTTGTGGCCTTCATCGTGAGACCGTGGAGCATTATGCGTTTTATGCCCTCACTTGTAGGCTGCATGGGATTGGGTCGGGGCTCGTTTGAGGTGAGATTGACTAGCCCGCCATTCTTTCGCTTCATGTGTATCTGGTGCTTGGCGGCTTTTGCGGCAAAGAAGCCTTGCATCTGTCGCGTGGCTTGGTTGGTGTGGCTGATTTGGAAGCGGTTGTGGATCTTTAGAGGATTCAGCGGCTGCGGCCTCTCGATTCCTCGACTCAGGTACAAGCTATTTCAAAGCTTTCTAGTGTTCCCGGGATTAGTGGAGCGGAAGTTTGCCATTTGGCGGGACTTCTTGGGTGTTGTAGATGGTGATGGTCGGCAGCGTGCAGCCAGATGGAGAGTTCGCTTTTTTTACGTGAGTTCGTTGTGGAGTGTCGAGGTATCGCTGTCTTTTTGGGGCAGTTCTCCTTCCTCCTCACTTGCTTTGTAACATTACCATTCTTTTAATATATTGATGACACAGTTCTTCAAAAAAAAAAAAAAAAAACATCAGAAGAAGAGTTAGTATCTAAGTCAGAACAATGTAATTTAAATAGATTATGTAGATCAAAAAAATATCCAATAGTATTCCACTTATCATCACAATTGGTCTCTTCACTCTGAAGCCTGTAAGCAGTTACAAAGGTTTGCAAGTCATGCTTGATATTAATTTCAATCCAACATATGGAGATAGCATGCCCCCCATGTCTGTTCTTATGCTTCCATATGTTCCATAAAATAGTAAAGGCTAAAGTATTATAAAACTCATCTCCATGCATCAAGTCCATAAAGCATCCAATTTAGTAATTTATGGAAAGAGTATCTTCACACCAAGTCCATAAAGCATCCAATTTAGGGCATTTAAACATATGCTCCATAGATTCAATATGATTACAACCAAGGGGGCAGTTTGTATAGGATTGAGACAACATTTATGTCTACTGGGATTGAAATGTCTAGCAATAGTCTCCAAGTTGGATAAGCTTTTGTTGGCCAATAACCATATGAAATAAGAAACCTTGGGAGGGCAATAAGAGAACCAGATATTTTGATCCGAGTAAGAATAGGAGATCAAAGACCCTTGATATATGCAACATCCTCCTAAGGCCCAAGAGGGGCAATTTTTCTTTCCTTTTTTTTTTTTTTTTTTTTTTTTTTTTTCATAACACAGCGAGAGCCCCCTCTTTTTTCCGTTCAATTGTACAATATATGTATCAAATCAATACCAGTAAGTACATTTGTTTCAAACCTTATAGTATCCCACTAATCTCCCCATATGGTATACCCCAACTTGTAAAAACATACTCCACAAATAAGGATCACTATCTACGGCTCAAAATGAAGCACAACTCCTAAATATGCCCATCCAATATCTCTCGATGCCCGAAGACACCCTCGTATCCAAGGTTTCTATCCAAGAAGGCCCCAGAGGTGCAATTTTTATTTTCCCTTTTTTTCATAACACAAACCATTACCCCTTACATTATAATCAAATCCCCCCTAAAATCCCCTTTTGTTTGGATGCATATTCATAAGGGGTGACATAAGGCAGTGAGAGCCCCCTCTTTTTTCCATTCAATTGTACAATATATGTATCAAATCAATACCAGTAAGTACATTTGTTTCAAACCTTATAGTATTCCACTAATCTCCCCATACGATATACCCCAACTTGTAGGAACATACTCCACAAATGAGGATCACTATCTACGGCCCAAAGTGAAGCACAACTCCTAAATATGCCCATCCAACATCTCTCGATGCCCGAAGACACCCTCGTATCCAAGGTTTCTATCCAAGGTGGGTACATTAATCTGTCTATAGTGGATTCATTACTATCAAGAATTTTCCTTCGGAAACCTTTTGAGACGAGGGTTCTTTAATCATACATAGTAATGATCATATTGTATATTTGTAGTAAATGCCATAGACCATTTCCTTTGTGGGATAATAAAAGTGAATTGAATTCAAGTCTAAATCTGACTTAGAATAAGTAAATCCTCCTATAGGAGGATTATATTTATTTCAATCTCAATCTAATACAATACACACAATACACACAATACAGTCCCAGCCATTCCATTAGAGGATATGCTATAATATAAAAGTAACTTATTGAGTTAACACATCTCTTATTCATGCAATGCAATTAGTTAAGCACATTGCCCAATGCAATTAGTCTTGATTGTGTTAACTAGGGATTGGACAGTTGTGTCAGTAGAGAGTTTGCACGTACAATTGGTCCCATAGTCTACGTTGAACTTAGCACTCACAGTGCAACACAATGTTGGTGCTGTAGGGTCAGGACAAAATAAGCTAATAAATTTGGCCTCATCGAGGCACTTATTGAGGGGTGGAGGTGGTGGCGGGGGAAGGTGGTGGTGGGGATGGCGGCGGTGGTGGAGGTGGGGAGGGGTGGAGGTGGTGGCGGAGAGGGTGGAGGCGGGAGGGGGCGGTGGAGGTGGTGGCCCGGAGGGGAGGCGGGGAGGGTGGTGGAGGTGGGGGAGGAGAGGGGCGGAGGTGGGGAGGGTGGTGGAGGTGGTGGCGGAGAGGGGGGCGGGCGGGGAGGGGGTGGAGGTGGGGGAGGAGAAGGCGGGGCGGGGAGGGTGGTGGAGGTGGAGGAGGAGAAGACGGAGGCGAGGAAGGTGGGGGAGGGGAAGGAGAAGGCGGAGGCGGCGGTGAAGGTGGAGGGGAAGGAGGCGGGGGAGAGCGAGGGGAGGGGGGAGGGGGGGAAGGTGGTGGCGGAGGTGGGGGACGCTTGTGCTTCAGAAACGTTAGGAACGATGCCCCTTGGGATGGAACAATGCAAAGCAAGAGGGCAACTGCAAAGACGGAGAAAGCTAGGATTGCTCGGCCCATTGTTGTGCCACCACAAAGGTTGCAATGGCCTTGGGATGTTTGGAGTGGACACAATGGTCCCCTTATATACTAACATGCCAAACTTATACATTTGTAAAATTTCAGCCCAAGAAAGGGAGGGACGTTTTCTTTGACAAAACTAACGTGGCGGTTCTAGAAAGTATATGGTTTTTTTCTTGCCTCCTTTATGACCTTGGTGTTGGCCGTTTCGTGTATTGCTCCACCTTTTACAAAAGAAACCCTTATTATATTTTACCACGTTGATATCTTCGTCTCTTAGGATCTTAGAACAACTTAAAAGATAGACCACCTTGACAAATTTGCCACTTGATGCAAACCGGATGGCTTATGCTTATCGCATGATTTTGATCTTAAAATTGTGCAAGTTCATTCTATTATTTTGGCCGCCAACTGATCATAATAAATGACCAGAAGTAGCAAAATATTTATCATATCATAATATATGTAAGATTATTAGATCATATTATATGTAAGGTTATTATTAGGATGTAGGGATTTCATACATACTCCCATCTATGCATGCCCATGGATGGGCATGCTAATCCCATCCGTCCGTTCAAAGGAGGAGCAGTCAAGATGTGGCCACTAAATGGGGGGATATGCATGGATCATGGGTAGGGCATGCATGGGTCATGCATGGGGCATGCACCATGCCTCTAGGCCATCGGATCAGGAGGCAAAATCTTAACTGTCCAACGTGGCTGCGAAGGTGTATGGAAGGTGGAACTCGGGTTTTTGATACAGGCCATTGATTGGAAGAAGGGGACAAGGACCTTGACCGTTCAAATTGTTGTGAAAGGATGCAATTTCCTTACATTTTTTATTAAAACAAAATTTAAATTGTTAACTTCTATGAAGCTTTCTTTTGTGTATTCAAATGGCCACAACTTGCAGTAGAGGCATCGGATCAAGGTAAACCCATATGATTGGATTCGTCTCGACGAGAGCTTTTAAAATGAGCGGTGATTGGAATCATTTTGTGATTGTGGGAACCCGCACCGTCGGGTTGAAAGATCCTTTAAGAAATTTCGAGGGAAGCCAAGGGACATTCATGGAATCTCGACGAATCTAATGGAACCTTGAGAGAATTTAATGGAAATCTTTAAGGGAACTTGAAGAATCTAGAGGAACCTTCAAGGGATCTTGGAGAATCTTAGGGAACCTGGACAGAACCCCCCAAGGAATCTAAAAGGAACTTCAGAGAATCTTTGAGTTATCTGTGGGAATCTTAGAGAATCTAGGGAAATCTATGGAAATCTTTGTGGAATCTCAGGGAATCTAGGGTGATCTATAAAAATCTTACGGAAATCTTAAAGAATCTAGTGGAATCTTCATAGGATATTGGCGAATCTAAGAGAATCTTTATAGATATTAGAGAATCTTCAAGAGATCTTGAGGAATCTAAGGGAGCCTTCATAGAATCTCAGGGAATCTTGAAGAAATCTAGGAGAATCTTGAGGAATCTATGGGAATCTTATTGGGAGTCAAGGGGTATAAGGGAATTTTTTATGGAATCTTAAGGAATCTAAAGTAGCTTTATGGAATTTTTTAGAATCTTCAAAGAATCTAGGGGGATCTTCGGTGATCTTAGAAAATCCAGGGGAATCTTCATGGCATGTTGAGGATTCTAAGGGAATCTTTTGATCATAAAGAATCTAGAGAATCTTCAAGAAATATTGAGAATCTAAGGGAATGTAACGGAACCTTGACAAAGGGACAAAGGGGCATGTATGGAGCATCCACCACGACTCTAAGTCGTTCGAGTTCGAGGGAAGGCAAAATCTTGGTCGTCAAATGTGACTAGGAAGATGCAAGAAAGGTGGTATAATTAGGGCTTTTGATATTGGCCTTTGCTAGAGAAAGGGCCATTTGATCTTGGCCTTCAATGAAAAAAGAGGAGTGATTAAATGCCACGGTGAGGTGGCAATGGATTTTATTTTATTTTTATCTTTACTTTTCCTTTTTTATAGTTTTGTGGCTAAAGAAGAAGAACAAGAAGAAGAGAATTTTAACGTCCACGGAGCCCAATCGGGCTATGGGACCAGAACAAACAAAAGGGGCGGAAGCCCCAACAGAAGCGTGGGCCGAAGCCCAAGTAAAAACCAATCAAAACATGGGGACAAAGCCCCGTTACAACAAAACATGGGGACAAAGCCCCGTTATCACTCAAAACCCAGGGCTAGACCAAGACTGCCCAGGCATCAGTTGGCCATTGATCCCTAATGATAGCTCGACCGCCTCTGTACACTGCCCATTTCTGCTGCAGGCGGGCCTCACGGACCCGGCACAATTCCTCTTTCCGTCTGCAGAGCTGCACCAGAGTCAAATCTTCCTGCACTGAGAAGGTGGTCCCCTTCAAATGATTGCCATGCCGCAAGATGTGCAGCCTGGAAAGAGCATTTTGAAAGCAAACCAAGAGATGGCGGGGGCGGTCGGGCCGTGCTGCTCCCACCCGCTGTACTGAAAGGATGCCGTCGGCATGATGTGCATCTCCTGAGCAAAAAAAGAGGCCACCTGCTCTGTGGGGGGCAAATCACCCGTCTCCGCAAGACCCACAATGCGCAGAGAAAGGGCCGGTGAGTGAGTTGTGGCCGTACCAGCATCGGGAAGCGGGACCTCGGCAGCAGCCTGGACAGGGGGCGGCAAATCCTCTGGAGGAGGCTGTGCAGACATGGAGACTGTGTCAGCGGTCATAGGCAGACCACTCGCCTGTGCATGGGAGGGCCCTGTAGCCGCTGCTGGTGACCCACCACTGGGACTGGCCGGGCTGTGCCCCACAGACCGTAGCAGCAATTCTAGTAGCTGGACCCAGCCTGCCAGTGGCAACTGGGCAGACGTCTTGGTGAGAGTGGCAGTGGCACGGACCGTGTGGATCCCATCAAGTACCCCCGGGGGCAAACACTGGAGCTGAGCATCAAGGATGTCCAAAGTAGCAGCTAAAGAGGCATCGGGGACTGGTGGTGCCAGGAGAGGGCGCTGGGGCCCAAATGATGGGGCTATCCGAAGGTAGGGCGCAATCGTGGGGTCATAGGGCCGGGACAGGACTGGCTCAGGCAGCCGAATGAGATTCTTCTCCTTACGGGTCTCCCGGGCCATACGTTTGATCTTACGGGCCATGCTGAGAACAAGGCAACGGTAAAGGAACCAGGGCAAAGCAGAGAGAAGCCGAGGGAAGACAAATTGGTGGAAGCCAAACGAGAAGCAAAGGGTGGTGAAGGAACCCAATCGGGGCTAAGGTATCCACGCAGGGAACGCTGAAGCTAGACCATACCCAGAGCACAGAAAGGAAGCAAGGCTGAGCCTGTATAAGAGCAGGTCCGAGGCAAAACAGAACAAACAGAAGCAAAGGAAAAACCCAAGGCAAAATCAAGACAAACCGGACTCAGGATCAGGTGTTGCTGAGGCCTGCAAACCGGTTGAAGGCGACCTGCCAAGCCCGCCTGGCTAAGCTGTGTCTGAATCCATGGAGCAGAGGGAGGTTGGTGTGATGCTGCCGAAAAGCCAGTGTGTGATGCTGCCGTGAAGCTATGCCATGGCCGAACCCGCTACTCCATGGCCGAACAGATCAGAAGGGGAGCTTGGATGCCGAATCGCGGCATGCTGCAACCGTAGCAGTTTGGATCGGATCTGGGGTTGTTGTTGCTAGATGTACCTGCTGGACTCACATGAGGAAGCCCTCCGCGGGTCAAACCTAGGAGGGACAGTTTTAAATGAAGATAAAATGTTTTCTTTTTCTTTTTTTCTTACCTTCTCTTTTCTCCGATGTAGTCATATAGACAAATTTGTCAGACTATATTTTTTCTTTTCTTCCTGAGCAATCGACTCAATCCAATACTATTTTGCATTTGCAGGTTCTTGATTTTCTTTGCAAGTTGGGTTTATTGCATCCGATAGGTCTGGACATAGGCCAGAATCCGACAAGCTCCTTTGCAAGAAAAATCAACTCGATCCACTGCTTTTTTCGTATTTGCAGGTTCTCAACTTTACTTGTGTTATGAACATAGCAGGGCATGGGATACAACCTTGGAGAGGTTAGGGCCCAATAAGGATCCACCCTTTTGGCTTGTCGATTGGCACTAGAGGGCTAGTGCTTAATAGCTTGCAAGTTTGATTTATTGTATCTGAGAGGTTTGGACATTGCCCAGAGTTTGGCAAGCTCCTTTGCAAGCAAATATAGCAGCAACATATGCCATAATCCATGTACTGCCAATAGATACTCAAAATTTGCTTATAACACTTATGTTTGAGCTTTTATTCATGTAGATGTTAATTCAATTGTTTTCAAAGTGCTAGCCAATGGCTAGATGTCTATGCAAAAGCTAAAAATGGAATTTGTAGAATCTAGTTTTCAAACTATTCAAAAGTGCTTGATGCTGCAGTTGATGATAGGTTACTATTTTGTAGGTAACTAAGTCTGGGCAATATCGATATATGTCATTTCAGTTGTCCTCCTTTATACATAGAGCTTATGAGGATCTCCAAGTTTGTCTTCTTTGATCCGATTTATTGAAATCTACATTGGAAAGTTCGGCTCTTAAATGGTACAATTCAAGGAACTTTTGAGCTTGCTTAAGCTTTGTGTCAGACTCCCCGACATGTAGAAAAAGTTTGTATGTTATATGTGCTCAGCTGGACTTTGACCAATGTTCCTCGTCTAATTTAAATTGATGCTTCTGTAGCAAATTTACATCAAGAATATCCTTGATCGCGAGGGAACTTCCTTGTTTGTCGCGCAATATTGTACACATAATAATCTGAGGTACATGACCATTCTTTTTTCTTTCTTCAATGCTTCAATCTATTCTTTCCTCTTCAAAGAGGTTGTGTTTTACTGCTAGAGGTAATCTTCAAATCATCTGATGGAGTGGTAATCTAGAAACAATATATCATGATTCACTTTTTAGCAGTTTTGCATTCCCAATTTCATTAAGAATTGCTTCAACCTTTAGTTAAGTACTAGATCATGCTAGTTGTGAACTTAATGCTGCCATCTCTACAGTGTCATAGGTAGAATATGTAGCATAATAACAAGGGGTTTCTTTTGAATTTTTATAATGGTTTTCCTATGATTTGATGGGCGTATTACACGAGGCCTACTAATCGGTACATCTAGAGTGCGGATACACAATTTTAGTTATTAATGACATATTCCAATGGTCTAGCCCCTTGTTTTTTTTTTTTTTAATACGAGCAGATGCTTATGCTCTCTGCAATCAAGGGTCGAATTCCTTTTTTTAGGGTTCGTGAGTGTAGGCCTCGCCGTTGTTGTAAGCCCATGGAAGATCATCCTCTAATCATGTGGATTTGCTGCCTGAGTATTAAAAATCCGGAGCTTGAAGAATCTGAACTTTCCCTTTTCTGCAACTTTTTGATTCCCTGCACAGATGGGCTTCATGCATTTGGATCCGCCTGCTGCAACAGACTTCCACAGCTTCATGTTTGTTGGGAAGGTCAGGATCGACCCATGCCCTTTTCAGATGGAGTTTGCAGACCAGGATTGCAATAAGATACAGAAAAGCATGAAGCCATAAGATTTGTTTGTTGCCATATGATTTGGTCGATTCAGGTTTGAAAACCATCGTTTACTCAGTGCAGAAGGCAATTTGGCGTAGGAGCATAAGTTATAGTGCAGAGGAAGCACGATTTTTATTTTCAGGTCCAACTGAATGCCATTATTCCAAGCAACATACTAGATTTGCTTATGTGCCAGGTCCTTTTCACCTTAAACCTGCACATCAACTTGTTTCTTCCTTCCGTGCATTTTTCCTGGTAGCACCTTTGGTTTCTGGAGCACCTCCGAAAGCAGTCTAAGTGGCTTGTGCGAATCCAACAGCACTAATAGCAGGTAAGGTTATTCATGTCAATATTATTCATGGTGCATTCGATTCAACTGTAGTGTTAGGAAATTCTCCTATCATGGTCTATGTTAAGTGTGGAAGTCCAAAAAGTGCAAAGAGATTATTTGAGAAACTGTTTGGACGTGATATAATTTCATAATTTCAGGGAATGATAGTTTACAGCATATGCTCAGGATGGAACCAGTAAAATTTTACAGCAAATGTTATTGAAACATGGAACCATATACTATTGTATTATCTGCGTACACTGAGCCTACCTGCACATTCAAGGATTCACCTAGTTGGCAGCCTGTCCATGTGCACATTATTCTAGCCACAAACGAGGTATTTTCCTCTTAACCAAAGTTTGGCATCATGTTGAAACCTATTGATTTATCTCTGATTGCAGAATTAGATGGATGTATGTGGTCTCCTGAGCTTGTATCAGTCACCTGGTTTGGAATGCACCTGGTCTAGTTTGCTTTGCAGCTGGTTTGGAATGCAATTACTGCATCATCATGTGCGCAGCATGGCAATGCAACGGATAGTCTTACCATCTTTCAACAAATGCCTTTCAACAAATGCAAGACAGGGATATTCGGATGGTGTGGATGTTTATGTTGGTTCAAATCCAACAAAGACTGAATCCAACAAATATCTTGCTGTCATCTTGCAAACCTTATGTGATCGTTTCTTGCTTTACTTCTTGCTTCATAGCCGTGCATTTATATAGTTTATACGTTCTATTAATGCCTCAATGACTCAAATCCACACTTTTATTGTACATGGCCTTATTGAGCATATATCTACTTCGTTCAAGTTTAACCATGTTTGATTTTCTATGTTTGTTTTTTTTTTTTGTAATGTAATGTAATGTTTTATACAATTTCTTGAATTAATAATTAATATTTACGCCCTTAAAGTTTATCTATTTTTTCTTTTGTTAGGGCCCGAAGGGCCCAAATGTTTTTTTATATAACAACCAACACATAATTACCATTAATATTATTAATCAAACCATTGCATTCAATGCATTTAAATTAAGATCCCCCTGAAACCCCCTTTGGTTTGGGTGCATATTCACACGGGGGGTTACGTAGGGCAGCGAGAGCTGTCGGATGGGCATATTTGCCCTTTATTCCTCAATCTGGACCGTACACAGCGATCCTCGTTTGTGGGGTATGCCTGTACAAGTTTTTGTATACTGTATATTGAGGTTTGCAAAATACTATAAGGTTTGAAGGAATGTACTTAATGGTGTTAATTTTGTACATGTATATATCTTGTTCTATATATCATGGCTGACACATTAAAACGAATATGTGATTATTTGGACACATCTAGACTTTATTGGTCATTGGGGATTTGGGGTAGTCTATGGATGTTGAAGGCCATGGCAACCGATGGCACCACGTGTTGATCTTGATTCCATTAGGGATCTTCTTTCCTCAATCCCTATTTTTTGGGTGTTGATGATGGCTTAAGATTGAGCAGCAGCATACGAATATTTCCTAAGCAATCTGATCTTTTTGAAAGCCTTCTCCTGAGGCTTGTAAGTTTTATGAAAGAGTGGATTGCCCGAGTAGATGATTTAACAAAGAAGATTGCTAAGATGTATGAAAAAGATTTTGGAAATGTAGAAAGCCGTCCAATTTATGTGAAGATCCATAGATAAAGGAATTTGTCCTGTTTATGTGAAGATCCATAGCGGAAAGAATTTGTAAATTATAGGCTAAGGCTGGTTTTTTTTGCCATAGCCATATAAGGAAAAAAAAGTTGAAATTTTTAGTTTTGGTTTGTGTTATGGGAGGGTTTTTTTTTGCTTATTTATTTATTTTTTTAACCGAAAAACAAGATCTCCCATAACACATGAAAACTAAGCATTGTTTAATGGCATCTTGCTTGATTGCTTATATCAAAATAGAACCATTTTCTTGGAAGCCAAATATGCAGTTCGATTGAATTGTAGAAATACTCTGCTCAAAGTTTTCCTTAGGAAATTGTAGTGCCATATTGGATTTTGTTATATTTTATACAAACAACTCAATGTACTAGCAATTAATTTTAGTTATGAACAGGGAAGTGAGCAATGTGACATCATTTGCTTGTTAGCCCTATTATGTAGATTGTAAAGGAAGAACAAATCTAAATAAGAAGATAATTAACATGAATTATGCAAGAAATTCGGCATATTGAGCATTTCGACTGTAGATGTTATTATGGAATTTTTGTTTGAAAGAATTCTTTAAAGTGTCTGAATCAAATCAAATGGCATTAGTTTGGCAATAATATGGCATTTTCATGGGTAATTGTCAAATGGGTAACACATTGGTCCTATGTTCTAGATCATGCTTACATCCATTATGCAAGAGAGCATTTTTACTACTCGATGCAAATAGTTTGTACAATATGGAGGAGTGATGCAAGCCCGTAAGTACAAATAAGAATGTGCTATACTCTCAGCTACAAATGAGATATTGCATAACTGAATTATATAGAAAATTGGCCATCTAGAAAAGGAATCCAATGGGTGTCATATGACATTTGTAGTTGGTTAGTTCTTTCTCTTAGCTTAGGCAGAGTCTTATAAACATTTTGTGAACTTTTGCATCTCTTTGTATCATAGTCCGTAAAGGTAAAAAATTTCTTTCTCATCTATTCTGCTTCTTTGGTCTACTTGTTCTTTGAGGCTATAGCAACTTCATAAGATCTACACCGAATTGTACACACATCCCAATGGTAGACTGTGAATTGAAACAAAGAAAACAAGGTGCTGCGCACGGAGGGTTGCCCTCCAGTTTCTTGAGGGTGAAGTGGCCTGAATCAAACTCAAACCATGAAGTCATGTTTTCATAATCTATATTTAAATTAAAGTAGACCCCTACCATGTTCTTACAATCAGTTTGTGGGTCCCCTACATTCATGTACAAGCCCGTCCACAAGTGCCCCTCGATTGAGTTGTGTATGCAACTGAGTAGTTTAATGTTGTAGAAATGATCCCTTCGGGATTTTACAAATTTAATGTCCTTGGTGAAATAGTGCAAAACATAAAGCATCTTCTAATTATTCGCTTTTACAAATCCCCCCATAAGTTTCTTATTTCACCTAGGGCCCTAGTGCCCTTGCATCTAGTGATAATGATTCCGATGTGTGAATTTTTGGTTCTTAGACAACAAAAGGTCTTCTTGTACAACACTCTTTGTTGTGCTAAAATATATAGTAGTCTGAGGGCATTTCGTGGATTATGAAATACTAAAGAGTATTTGACGCAAGTACACTTGTCCTGGACATGGACTTTGACCAAGGGCATCAAATAAATTTTCAAAACTTAAGCTATATAGATAAAGTTTCTTTTACATCAAATCACTCATGGCAAGGGTTTGTAGGCTAATGACTAGTTGTACAACGACCTCTTACATGGAGAGTGTCCTTTGATTGACAGTCATAAACCCAGCACAATGCTTATCAATTCAAAATCAAATAATGGACAAAGTGGTGGAACAAATGCTTCGTTTTGTGGTTTATCCACAATTTCGTCATATGGTGTAAGATTGTTGAATAGCTATGTCATCCAAACCTTTCAACTTTGCGACCACATCAACATGTGCTTTAAGTACGTGAATGTCTTTTAACCTTGCCATCTCTGCCCGCCATTTTGCTTTTTCGGCGAGATCACGATCAGCCACAGCAGTAAGTGAAATGGTGCTGCTGGGAACGGTTGGTGCTTCAGCATTTGGCATCCTGGCAATGGCTGCCCACTGGGCCTGACGTGCTTCACGCCCATAGTTTTTCTTGCGAGTAAAAGCAATCTTCCTTTCTATCACAAGATCCCAAGCTGATCCACTCAATATGTATCTTATAGTGAACTTTATGATATCCAATGGTAAATACCACACTATGTTATACAACCATACAATGCATGCCCAGCCCCAACCACAACCGCGTATTTCTGCAAACGGCCAGTGGGCATAAACTGCAATAAGAGTTGCAACTAACTATGCTATCGCAAAAGCGACTACAAGCATAGTTCCTGGTCTCCCAATAAAAGACCATCCTTGTGAGGTCTTGTAACAAATATAAGTGCCTGGCTCACAATGCTCACTTGCAGGTATATGACAGCTGTCTCTTGCCTCTTATCATGAGCAATTCGGTGCACTTTGAAATGATGTTCAAAAAAATGTGTATCATGACGGAGCCAGTAAAATATTATGGTCATTAAGGCAAGATATCCTCCCAAGCACATGCCTTATACAAATAGCACGTAGTTTCCAACTGTCCGGCATTTTAAAAGGCTTTACCCTGTCTTTTGAAATAGTCATGATGGTGCCATCATTAAGCATGGCAATGATGAGAACCATAAAAGGAGAAAACTCGAATTTCCATATTAGTGCCAGCAACAAGAATCCTAGTACAATACAAACTGTTATAGACACAGCATAAATTGTATAGTTCTTCATTCGCTGGAATATACATCGACTTGTAAGGATAACATGAATTATAACACTCAATACTGGTTGTGTCAACACAATGTCAGCCGCATTTCGGCGCATCATTGCATCTGCAAATCGGCAATTCAATGTCTGCTTTCTTTAATCTTTGGTGCATCGTTTACTCCATCTCTGTCATGCCACGTATATGTTTTACGTTCTTGCAAAGCGTTTTTTACAATATTGTACTTGTGCTCGGGGAAAAGACACGCAAACCCATCGCTTGCTCAAGCGAGTTCACCCTCATCCATTCCTACAAGATTGGCATCATGTTGATTTGAAAAAAGTCGTCGATCTTTGGATACATATTGGTACCCATTCCGAGATGACGACCTGTTTCCTTAGCAATAGCAAGCTGGTCTCCAGTTATAATTTTCACGTTCACTCCCAATTCCAAAGCACGTCTCACTGTGTCGGCAGTATCATGACGTTTGGGTTGAGTCTGGTAAAATATCTTTGATCCAACCAGTTCCCCCTCTCCTTCCTCTTCATGTTTATCAATGTGATATTGATGCATCACCCAACAAGTTTTCTTAGGCTTCATGTTTTTTGCAAAACCTGTATAAAGCACCATGATCTTCTTGTACCCGTACTGTATCCCATTTTCCACAACAGCTCTAGTTTTTCCAGTTTTGTGCCAGCGTGTTTCAGATGCATTTTCACTATCCTTTTGTATTTTTCGGTGTTTACATGTACCAGTTGTGTATGCATTAGCAGGATGATGAAAATTCCATCACAACGTATACTAACAAAGTCATAGTTCAGATAGCCTCATATACAAATTGACAATGACCATAAGCTTGCAATAGCAGATATGCACACAGCTCTGTAAAGCCACCAGCTTTAGATTCATAATTTACTACACCTTAAGCCAATATGTTGCACAACACGAAGTAATTATATGAATGATAGTTCTTTGAGTCTGCTGACATGAAAAAGGAGAGTTAATTACCTGGCAACTTCTCGGGGTGAGTATAGCAGATCCCATCTTCAAAGCTTAAAGTAGGAATGAATTCATCAATAAATGGATGAGGTTTTAGGGTACCGCTTCCTACTTTTGCTGTAAGATGTTCAAGTAGTTCCTTGTCACTTGGAAACTTTACACCGACGGGAATGCTAGGCCAGTCTTCCGCTATCTGTGAACAGAAGTGATCAGTCAAGTTTAAAATTCTTGTTGCGCTTTTAAAACTGCAAGACATAGTTTTGATACTCTATTGTCAAGCTTTTTCCAACCTCAAAACAATCTAAGTCTGTGGCTTCTATTAGACCTACCACGAAATCTAAAGCCTTCATATGCATATCCTAAGTTTTGCAGCATTCTTCACTTTGCGTGCCAGTCTCACATACTTCCTCAGTATCATTTGGAATAACTGCAATGTCATCTCGAAATTGAGCAGCAGCTTCTTTAAGTCTGAAGGTAAAGACAATGCTAAATCAAATATTACCTGCACTCTTCGGATGTGAGATTCTTCTTTTTCGCTTTTTTTTTGCCTCATAAGCATCAATCTCCCTTTGCCTTTCGTCCATGGCTTCGATGAAGTTCCTGCTCCTCATTATGCATCCACGAATCATCATTACTATTTGAATTGCCTAATCCAAAGCAAAAGTCGTTGACCCGAATATGGCGAGCAAGTATATCACCAATACATCTCAATTGGTGCATGCATGGCGGTCTTGCAAAATCGGGGATTCAAGAACGATGCGCATATGCCATCTCAAATCCACATGCCGACTTCATCCCAATCTCGACTTCACGATATTCAAAAGAGAATGGTGGTATTGGATAGCATTTCGAGCTTGCAACAATTCTTTGCATAAGTTGTACACTCTAGACATGTATACCAAAGAAAGTGACCATTTACGGTTCACTTTACGGGGCCAAATGTCAAAAACTTCTTCATGCAAGAAGGCTTTCATGGCATCAATATCCCTGTTATCGAAGGCATCCACGACCAATGCAACTAATTGAGGCTCGTGTTTCAATAATTGTGCAACGGTAGTGGAACCCTAGCATCTCATGTGATGCATATATTAAGCCTTGCTTTTCCGGGATATCCTTTCAGTCTTACGTTTATAGCCTCCGGACACCATCTGGCGCCTTAGTAGCAATTTCCCCTTCAACTAGAACCCGCAGAGCACCTCACGAGAGAAGGTTTCACATGCGACTTAAAGATCTATCTTTGGTGATTTTGGTAACGGCAAGATGAGAAGGCACCTCTTCTAATAAATATCACGATTTGTGATGTTCTCGGGTTTTTAGCCACCTAGGTATACTATATGCACTTCAATCAACAAAAAATGCCCATCTGAATCCCACACCTGAATTGATATACTTGCAACCCTTCTAGAAATTTCATACAACAAATGGGCCACAAACCATTCATCCTCTATGTTATATCCATATTTCACCTTGCCATACGACAAAGGACAACTTATCAAGACCCGACCTCCTACTTACGATCATCTTCGTGTTTCCAATCTTTAATAGATAGTTCAAAATGTGATGAAGGGGTTTTAAGAGCTATTTCCAAATCAAAAAGCCCGATCTTTGCCAAATGTAAGAAGATGCGATACTCGAAACTGCTTCAAGGCATACCTGCCGAAGGTCTGAGAGTCGAGAAAGGACGTCAATTTCTGGGAGGCTGTTACTTACTACAAAATCAGGGCACAGAGCGTATAGAACATCGTCCATTGCCGTGGAAGACTCCATCTGTTAAACCGGTTAGCCAGTTTCAAAGTCGCTGCCCAACAACGACGACCACCGCCAGTTTACCCTCCATAGCAAGTTTTTAGCAGTCATTAGCATATTCCTAGTATATACTAGCATATACTTGGAATATGCCATACACCCACATAAACAAGGGCTTGCCCCCCTAGGGGCAACCCAAAAAAAGGAGTTCTCAATTAAAATACAATGTTTGCTAGCATTCCTCTTAAGCCTAACCATTGGTTTAAAGATAATTAAATAGTCTAACATAATGGTAAGGATCTTACAGAAATTTACAAAATCTTCAATTCTAGAGTCGACTTCATACCATCCCAATACACCAAATCTAAAAAATAATGGTCGACCTCACACAATCCCTAAATATCAAGGGACTTGTATTCTTATAAAGACAATAAAGTATACCTTAAAACAACATTTGTATTTTGTATTACATTGTATTACTTCACTGACTTTTAGACCCTCAAGTCCATAGATACAAAAAAGGTTACATACTATAGTTTTTAATCAGCCAAATAAGACGAGACATTACATATCAAGGTCTTATGCTACGTGATACAAAGCAGAGTATTTCCTTCTTTAATCTGTTATATTCTTGGAGATACATTGCAATTTTTATAAAGGTAGATCACATGTCAAGAAATGCAAGAGATATATTACGCAAGCTCTTATGTAAGATCTCATGTAAAGAATTGCAAGAGATATATTATGCAAGCTAGGCTGCAACAAAGAAGTGCAGGCTTTTTGTCTTCTACTTGGACTCTAAGCAACAAGGACAGAAACGTAACTCGCATGGAACTTCTTACGCTCTTCCTACTTCAATAGCCAACCTGTGCGAGCTGATGCACATGCATGCAAGGAGCTTATGCTTACTTCTGCTAAGCCCTCTATTTAAATAACCCTGTTCCCCATAGCATTGCATTTAGATCCATTTTCCACGGTAGTCTTATTTCTAAAAGTCACATATTTTAATTTAAGAGGTTTGGCCACCTAATGTCCTAAAAGAAAAGCATTTTGCCACTATAAACAGACAAATATCTCCAACTTTAGCAAGGTTTAGATCACTTTATGCTAATATCAAAGACGACAGTTCTAGACTGGTGCAGAAACTGCCAAATTCTCCAATGTTTGAGCAATCACCACAAGCTATAGGTGATCCCATTGGTCTTGAAATTCTCGGAGATTATTAAGAAACAAGTGAAGACTCAAATGATGGTGATATATTATAAAATTGAAATTTCTTTCGTGAGTTACCTGGGTTTTAAGTGACAGAGATCATGTGGGCCAGTTCTGGTCCATGGATCAGGAATGGTCTCAGGGATAGGTCCAGTGTTAAATATACTACCTGGTTTACAGATGGCCAATGCACTAGCACAAAGCTATTTTAAGTGATGAATGCCATAATTGCTAACTCCAAATGGCTTTGTTTTACCTGATGTAAGGAGTATCTCTATAGCCCTCCAGAATTTTAACCTCAGAGGCATAGGACACTATTTGATAAAGAAATGAGAAAAGCTTTAAGAGTAGAAATGAGAATATAAAAGCTCACCATAGTCCATTTCCAATTCAGTTAGACTCTCATTAAAAAGACTCTAAAGTACCCTCACATCCATGGTCAGGATTCTTAAGTTTGGTGGTGATGAATATGCCTTCTCTAGGAATGCCATTTTTACCTACAGCTACCTGAAAAAACATTAACTATCTTCTTAACAGCAAAGGAAGCCACAATGTTGTAAGCTTCATCAATCTTCATCTGCCATATACCCAGGCCGATCCTTGATATTTCTACTGGAGGGCCATCAACTCCTGCATTTTTTAGTTCAAGCATACTGAATGCATAAGAAGGCTATGCCATTCTGCTCTCAGAAGCATCGATTTGGAGCAAAAGTGCTGAGTAGCCAAAAGAGCTTAGAGCCCCAGTGTGTCGGAACGAAAAAATTAAGGCACATAAACCTAAATTGTTCGCAAGAGATATGGTGACAGAGGAATCTGGAAGCTTTTGAGGTAGTGGGCATGAAGCATACCTGCGCTGTGGACCACGATATTAATTTCCTTTCCAAAATGTTGCAGCATTCTGCGGAAAAGCAGCAGGACCCATGATGTCTGAGATGCCTCCAATCTGCCAGACACCGCACAAAAGTGATTAGAACTAAAAGCTATTACCTCAGATGAATTATGGAATAGAATAGAATAGATTTTTAGCGTCCACGGAGACCGACTGGCCTATGGGACCCAAACAAAAAAGAGAGCAGCAAACGTATTACTGACAGGATTAAAAAACCCCTGCTCCGAAGGGTTTTCGAGGGAAAAACCTTAGCAGTAATAAGTCTGCTGGCATGCTGTACAATTGTGTAGGACAGTTCAATGCCATCCCGGTAGACACAACTGAGTCCGTGCATCCATAACCTCCTGGAGGTATGACCCCAACAAACCCACTGACGCCGTATTCAACAACTCATGCAACGGTTGGCTAGGCACTAGTAATCGAACATACCGCTCTTTGATATGGGCAAACGCTGGGCAGATCTGGAGGGCATGACATTCATCCTCAATGGCGCCCTGGTGGCAACACTGGCAAAGTCTTTGCTCTCGTGCTTCCCGAGCCCAACGTCCTGTCTCAATACGAAGGCCATGTGCACCCGTGCGAATGGAAGCTATAAGTCTGCGCTTCTTTATGGGCAACTGGGTGTATAAGTACTGGTGTGGGCCTCTCGTGAGCCTGGGATTGACTTGCTGCTGATAGTGTGCCAGCTTAACATGCGTCAGAGCATCTGCATCCCAGAGCTTGCGAAGGAAAGTAGCATCTAGGTACAACTTAAGTGCCTTGTGATCTTTCTTTGTCCTTACATGTACACATCTGTTTGTCTGTACACTCCAGCGTGAGAACTACTGAGCTTGCTTGTCCTTCCAGCAGGCTTTCAGGCGTTGGGGACCCATCGCCATGGCCAAAGCAAGGTTGGGCAAACGTGTATCACCCATAGCGACCACCTTCTGGAAGTAAATGATATGGCGTTCCAATGCAGCCCGTTGAAGGGGAAGAAAACCTGTCTCCTGGAGTAGGATCTGGTATGGAACTGTGGACTTTACCCCAAGGGCTCATGCCAAGAAGGCTTTCTGCACCTGCTCGAGGTCATTCCAGGTGTTGAGGGATATCACTAGACCCCATACTTCTGCCCCATGTAAAAGGACCGGCTTGACCAATGCCTGAAATAAGTGTGACTGGTGGCCCCAGGCATACAACTCTGCCTTGTGGCTGTTATTCTGCATGGCATAGAGTGCTTTCCAACCTGCCGTGACCCGCAACCTAATGGCAGCATCCCAATGGGTGGTAGTAGAGAACTCGATCCCCAAGTACTTGTAGGTTGGAGCCACCTCTACATCCTGTCCCTTGTAAGTGAATGAGGGAAGCCTTGGCTGACGGGATGATGAGCCTTGGGTGATTATGGAGCAAAGCGAGATTTTCACAAAGAAACCGAGCAGGCATGCTAAAATTAAAGGGCAGTTAGGACCGAATTGCAATGGTGCCATCCAGAAGCTCATAAAAGCTAGGATGCAAAACCCAACCAGCATGCACGACTACTAGTTAAGGCGATGAAGTTTGAAAAATCAGATGATTCGTTTCATCAATAAACTCGAATTCAAAACCGATATATCAAAGATCAAATATGTTGCCGAAAACTTTCTTTCAATAGAAATGGGCAAATATGCCATAGCCATAACCAAGTTTGTCACCAAATTAAGAAAAAATAACTACAAAGGGAATGGACTAGTTGCAGAGGCAGGTTGGGCGAATACTAAATCAATGTTCTTCTTTGTGCCAAGGTCTTCAATGGCCCACATTTTTTTAATGATTTTCCAAATAGTAAATCAAGGTTCGCCGGTATTTTGCTACAAGGTTATCATTAGACTACACAGATGAATTGTAGGAATGTTGTCTAAAGAATATTAAAAAAAAATGCTTAAACTACATTCTAAAATGACCTAGCAGAATCTATTGACAGGGTAACAGATTCTACAGGATATTATGGCATGCTGGATACTTAAATCGCATTGGGCTGTTAGAAAAAGAAGTTCTAATTATTTGAGATCAAGAAGACATGAGCTTGATACAAGGAAGATCAGATGCAAACATTTACACCTATGGTTTATAGAACATAGGTAAGTTGGAGATATTGGGAAAAGAGCTAGAGTATTATCAATCCTATGGTTTATACAACATAGGTTAAATGTAAAGGAGTTGCATTTTAGAACCATTGAGGTTGCATTTTAGAACCATTGAAATCATGGAATAAATTACTACTCCTATATTTTGGTGTAGCCAAGGTTTGGCTAACACTAGAGTCGTCACATGATGTACCAGAAAAGGTGCATTTGCACTGTTCGCGTTAAAATTCACATAAAATCAGGGGTTCAATAATCAGTCAAACCCTTCTTATATGTTAATATATGTCAGTCATGTTGCATGGGAAAAATACCTAAAAATGTATTGGTCCCCATTCATGAGAGTTACACTTAGGTAAACCCAAGGGGGTCAAGTCTGTTTCACTACATGTTTAGATAAAGTAAAACTGTCTCGGCAAGACAATTTTTATGATTTTTTTCATTATTTTTGTATTTTTCTATACGAGTTAGAGAGTAAGACACAAAAAACTGCACCTCAATCCGAGGTCTGAGAAGGGAGATAGGGTTGTTTGAACATGACAGGGTCAAAACTGCTGCTTGTCTTCTGTGAACCAATACTGGAATCCAGAAAGCTGTTCCCAAATCAAATCTCTAACTTTTGTAGGAAAATGAATTTTGACCCAAAATTTTGAATATAAGTATTAGACAACTTGCTTTATCTAAGAAAAATATCCATTAGCCTTGATGATGAGGTTTTGATTTTCTTTTATTTTTTCAATTACAAGTGAATGATAACTTATGTCTATATAGGAGTAAAATGATTCAAAGTCATCCTAAAAAAAATCACATTATGAAAGGTTACTACGATATGGAATCACCCCAAAAACAAACACGTAAAAAAAGCATAGCGTTTGTTTTCAAGAAATCAAGAAAGGTTCGTATTACCTGAGACCATTACCGGTCCACCTTCTTTTTAAAATTAAGAACTCCCTCATGTTAATCAATTTCAGTTTCAATTGCGGGATATAAGCACCTCATGAGCTACTCTATTCATTAAAAATAATCAATGCTCCTGATCTTGAGGTTTAGCATAAACTTTCTAGTGTTCATTCCAAGTTATCTGTTAGAGTACGCGTTCCATGGATTTCATAAACCTATATATTGAATGGTGAACTCAAAACTTGTATTGGACGTTAAAATTTTCTTCCTTCCTTCCTTCCTTCTATTGCTGGTCCACATGGCTTATGATCATTCAAGAAGCCAGAACATCCTCATCTTAATTAGTTGGTTGCTAGAATTGCATTATTTAATGGTAAAGTTGAAGCACAAGCAAACTGAACCTATATGAATCTCCACTCATCCTTCCAAAAATTATGTTAGAGAAGGTAGAAAATCACCATATCATTGTATAAGTGACAAATGAACAATAAATAAAATTGGTAATCATAATTAGAGAGATTTAATTCTATACCCAATTCGTTAATTGTGGACCATAATGGTCCATGCCCATTTATATTCAAATCTTACATATAGTAGTATGTTATTTTTAACATGAAATTGGAGATCTATGTTGCCAATGAAGCTTGAACCCATAAAAATTATAGTCTATCATGAAAGACAAGCTAAAGTTACTATTATTATACCTAAAGTAGGAACTCTTACACGTGTACTAAGTTTATGATAGTAAAAAATAAGAAGATTTCATGGTGTGTTTTGCACTAAGACGATACAAACTATATTTTAAACTTCTATTAGATGTTTCGTCAATCATGAGTTGAAAAAGAATGCTATCTTGCTTTAAAATATGGCAAGCCTAAGTACAAACCAGAAATGGTCCATGTCTATTTTAAATCAAATCTTGTACATAATATGTTACTTTAACATGAAATTCAAGATCTATGTTGCCAAGGAAGGGTGACATTCATAAAAAATATTGCCTACCATAAAAGATGAGTTTTTTGTATTATTACCTTAGCTAAACTCTAATTTTGTGTAGTGGCAACCACTTCTAAATGTAAAGAATACATGGTTATTCACCATATTTAAGTTCATAAAATTCTTTATTATGAATGTATAAGTGGAATGAATGGAGTGCATCATTTATTACCCTTAGAAAGCTTATATATGAGTTTAGTTAAACCACGTTAGTTCTATTTTTGTCCTGGATTCTGTATCGAATCTTCTTTAGTGAAAATTGAGATCAACATGATTTATAGACACTTCAAAAAATTATTGGACTATAGCTCTTAGAGTTGACAACTTATGTCCGCAAGTCTTACATCAAAACTTGTTATAGTAAAGGAGAAACAATTCACAACCTCAAACAGCTTTTTTGAGCTAAAAATGGTTTGACGACTTCATATAATGCCATCTAATAGCAAAGAAACATGAAAACATGCAAATCAACATGTTTTATCATAAAACGTCAATTACTTTCAATTTTAGAAACGTTTGGACCTCTTTATGCTAGAAAGTTTGAAGAATGCGCTTCGCCCCGGCGTAAACAACTTCTTTGAATTCAATGAGGTTTGGGCAATCACCACAACATATCAAGAAATTTATTGGTCATGAAATTCTCCATGGCCATAAAGAATCGAAAGAAAGATTCCAAAAGTGGTGGTATCTTGTGAAATGGAAATTTCTCTTGTTAGATACCTGGGTTTAAGTGGCAGAGGGTATGCTGGACCAATTCTGGTGGATGAACCCAGAATAGTTCCAGTGGATGAACCCAGAATAGTTCCAGTAACAACTCTAGTGCTAAAGTACCCTCAAATTGGAGCTTGAAGTTTCTAGCACTTGGCTAAACTAGATGATTTTTCTCTATCACTATTTCTTGGCTTTGGCTAAACTTTTAAAATATGGGGAGGCAAATATTAGCCATCACATTACACTAACTTTAAAAAGTCCAAGCTTTTGGACAGAGACATTGAATTCATTTTTATTACAATGTAATTTAATATGGACAAAGTAAACGACAATCAACACATGTGGCATAATTGACAGAATTACAGTCATTGTTATAACTTTCTTGATACAAAGAAACGAAAAAGACATAAGGATACATGAACATGTTCAAAACTAAAAAAAAAGAGAAGTACACTGTTCCTTCTAGATATGATCAACTCCACGAATGCTTCAACTTCGTACCTAGTATAAGGAAAAAAAAAAAAAAAAAAAGAACAAAGAAATTGAACCCTGCTTGGTGGTTTGTTAAAGTCCCTACAAATCTTGATGTCAGCTTGTAGGCTAATCCACCCATTTTTTCAAGCCCTCTCTTTCCTAGATTTAGCTAGTCGATGTTCTAGTGGGATTGTCGAGAGGTGGAGGTTTGGCTATTCAACCTAAAAGTTCACTTGGGCGGCAAAAAAATTGGGCTATTTTTTTTTTTTTTTTGGGCATTTTTTTCCATTTAGTTTAGCCATTTTTCTTGTAAAAAAAGCTACAAAATAGCATTTGGCTAACCTTAGCTGTTATTTTATTCCGTGATTGAAATTAAATTGAGATTTAGGGTTGATCTCGGTGGAGGGAATCTCGGTTTGAATATAGAAACCAGAGGAATGATTGAGCACCGATCTGCTATAGTTATGGAGCCTGCTAAGCGGCCGGATCTGCACCTTTCGGTGTGGTCTGGCCCTATAATTTAACAAGCAATCCAAGATCGAAATGCACTGAAGACAGGGAATAAGTTATGTAAAGGTATGCTTGGGCTCTCGGTCAACATGCTACAGTATTCGGGTCAATGACCAAATAAACAGTGCCTATATGTAATGGTATTCAAGCAAATTTGAGAATTTCTTATCTCACTTGTTTTATCATTACATGTTTCATGTCTAGTTAGTCATAAGTATTGAAGAAATAATTTATTGATCATTGAATCTACTTCAATTGGTATCAGAGTTAACAATAATGACTCCTAGACTGGGTGCATCTTTATTGAGTGCAGTAGAAGTATTTAAAGGCACATGAGGCTTTCAAGTATGGAAGGAAAAGATCAAGGAGATCTTGGAAGTGGAGGGACTTTGGTCCTATGTTGGAGAAGACACTGGAAATAATGAAACCAGTGGTACAACAGCTGTAATCATCACTGCAACAGAAGAAGGCTCCAGTTCTGGAGAAGTAGAGGTAACCAGCTCAAACATAAGTGCTAAGTTGATAGAAGCTAAGAGTATTGTTACAGTCAAGTTGAGCCCTAGTATTTTATTGAAAGTAAGGGGAATGCACCCTAGAGCAATTTGGAAATATCTAATCAAAACCTATGAGAATAAGACCGCATCTCAATTAGATGTTCTTGATAGAGAACTCATAAATCTGAAATTTCATGAAAAGGATGATATAACAGAATTCTTTCAAAGATTTGACAACTTGATAGCAGACTTAGAAGCAGCAGGAGTCACAATAACTAATGAGCATCAAGTGATGTCTATTGTACGAGCCTTTTCTGAATATGATCAGCTATCTACTTTGTTAGAAATATTGCTAAGTCTAGGGAAGATGTAGAATTAATGGTTAAAATTGAACTCGAACAAAAGAAATTAATTGGAGAACACGATGAACACTCTGAGGTCTTGTATGTTGTGAAGGGAAAGGGCAGATCAGAGAAAAGCAAAGTAGGACCATGTTATCACTGCAATAACTATGGCCACTTGAAATACAATTGTCCTAAGCTAGCAAAGGACAATAGGTGCTTTAACTGTCATGGGCTGGGACATCAAGCAGCTAACTGCTCGAGTCCAAAAGACGTTGCCAAAGGAAGAGGAAGAGGAGATTCAAGGGGAAATTTGAGAGGAAGGTTCAATAATAAAGGAAGAGGGAGAAATACCTCAGTTGTGAACCTGACAAAGAAGTTAACAACTCAGAAAAGGAGGAGTTGGACGAAAATGAAGAGGTAAGAAAGGAATGTTTTAGCACATTGACTGTCAATGAGACTAAAAATAATAACAACTTGCTTGTGCTAGATTCAGGAGCTGAGAGATGCGTAATCAAGCAAGCAAGCCAACTTAAAAACAAGACAAAGAAAATTTCAAGCTACATTCAACTTGGAGATGGAAATTTGCAGCAAGTAGAGGAAGCTGGAATGTTGGAGATTTTTGATTTGGCTGGAAAGCCTGTTGAACTTAGAAATGTTTTATGTGTGCCATCTATTATCAGAAATTTAATTTCTGTTAGCCAATTGGTTGATCTTGGGTGCAGAGTGTGTTTTGCGAAAACTCATTGTAATATTTTTCTCAATAATGAATTAAAGTTCCTGGCAAAGAGAGTAGGCAATTTGTTTGCACTTGACAAAACCAATATTGAGGGTAACATAAACTTGGTTACTGCAAAAGAATGGCATGAAAGGCTAAGCCATACACATATGAACAACATAAATTATATGATAAAGAAAGGTCTGATTGTAGGGGAAGAACAAAATATGGTGTGGAAATTAAACCGAGCTGTTTATGGCTTGCAAGTGACATGGACATCTTAGACCATTGCAAGCAAATATTGAAGAACAAATATCAGATGGTGGATCTAGGGCAATTGAAAAGGTTTCTTGGCATGGAAGTCAACAGAAATAAAAGACTGACAATTACTCAGACATGCAATATTCAAGGGATGCTCAAAAGATTTAACATGACTGAATGCAATGTATCTAAGACCTCTATATCACAGGGACTCAAACTTTCTTCAGAGATGAGCCCCAAAACAGAATCAGAAGTGGCACAAATGGTAAATGTTCCCTATAGGGAATTAATAGGTTGCCTGCTATTTATTTCAAATAGCACAAGACCTGATATAGCCTTTACTGTAAGCCTATTGAGCAGGTTCTGCAATAACCCTAGATATCAACATTGGACTGCAGCAAAAAGAGTGCTGAGATACCTCAAATATACCATAAACCATGGACTCACATATGATCTGACACTAACAGGATATGCAGATGCAGATTGGGGAAGTGATTTAGACACTAGAAAATCAACTTCAGGTTTTTGTCTGATGCTAGGAGGAGCAACAATTGCTTGGAAAAGCAAGAAACAATGTCAACTGCAGAAGCTGAGTACAACTCAGCAACTTTGGCAGCAAAGGAGATAGCATGGACTAGACGACTTCTAGATGAACTAAAGGTATGTCAACGTTTGCCTACAGTGCTTTATTCAGATAGTTTAAGTTGCATAGCCATCACAAGAAATCCAGTACTGCACCAAAGGACCAAACACATAGAATTACATGTTCATTTTATCAGAGATATGGTTGTTACTATCTATCTATCTATCTATTATAACAGTTCAGTATATTGGAACAGATGAGCAAGTTGCAGATGTGCTAACCAAAGGTTTACCAGAAATTAAATTCTCAAAGTTTAAAAAAGTGACATGGGAGTTGTAGATTTTCTCCAGAACAGAAAAGTTACTTTTCAAGAAAGTTGACAGGTGAAAAACAATTGAACTCCATTGTGACAGTCATATGCAGTCTAAATGCAATATCAAATATTTTGAAAGAAAGGGAAAATGTTAGAAAAAGAAGTTCTTTCAAATTATTTGAGATCAAGAAGACATGAGCTTGATACAAGGAAGATCAGATGCAAACATTTACACCTATGATTTATAGAACATAGGTAAGTTGGAGATATTGGAAAAAGAGCTAGAGTATTATCAATCATGTGGTTTATACAACATAGGTTAAACGTAAAGGAGTTGCATTTTAGAACCATTGAGGTCGCATTTTAGAACCATTGAAATTAAATTGAGATTTAGGGTTGATCTCGGTGGAGGGAATCTCGGTTTGATTATAGAAACCAGAGGAATGATTGAGCACCGATCTGCTATAGCTATGGAGCCTGCTAAGCGACCGGATCTGCACCTTTCGGTGTGGTCTGGCCCTATAAATTAACAAGCAATCCAAGATCGAAATGCACTGAAGACAGGGAATAAATTATGTAAAGGTATGCTTGGGCTCTCGGTCAACATGCTACACTATTCGGGTCAATGACCAAATGAACAGTGCCTATATGTAATGGTATTCAAGCAAATTTGAGAATTTCTTATCTCACTTGTTTTATCATTACATGTTTCATGTCTAGTTAGTCATAAGTATTGAAGAAATAATTTATTGATCATTGAATCTAATTCACATTAGAATACTCTGGGCTGATCTTGGGGCAAAGATGAGGTTCTATGGCTAACTGTGGACTAATAAGCTGGCTGTAATTATATAAATTGAACTAAGCTGAGAATCAAAGAACCTTATGACAAAATCAATTCCTTCATTTATCCCTCATAGATAGTACAGCATTATTATGGGTATCAGCATTATCATAATGTAAAAATAACAGCTACAGCTGTGGCTGTCAGCGCTCTGATAGACAGAAACTTGAGTTTTATTCTAAACCTTTGTATGCTTTCTTTTGACATATTGCAGTCTCGTGCTAAAGCCAATATAAGAGTACTAATATTTAGCAATGCCAGGGAAAGCCACACTAGGCCGGCCCCACAAATGAGACTAGGAATCCGGATTCCCTCAAATGTCAAGCCAAACTTGAGCATCCTGGGAATTGTGCGAAGAAAAATTGCCAGACCACCACCAGCTATACCTCTAGCAATGTAATTAAGAGCATCAGCAAGTTCCGCACATTGTCGTCTTACTATTTTGGTATCTACAGTGCCTGAATGCAGTGTCACTGGATTGGTAATTAACAAGTCATAAAGCTGGAATGGCCTTTTTCGCTCTCTGGTTGGTCTTGCAGCTTTGGTGTTTGATTTCCAGGGCGCTGACATGGGTGCTTTAAAATCCTTATGGTGCCTGCAAAAGACACAGGTATTAAAAAAAACTGAAAATACTGTAGCCAAAGCATATCTGATTCAATGAATGCCAAATGTACAACGACAAAGCGATTCTGATATGCAAACTCATATGCATAGACTAACTTACTTTTTTGAGCTTAAGCCATGCTTGCTTGAATTTGTTCTACAAGACTTCTTTCTTGTCAAAACGCAATGGCTGCAGGATACAAATGTCAGATATGGCCAACATCAAAGGCGATTGAAATGCTCAATATTCAAACCAGTTAAAGCCATCAACTTACTCAGTTCCAATGCTGCTGGAAGTGGAGAGCTCTGTAATCCTATTATCAACAGTTGATAGGTTTGTCGAAGACCGTCTAACATCTAGAAATCTTGGTTGGTTGTGAAGAAAGTGTAAATCAAAACTTCTAATGGATGCTGATGTAGATGTTGAGCATTGATCTTCCCAATAGGATGAACGCTCTAAAGGTAGTGTAACTGAAAATGGCCAAATATTTCAACATAACTAAACACATGCCTTTAACTTACAAATCAAGATTCAACACAACCGGTTATGTTTTCTTTACCTTGATCAAAATTGTTCATCTTCCATGAACATTGGCTAAACATATTAGATGATAAATCCTGGTCCTCTACATGTCTCGTGAAATCTGTTGGATTGCCCTCAATAACTTCTGGATTGAGGAACCTACAACCATGATCTGACTCCATAGTTTTTTCTCGTGGTAGGAACTTAAATAGGACACTTCCATCCCTCCCCTCTGCACATGCACACAACAGCAACAACGTTCTGACATTAGGTTCAATTATTCATGTTATTCCGCCATTGATACCTAATGCAAAATTCAACTGGAGTCCCTATGTTTGCCTCAACGATTGCGCATAACAACAACAAATATGCATAATTATTATATTATAAAGAAATCACCATATCATTCAGTAACTAAGAAGCTTCGACAAGCACAGTTGGAGAAAACTATGTTCTATTCTTCCTAAAGCAAGGCATATGTAAAATCCTTAAACTCAATCAATCCAATGATAAGCTTACCTTCAACGTCAACAAGGACAGGATCATGAGAGAAGAGACTTGCTCTAGACGTGTTTGTGACTTTATTGTGGAGGCTTCCATTCCATTGAGCAAGATAGATTATCTTCTTGTAAACCTGTGGAACCATGCTCATATTAGTGGCATGCATATTGATTCAGCAGCGGAGAACAGAATACGCATAAAACTTGGAGCTGACAGAAGAATGATCTAGACCCAATTCAGCCAATTCAACTACTAAGGGGAAAAACATATGCCCAAAAAATTGAAGATGAAATTTACCGTAGAAAAAGAGGGCAGGGGAGATGGATTTGATGGGTTCGTGGAGCAAGTCATGACTAACGATCTAAAACAGGGCGAAAGCTCCATTGCGTCCTCAATCGCAGCTCCCCTGGATGCAATACAATATATATGTGGATATAAAGGTCTCGATGAATGGGCCTTTTGACATCCTGGCCTAAAATATCGTGGTCATGGCCCAAACTGGAAACCTTTTTTTTAGTGATTAGAAACAAGTGGCTGGTATTGCAAAAGGTAGTACGTGGCATACTGACGGTCAAGAATTAGTGTTCAAGTGGGCAATTTAGAGTTCCAATTCCTAGAATAAGTGTAGGCCCAGCCAAATAAAAAACAAGGTGCTACACATCCAGGGTTGCCTGAGGATTGCACCAACAATGGGCAAGGAGAGGCGGCAAATAAAATAATGTATTCAATGGTTTAGATTCAGATAGTAATTATGTATTGATCCACTATTGAGGAATTTGATCCATTTCTGTATGGTCCACTATTGGTGACCTCCCATAAATGGTTTAGGATTTGGAGTTTGTGAGTTGTGAATGCAATCTATGCGCATTGGTCATAGTCGTGTACAAAATCCATGATGCAGATCTATTCAATTCCTGAATCGATGTGGGGATGCAAAGCGTTGTTGATCTGAGAGAGGAGCACAAGTATGGCAACAATTTTACATGCTAGATTAATGAGAGTGAATGAACTTTCTTGGCTAGCTAGCATATTACATGGAAATATCAAATCATATACAGTGTTTTCTATCATGTCAAGGGTCGGATTAAGAAATGCTTAATTTCGGCTACTCTTGGTGGAGATGAGAAAGACAATTACTACCTCATCCAAGGTGGCGGCAAAATGGCATGAGTGTACGCCTTTGAAGTTCCCCTAGAGTTATATGTTATGGAATGCATATATCTTGTGGCCACGTCACAATACAAGTCTCGCCAGGCGATTTATATAAGGCTAGAGTAGCCCAACATGTTCTACATGTTGGCTTACATGGCGAGACGAGACAACACCTAGCACTAGGAGGATGGTATCAAGTTAAATCTTTTTGCATCATTGAGTTTAGGAGCCTCATTTTGTCTGATTTTGCAAACAATGCAAAGCACATAATCTATCATTGATCCATCTAAGACATTATTTAGGAGAAATGATTGATATTATGTACATGTGTTAACTCAACCATATCAGATGTAAGAACAAGTAACGAATACTAACGGCGGCCTTGTATTATGCCGGACATTCTTATTCCCAAATTCCCCTATGTTTGCCTATACTTGTAATCAGATCCTTTGGTAAGGAATATTGAGCCTTAAATTAAACAAATAGAACCATTACTGTAATAATGGTCGAAAAAGAAATCTAGGTGAAACACGTAGTAACATTGTGTTGGTGGTGATTATTATGAAGGCATTTGCAAATCTTATAGTTGAAAAAAATATGCAAATCCCTAAATCCCTTGTCCCTTGATTTATAGAATAATTGACACTTGTGGACCATTAGAATGGATTTTGCAATATTTCTCTTTCTATAACTCTATATAAACTCAACAGATAGATCCAAGGATCATATGATGAAGATCATAGACATTCCTTCTGTGTGCTTTGCCACTTTAACGGCATAAATAAATGGGGCTTCTTACCTAGCCACCCTTTGCTGGTAGCAGCTTCATTGGCCATCGTTCTTTATCTTTGGTAACTTAGATATAGTTTGCCACAAAAATCTTTCATTTTTATTTTTATTTTTTTTCCCAACAAAAAAGCTTAAAGAAAGCATTTGCAAAATTTATCTGAATGCTTGGCCTTTTCGAAATGAAGCCCTCCTCCAGCTAAAATGCTACTTGATTTGCAAGATCCCGGATGAAAGTTCATACTCACCCTCTAGAATTTGTGCATAAAACTTGTTTAGTTCTTGTTGGCTCCTCAAAATCGCTTCTATAAGAGCAAGGAGTTTAGAATCATAAGGGATCACGAAAGGGATGAACCTCGAGGTGACAATAGAACTCCATGGATGGCCACCTTATGGGTCCCATGGCCTATTTGTCTTCGGTGGACATTAAAGAATCATTTATATTCTATATGCCCTCCATGCAAAGGATTTCTTGGTTCCTTCTTTCTACTATATTCATGCAACAATTGAAATTATTTACACAAATCCAAGTGACTTGTATTGAGTTGGGCTAATGCATCGCTTCATCGATCAAAAGTGTCATAACTATTCTACCGAAATAGTCTAATGCTCAATCCATATCACCAGACAATTTTAAAGAGATTAAGAACATTATAAACTTAATGCATTTGGCTCAACATATTAACCTCAACAAGCAAAGCCAATCCATGGTCATTTCTATGCCTTAGAGAGAAAATGAGTTTGAGAAAGATTTTATAGCAAATGCAAAAGATATGATTTGAAAAGATTGCATTATAATATTGCAACACATATGAAGCTTAGAGACCTTGGGAAAAAACTTATGGAGTCCTCAAAAAAAAAAAAAAAAAAAAAAAAAAAAAAAAACCAAATCTGAAACAGACTTCCATACTTGATATTTCCATTTGAAAATACCAAGTCTGCCTTTGGCAGCCCTAGAAAAATGACAGGAACATTTTGCCAGGCCAAGAAAAGGACATTCAATCATAATTTCATATTATAAAAACTATAGATCCAAAAATCCTCAACATACATCTATTTCCATAATCCAGTACAAACTACATTTATGACAGTTACAACTTCAACATCCGAGTTTTAGATATACAACATCTTCTCCCAAAGGACTAATCTTACTTGAAAGCGTGTTTTTTGAACCATCAGCTTAGACAGATAGATACATCAAAGCATGGAGCAAGAAACCTTGTTACCTGCAGTAAACCAGCCAAAATTTAGCCTAGGAAGGGTAATAATGACAGCACTGACAGGTAAGCATTAGGTCTCTTGGGTTATCCCCTTCACCATGTTAAAAAGAAGTATCATAACAAATAGTGTGTCAAAGCCTGAAACCAGCACTCTAACATAGACTGGTTTATTAATTTCCATGTAATTATGCAGGGGCCCAGATATCATGGTAGCTATCTAAGGCATTCTACTCTTATTTACATTCGCTATAAAATGTAGGTGGCTAAATCCCTAGTTTTTCCTGGAAAACCACAAACCTCAAATGATAGTGCATACATTTAGCCAAGTACAATTACCACAGATCATAATAAGTTTGAATATCAATGTAAGTAGACCTTAAACATTTAGCTTTTAATTTATTACTGCAAGATAAACTTCAGATCTATCTCTGTCTCCTATTAGACCAAACTGTGCAGCCTTAATATCAACTATAACAGAAAGTGCAATCAGGATCTGATTCCCATAGATGGTCAGGTGTAATTAGATGTAATTAGAACAATAGTCATTATTGCCTGTTGTGCAGAAAGTAAGAAACAATGCTCTATACTCGGTCATTTAACTATGTGCTGTGTCTTAGCCAAAAGTAACCTCAACAGTATTAAATTTTCTAAGGTCATAAGTTAAGTTATTCAGGGGAATTTACACAATATGTAGCCACCACTCCGTCCCATAAACGTAGGCATTGGATCCCATACACCAGAGTTTATTTCTAGGACTCGAGATCCGATCTACTCAGGGTCCTAGCCAGCAAGAGCATCTCTATTCTGTTTTTAAGCCAGCAGGAGCAAATAAGGTTAAAGACAATCTGTATCTAGACTCCAAAGGGAAGGAATAATATAATCTGGTCGCCATGTCAACTCATAACAGTAATCTTCCAGCAGTTATTAATCATAGATCCATATTTATCATTACACAAGCAAAACTTATCCCTATTAAGTACACACAAGTTGGAAGTAAGCATCCATATTTTATAAAAGTATCAGAAGCATTTGTATCATGCAATGTCAAAGCATTTAATGCTTCAGATATGGTGCAGCTAAGTCACTAGACATGACATTATGTAGTTACAAAAACATCTTGCATTACTATAATTTCATCAAAAAGATTTCCTAAGAAGGCCTTCAACTTGTTAAATAGTGTAAAGAACTTAGAAATTTCGAATAAACCTGAGTAGTTGGCGCTGCTGTAGGAATCCCATTGTGTTGCTTAGCCAGTGCTCCAATTCCAGCATCCTGAATGGTGTCAATCTTCTTGTTGCCCTCTTTATCATTATTTCGCCATCCACAAAGAAGAAATCCAAAGAGCCTTGCTGCTCCCTTCCATATCATTAGCAGCAGTAGCTTTAACAAGCTTAGGATCATTCATGGTCTCATCAGGTTTGATGCATTTGGCAGCTCTACGAAATTCCCATACCTTTTTCCTCTTGGGAGCCAAGCTAGCTTCAAGATTCAATTTCCTCCTAGTAGCCATATTGAGATCCCCTTTCTTCCTGCCCATGTTACAAGCCAGGAATTCCACACTGTAGCATGATTTCGCCCGTGCTTATGCATCTCGGTGTCCTCCGTAATGTATTTATCTTTGGCCCCGCCCTTAGCAAGGTTCGAACAAAGATAGACGCGTGCCTTAAAATCATCATAGTTGTACCTGTAATTATCTAGAAAAACCATTTATGTATTACCAGCTAATGCATGTGCCGGAATTAGGTAGAGTTCTCCTCGTCCACGCTCAGCTAGCGGCCTCACCACATGGAACCCTTATTTCGGGAACCCTAATATTGTAGTAGTTTAGAAATATACTTACATTTTTTTCGGACCATGCTTTATTATTGTTCAGCAAATTCAATAGTCAAGCAATGGCTCCCTTTGCTTCATTGCCATAAAATCCACATTATTGTACTATTGGTGTTTAATCCCATATCATATCATTTAATTAAAAAAAAAAAAAACTTATGGAGAGGAAAGATATTGAGTTTTATGTGAAGGGCCTATATATAGAGGTTGCTTTCAAGTTCCATTTTCTGTTGCATATTTGCAGTCTCCCCACTATCATGACAGTTTCAACCTATCTATTGGGTGGTTTGGGCTACACTGGGTATGGTGGTCGAGTGTTAGGATCCGTCTGTTCTTCGATTTCCTCATCCTCTTCTTCTTCAGCCTCTTGTTCCACCTCTTGTTGGTGCGTTCTTCCTCTTCCGACTCATCCTTCTCTGGTTCGTCCAGTTGTTGTCCTTTTCTTCCGCAATGCTTACTCCTTTTGCTGCCCTTCCCGCTGCTCCTCACCTTCAGAAGGGGACCCTACGATCTCCATTTCTCCCAAGCCTCACAAGGATTCGCTTGAAGTGCAAGGTGGTTGCTCCTTCATGGAGTAATACAACTCGTCGGATGAGCTTGAGTTGCTAGATTCGTCGTCTGGCCTAGGTCATAGGGCCTCAGGAATTTGCTTGGCGCCACCCGCCATGAGTGCTCCAATGTTTAGGCGCAAGCTGGGGCTTTCAACCTTCGTGGATGTCTATTTAGTCCTCCCAACAACTTGTCTTCTTTGATAGTGGTCTCTTTGAGAGCTCTTGCCTCTATTGATGGTCGACTGTGTTTATTCACGACATCTTTTGGTCGACCTTGCAGACTGTTTGTTCATTATGCACTATATGACAGCTTCATAGATTAGCTGCGAATTCATCGTACAAGGACAAGGAAGAGGTTCATGCTACAACTTGGGAGCTTCTAAAGAATTTGGGTGCTTCCATAGATTCTTAATGGCCACTTTTCTTAAGAGTCAATGAATTATAACTATGGGTTATTAATTAAGGTACTTTCTCTAATCACTTAACTGTTTCTCGAAATTTCTATTTCTTTTGGGCAAAATATTGGTCATTTTGTGCCATTTTCTTTCAAGCTTCCTCTTGAACAGCTTCTCATGCAATTTTCACTTGTAAAATGCAATTCATGAACAACTTGAGCTCAAATTACGAGAAGGTTTCCTTTGACTGTATTCTTATTTCTAGCCCGTAGTCTATAACATAATCCAAATTATGACCCTGCTAATGGAGAAAAAATTTCTCCCACTTTTGGTGGTTCGAGACTGGAATTCTCGCAAAAATAGAGCAAGCTAAAGATTGGATTGAAGATTAGTTTTTTAGAATCCACGTAAAAACTCGTGGAGAGAGATTGAAAAGGCGTGAATTGTCATTGCGTAAAAGGCCGCATGACCGTGCGTAATTAGATAGGGACAATTTAAATCCCCATAATTCCGTCCATTGAAAGATCTATAGGGTGCAAATTAATAAGATGTTGCAAAAGCCCTTGCCGATATTAGCATCGGGAGAACACAAATTGGCAAGCAAGTATGACGGTTGATGGTGCAGGGAGAAAAATGTAGACTGAAATGAGGACGAACATTGATGGTTGGCTGCCTTTCATGAAGCTGAAGACAAGCCGTTCCTGATTTAGAGCTATGCTACCTCCATTGTTCCTTCCTAAGAATGTACAAACAATGTATCTTGCATCAAAAGACCTCCCTTATGCAGAATAAGGAAGCTGTGGTTGTGAAGGAAGAACTGGAGAACTCATTTGATTTATCAAGCTTGTTTGTGTCCCCCATAGCTGCCCTCATTGTCCTAGACAAAAAAAATTGATAATTTTTTGTTTTGGTTGTGTCACGGGACTTTTTTGCTTTTTTATTTTTTATTTTAACTAAAATGAACACATCTCCTATAACACACCAAAACAAAAATTTCAAATTTTTTTTTTCCAATAAAAAACCAACTGGTAACAATACAACAAAAAAACTAGAGCTTTTCATGACTCTTACACATTATATCCGGCCTTAATGTTGCCAAAAAACCGGAGTTTTCTATGACTCTTACAGATTATGTCCGGCCTTGTTCTTGCCTGCTTTCCTAGAATGAGGGTAATAAGAAGGCAATCCTGCCATGGCGAAGCTTCCAAGCTTCTATTATTCATCAAGTTCTCAAGGCACCAGGGTGAGATACCCGCCGATTATATCCGATCAATCTGCAAGAAAAACAAAGATTTGTTGCCTTCATTGCCAAGGAAGAAGAGTATATGCTCTTTGTTATTTGCTCCCTGCTTGATGGACCTGCAAAGAAGAAGAAGAAGAAGAAGAAGAAGAAGAAGCAAAGATTTGCCCGCCATTCACCAAATCGTTGTTGGTCCTTGTTGTCACCCCTACCGTGTATGGCCAAGAAGAAAGCTGAGATGAAAATTTACAAATCCTTTCTTATTGAATCCAGTTTAGTAGAAGGGACCTGATCTCAATATATTGCAAATTTTGGATCATAGACGTAAAAATTTTGCCCAACAAGTTTAGAATCTCCATAATCATATTAATGAAGCTTATTCCATTAGGGCAATGCCTCAGAGTTCTGCCTGAATAACTGCAAATCTAATGATGCAGAATCTTCATTTGAGAAATCAAATGGTGCAACTAACTTTCTACATCAATTTATGGACATATTTTATCAAAGAAATATTTTATCAATGCTTTTAAACATCAATTACATAAATCTACAAATGCATTTTAACGAACATGAATATTACATATAGCATGTTTTTATTATCCATCTTAGCATGCTTGCTTTTTGGATTGCCCGGAGGGCAAACTTTTGATTGATGGGCCGATAGGTGGGATTTCCATTTTGACGTCTGAGATCATTTTAGAGGGCTTTTTGGACGATGGAGATTTTGTGCACTTGCATTAATCAACACTATTGGGTTGCCTTTGGCTACCGTTGATTAGCGTTAGGTGTCATCAAGATTCAATCTGGCGATTCATCCATGTCATCTACTTTTCCGCCTATGGTGATGGAGTTTTGTCGACGTCGTTCTTCTAGGAGATTGGCTATAGTGTCGCTCTTCTTCGCAAGCCACCATTGCGGCATTGGATATAAGCAAAACACCAAAAGGAAGCTCTTTTCTCTGATAAAGGTATAAGCCATAGTCGGAAGCTTGAAAATACAAATTCTTGTTTCTTCCAAGGGAACCCTCAGGCCAGTATATTAATATAGAGCAGAAAGACCTTAGACTTTCGTTGTCTGTGTTGGCGATGTGGCCGCTGATGTTTTCACATTTAAAAGAGCAAATGCTTTGCTTGTGCATAGCGTACCCTGCAAAATGCATTCGACACTATGAGTTTTGATAGAATCTAATTCCATGGTCTGTTTTATCCAATCCACTAGCAATTGGAAGTATTCTGGATCATTTTGCTGGATCATTCTCCATTTCTAATAGATTTGAAGACAACCCACAATGCGTTAGCATCTTATTTTGGAGTTACAAGGTTTCTGCATTTTGAGCCTATCCATGACACATAAGCAAATTTTGATGTGCCATTTTCTATGTCATTAAATGTCTATCAAATTAGACTATCATAAAATCAGATAAGCCCTTGGAAATTTTCTGCATGGATCATTAGAGTTTTTCTGAATGTAAAGAGCTTTCTATTTAACTTCAAGGAAACAAGTTCAAGTTTTTTTTATATTGAAGGATGTCATTTGATTCATCATCACATCATGAACACATTCTACATCACTTGATTCTACATATTACCAACGTATAACTAACAGTAACATTGTTAATACAAACCATTGCATCCAACACATTTAAATGAAAATCCCCACAAAACCCCTTTGGTTTGGGTACATATTCACACACCGGGAGGGGAGGGGAGCTGCTGGATGGGCATATTTGCCCTTCATTCCTTGATCCGGACCGTATATAGCGATCCTCATTTGTGGGGTATGCCCTGCATAAGTTTTTGTATAACGTATATTGAGGTTTGCAAAATACTATAAGATTTGAGGGAATGTACTTAATAGTGTTAATTTTGTACATGTATTGTAAGTTTTTTGGGGCTCTTGCTTTGCCCCGCAGAATATGCACCCAAACCAAAGGGGGTTTGAGGGGGGATTTTCATTTAAATGTGTTGGATGCAATGGTTTGTATTAATAATGTTATTCGTTAGTTATATGTTGGTAGTTAAAAAAATTAGGCCCTTCGGCCCCTAACAAAATCGCACAAAAAAAAACAAGATAAACGATTGAAAAAAAAACTGAGGTGTCGCACCACATACTCAAGTTATAAAAAGTATTTTAGAATTTGTGAAATCACATGCTCAAGTTATAGGGAGTATTTTAAAATATGCCAAATAGTTAAATGAGAATGAGAATGAGAATGGTTTTTTATCGTCCGCTGAGACCAATCGGCCTATGGGACCCGTAGAAGCTGCTTAACAAACTTATTATCGTCCCGGTTAAAACCCTCGCCTCAAGGGTTTTCGAGGGAAAACCGCGGCGATATAAGAATGTCACAACCTGCATAAGTATACATCATCATGAAATACAATGTGTATGTACATGTCAAGCGTGCAGCCCGAGGACATAGCTGATCTCGCATGTCCATGACCTCCTCGGTATGATCCTAGCACCTGCATTTCGATGCCGCTCCAATGTCACATGTAGCGGCCGGCGTGCCCGACCAACTCGGCATAAGCGCGTCCGGGATTTGATCATATGTCAAGGCAACTTTGAAGGGTATGAGATTCATCCTCAATGACACCCATTTGGCAAAGATTGATGTAGCCTCCGCCCCGACGTGGGCTCACCAATCCATCCGGGTTGTCTCAATTCAAGATGATGTGCCCCTCGTGCTAATGGAGGCAATGAGTCTCAAGGCTTTTCATGGGCAAGTGGGTGCGCAGTAGCATTGCGGGCCTCGCTCCAATGTGGGATTTATATGGCGCCGGTAGTGTGTCAGTTCGGACTGTTCAAGGGCGCCGCATCCCAAAGCTTGCCGATTATGGTTTCAAAACATGGACATTGCATCCGCCTCAATCTTTCGGCCCCGCATTTTCCAAAGTATTCTAAAGCATGGAAGGTGTCACCATGATGGACATACCCAGAAATGATTGTATTCCACAATCCAACATCCCGCATTGGCAATGTCTGAAAGACTTCATGTGCCTCTTCCAAGCAACCACGTTTTGCATACATGTCCACAAAAGCATTTGCTACAGCTGCATCAAACTGGAAACTCTTCTTGATAATTTGCTCATGAATATGCCTTGCTCTATCCATGGCTCCAGTGCTGCTGAATGCTTTCAAAATGGCAAGAAATATTATCAGAAACCGGCATTATCCCCGCCTTTCCGCATGTTTGTAAAACAAAATTCGAGAAAGGATGTCGTTGTATTCAAATGTCCATTAATCATTGCACCCCAAGTGACCACATCTCGATTTTCCAAATTGTCAAAGATTGCCAAAGCCTCATTTAATCTCCCACATTTTGCATACATGTCCACCAATGTGCTACCCACAAAAACAACAGCTTGAAACTTGGATCCCATCATATACTCATGAATGTACCTGCCTCTTTCAATGGCCCTAATGCTGGCACATGCTTTTAAGATGCTTGAAAACGTAATCCCATCTGGACTCATCCCTTCTTGCAGCATCTGATCAAAATATGCTAAGGCAAATATGTCTTCACCTCTTTGGGCAAGTCCTGCAATTATGGCATTCCATGATACTGCATTCAGATTTGGGAACTCTTCAAAAACTTTGCATGCCTCCTCCAAGCTCCCACATTTAGCATACATATCTACCAGAGCATTCCCAATATAGGCATGGAAATGAAACTGAGTTTCTGTTATACATGGTTTGATGCACCTGCCCCTTTCCAGCATGCGAACACTAGCACATGCCTTTAGAATGCTCATAAATGTAACCACATCAGGTTCTATTCCCACCTTCATCTTCTATAACAATCTACAGCAAGAAGGCCACATCTATTATGGACATACCCAGAAATCATGACTCCCCACAAAAGCACATTATGTACTGGAGAATTCTCAAAGAGTCTAATTGCCTTTTCCAAGTCGCCACATTTTGCATACACATCTACCAAAGTACTTGTCACAAAAACATTAGGAGAGTGTGCACTGCAAATGATCTGATTATGCATAAGTCTTCCCTGCAAAAATATGACGCTGAAGAGCATGCTTTTAGGGCAGAAACATAAATATGCTGGTCATTCTCACTATCTGATTGTTTCATTCTGCAACAAAGATCAACTGCAGCCTCAGCCTGTCCAAGATCCACATTGCCAAAACAATGGCACTCCACGTATAAATTGTGGCTTGTAGGACCTTAGTAAAGGCAGAATTTGCCTCAACAATACTTCCACATGCTCCAAATAGGCGAATGAGGCGGTCATCCCTGTAAAAAATGGTGAGTCTTACCTCCTTGAGTCTGGCCTCCTCTGTTTGCAGACGGCACCCATCGAGAAACCCTAGAATAAACCTACAAACCGCAGCCCTAAAGTGAAACATCTCGATGCTTGCATGTATGGCTTATTAAAAATAAATAGAGGAATAAAAATAAAAGGGGGTAAACCATTGGTGATATGGAATTTAGACAATAAAATGCGGAATGCACTCTAGATATACTGATTAGTATGCCTCATGCAATACGCCCATGAAATCATATGAAAACCATGCCAAAAAGCGTGTAAAATCACAGAAAAAAACCCCTGTTATAATGCTAGATATTCACATAGAAGCCAATCCACTATCTAGAAGCCAATCCGCTACCTAGGCGCGATATGCTAGGAGCTGCTTTGCATGTGATAATCGAGTATATATGGCGGGTTTAAAGTCTCTACCACGCACCAATTGATCGCATTTCTAAATCCATGACCTCGACACAATGGATTTTTAAGATCCCCATTACTAAACTGATATTGGCCAGGTTTGAAACTGCGACCTCGGATGTGAGGGTTTAAGGTCCTGCCAAACAAGTTTAAGTTTCTATTCAAGATAAGACTATAATCAGATGAGTGTTTTTGTCTTGAAGCAAGATTTCAATTCGAGATAAAACTATATTCGTGCTTATGTTGGTTTTACTATTTGGAACACCAGGCTTGGGACATCATCTCAATTATTTGCTATTGGCATCTTGGACCTGGAAGAATTGTGTGAATACTTGAATAATGACGGTTGGTTAAGTTGTGCCTTCAAACTCCCAATGCTTAGCACGTCACACTCCATAAGAACAGGTGGTTGCGCTTTCTGAGACCAAGCCAGAGTGGACTGCATATGCCAAGAAAAGGCAAGAATCTCTCTAGTTTTTCCAGTAGATGCCTAGTAAGGATGAAGTACCTTGAGCCACAACTATCCCAGTTTATGTTCATAATGGATAGCTTAATCAATGTGTGGAACCTTTTTAGGGAGATGAGGTCTAATGGAATATGATCATAGCCTTTTGTATAAATTCCTATTTATGAAAATGCCTAACTCTAACTTGATTTCATGCAATAATGTAGCTGTAGCTTTATTACATATGGTAAGCAGATGCTGCTTTTCAGCTTTTCCAGTTAATGCAAAGAGAAAATATTCTTCATTATACTACAATGGTTTTAGGGTATATTAAACAAGGATAGCTCAAGGAAAGGCTGTCAATTCTGCCTTGCAGGAATGTGGTTTTATGCACGCTTGTAACTAAAAGTTTCAAGTAAAGGGCGACCAATATGGGTGAACGCAATGAGATATCTTGGAATACGATTTTCTCAGCAAGGATGTATCGTTCCACTAAAATATACAGTATAAGATGCATATTTTAGGCCACATCACCATACACATCTATCTTAGTAGGCTTGTATACTTTGTTGTGGGTAGGGGAGCATGGCTAAAGTTATCTATATAACATTGCCAACCTTATGATGGAACCACTTCCATATGGCCAGATCCTATTAGTCGCCCGCCACACGGACGCACCTTAATGGAACCACGTGGCATGACATGGCAACACTAACCTATTTATGGCCTAACCCTAGAATACTTTTCTGGATCCTACAATCTTGGAACCACGTTTCCAAGGCGAAACTCTGTTTTGAGAATTGTCTAAGATAGCCCAGCAGCCCCAAAAAAATCCAGTATGTGACAGGGGAGCGTAAGTCGCTTCAACCACTTGCAGAGCCGGGGGCCGAGGCAGTGAAAGTTCCTTCGGAGTAGGTATTTGGAGTAGTTTCCTTAGTAGATCATCTGGAATTTAGGATTCTAGATTAATTAGTATCTCATATCTCTAGTAGAGCCCTCCTAGAGTCCTGAGTTTGGATCTTGAACTCTAATCAATGAACCCTAACTGCAAGTTAGATGCATGTGATTAGAATTAGATGTTATTCTCATTTATTACCATATTATATGAATATATGATGTTGGTTGATCATGTTTGCTCTTCTTGTATTGGGAAGGGGGATAGAGATCTAATAGCATTGTCGAGATGATACTTCTAGCTTAGGCCCTTTAGTTCCTATCGTATATGGCCTGTGCATAGAGCCCACCAGGCTATGGAGGCTATGGAGTGACTAATCACCACATAATGGAGTCATTGGCGAGATAGAGAGGGGTCCTTGTTGAGCGTGGCTACTGAGGACCTGGAGCGGGCTAGGTTTATAGACAGTCATTTCGAGAGGACCAAGTTCTGATTGATGGTGTCGCCTTGACCCTCAGGAGTTGCAGGCGTTAACTGGGCTCTTGTTTTGAGGAGTTCAGTCGGGTAAGAACATGTGTCGCCACGCTCCTCTCGCAGCCCATCGAGCCATTAAGGGAAACGCAACCCGAAGTAGCCTCGTAGGGTTAAGAGGTTACGTCTCTGGCAGGTTACGGTCATGACAGAGCTTGATTTAGCCCATCTGCAAAGTATTCACAGGAGGGATGGATGGAATGGTCAACTCTAGCCATTGTCTATTGCCAGCCCAATTATTGTTATATCTCAGTCTGCTTATCTTGAGACCCCAAATACCAATCTACTTTCCCCCACGAGTCTGAGCCTGGGTAGGGAGCTCACATGATGATGATGTATTGATATCGATGATGAATCTATTGTTGAATGGATGGCACTACCCTTCGAGGTAGCCGACTGTATTGTATTGTATTGCATTGTATTGTATTGCTAGTGCTGATGTTGTATGTATGCTTCCACTATTATAGGAGCCCATAGGAGACGGGCGTGCAAGACACCTTCGTGTCCCCTTCCCGGGCTCTGGCCATCCTAGGAATGGGACATACGAAGGGCCCATGCAGCCGATGTTACTGGATGGGGGATTTCCTGTGAGGTATACGACGGGGCGTTATATACTTTGTTGGGATCGTCACAATGGTATTAGAGCAATGATCTTGGTTGACCGAGATCTAGCACTGGCCATGACCCTGAATAGATAGATTGACTGATCTACCTAAGGAATGGAATGGCTTCATCATGCTCAATAGTAAATTGAGGGTCCATCCGAGTTCTGCAAACCTAGCTCCTTATATTGTCTTGCTAAATAGGTTTCTAGATAGCCAAACATGGGAATTGTTCGGCCCTCGGAATTCTTCTGATATAAGATATAATTCGGCACTGTGGACTAGGAAAAAGAAAGGGCAAAAAAGGACCGAACAATCCGCTTAATTGCTTGAAGAGATCCGTCATAGCCAAAAATAAAAAGCCACACACAAAAAAGGTCACCCATAAAAATAAAAAGGTCGTGCACAAAAAAAATCCCGTATTTTTTTACCACGAAATGGTCTCACAATGGTTTGCTAGGCACAAAAATCCCTTTTTTTTTCCCAACAAAAACACTCGTAGAAAGCATTTGCAAACATAATGGGAGATGTTTTTTTTTTTTTTTTTTTTTTTTTGCGTGGGACAAAAACTAAAAATTCAAAAAACATTGGCAAGTTCATGAATAACATATAAATATTAACACATGCACTTTTACACCAAGTTTCTCTAGAAGAGGAGGGGATATATTATCATAATAGGTGATATAATGAGGGGAGTATGAACACATGCACTTTTCAAATCATATATGCTTTCTGGGTAATACAAGTTTCTCTAGAATAAGAATAAGAATACTAGAGGAGGAGGAGATGTATTATACTTTTATGTGATAAAATGAGATAAACATAGAAATCAATAGCATGATTCAAAATCATGACGTTAGCATAGAGAGAGAGAGAGAGTGAGTCAGAGACTGCTCGACTCCAAGGGACTGACTAGGAGTTTGCCAATCAATATCTCTAAACTGGCAGCCAGGTAGATAGAGGGAAATCAAAGGGCGAGGCCTGAGTTTCCTCATGTACATACAACGGCAAGGGAAAAAACCCTGCCCTTTAATGATTCACCTAAAATATGTCAACGTTGTTTCTTGGCATTAACTGAAAAGCTAAAAGCAGCCTCTGCTTAGCCACAACAATAGTATTCCATGTAATCAAGTTAGAGTTAGGCATTTCTATAAATAGGTCCATGGATTTATCCAAAAGGCCATATTCATATTCTATAAGACCTCATCTCTCTGAGAAAGATTCCATACACTGATTAAGCTATCATTACGAGCAAAAACTAGGATAGTTGTGATTTTTTAATCCTAATAGTAATGGTTGTACTAGCCCATTGTCTGGGTCCTATTCTATTTTATTCTATTCTATTCTATTCTATTCTATTCTATTCTATTCTATTCTATTCTATTCTATTCTATTCTATTCTATTCTATTCTTACTAGGCATCGTGTAGAAAAACTAAAGAGATTATTCTAGAAGCCCTTTCTTGGCATATGCAATCCACCCTGGCTTGGTCTCAAAAAAGTGCAATCACTTGTTATTATGAAGCACAACCTGCTAAGCACCGGACTTTGAAGACACAACTTAACCAACAATTGATATCGAATAATTGAGATGATGTCCCAAGCCTGGTGCTCTGAACGCTAAAACTAGCATAAACACAAATATACCTTTATCTTGAATTGAAATCTTTCTTTAAGATAAAAGCACTCATCTGATTATAGCCCTATCTTGAACGAGAACTTGAAATTGTTTCCTCGTTTGTAACAAAAAAGCTCTTTGTGCTGCAATCATCAAACTCTAATGAACCAATGCAAGGAATTTCTATGGGGCTTATCTAATTTATGACGATCTAATTTGAAAATTAGATGTTTAATTTCATAGAAAATGCCACATCAAAATTTGCTTACGTGTCATGGAAAGGCTCACAATCCAAAAACCTTGTACTCTAAAAAAAGCAAGCCTACTAAGCTGGATAATAGTAACATGCTATACGTAATATTCATGTTCGTTTAACATGCATTTGTTAGATTTATCTAATTGATGTCAATGTTCGATTTCGTAAGAGCGTTGACTAAATATTAACCCTAATACTTATTTACTAAAATATGTCCATGAATCGAGGTACCCATAGGCTAGTTGAACATGAATACATGCACTTTTACACCAAGCTTCTCTAGAGGATTGTCCTAATATCTTCTTTTTTATTTTAAGAGGTTGTTGGTTCCGTGCCAAAGGGAACGCCGCATCTTAGCCGCATGCGGCGTTCCCTTCCACTTTGTGTTCCCCCTCGCGGGACCCGGGCTGGCGGAATTGAATGCCAGAAATTTTAGAAGATTCAGTTTGAATTTCCCATGCTTGCTGCTACAAAATTCCTTGGACTCCTCCTCTGTCTCAGTTTTGGCGCTCAGGTCTCACGGTTTTGGCGCTCAGGGTCGGATTTTGGAGGTGAGTAGAGTAGAAGCTTCGGATCCTCAGCTGGGTTTTAGTTCGAGGCTGATTTTATGTGGGTTTTTTGTTCTGATCACAGGATTGAGCTGGGTTTTTGTGCTAGGGAAGATCCGGTGCTTGGATTGAAGCGCGCAGTGGTAGTTTTTTATGGTTTAGGATTGAATCAGAGATCAGGGATGATTTTTTCTCGGTTTTTTTTCACCGATCTGAGATGATTTTTTTTGGATTTTTATCACAGGCCCGATTTGGGTTTTGGGTTGAAACAGCAAATCTGAATTTGGGCAAGCTAAGGCTTAAATAAATTAGATGGTAAGAATGAGACAGAGTGTTTAGCTGGGTCGGATTTTTCCAATTACCAATACTTGCATTGTTTTGCAGAAGGGTGAAGCCAATAGACGGCCGGAAGACCTTCAACTGCAGAAGAGGGTTAGTTCATCTCTATGACGTTTTCTCTGTTACTGCTGTTGCGGATTTCCTTTCCCCCTTGCGGGAGAATTTTCCTGATACTGGGCAGGAGCGTTTTTGAGCTACAGTACTTTACATTTTCTTTTCTGGTAATGAGGTCCGGCATAATCAATCCAGCAGATTTTCGAGCTTTCTAAGCTTTTGTAGCGCAAGAGGGAAGTCCACTATATTCTGGAGATATATTTGCTGCAGGATAATCCCGCTTTTGAGAGATATGGTGACGAGAAGCTGAGAGGAATCCCCCTCTTGTGAGATATAGTGACGAGGAGCTGAGGGGAATGGAAAAATTGCACGAATAGTGCGTTTTGGGAAGATAAGCCTTTATTTTCATTTCGTTCTCAAATTTGGTTGTTTACGCATCTTCTATTGCAGCTGAAGCTCTCTTTGCCATATAAAGTAAGACTGGATCAAATAGTTATGCCATTCAAAACTGGATATTGGGATCTGATCCCCGTAACGATTCGTGGGCCATTTTATTAGATAGATAAATACTGATTATATCTTGGAAATACAGGATTTGAGGGCAGATCTGGAGGTACAAACATTTCTATGTGACTCAAAAAGGGCCAAATCCACCGCAGTCATAAGGCCTACCCGTGAATTCTATGCCATTTCAGGAAAATCCCAAAGCAAGCATGTTTAGCGAAGTTATTATCATTTCTTCTCTGGTACTGGTACTGGATGGAGCTTCTCCATATCCCGTTTTGGAGTTACGAAGGGTATTGGAAATGAAATAGTCATCCAGCTTCTAGCTTCTGCATCTTTTCTTATGGGTTAAGGTAAGTCTGCATTCTGGGACATTTATTTTGTGCTAACTAAGTCAAATTCCTGATTAAATGACATATTATTTGAGCTTAACATGTTTGATACTAAAAAACCTCTGCATGAAACCATGTTCTCACTGAATCTTTGTTGTTTCCAATATCTTATTTATTCTAGATATTTTGGGTTTCTTCATGTTATTATTTTCAGGTGCATAGACAAATTCACACCAAATCCAGTTCCATTTGTCTACAACCAAAACTATTTTTTTCAATAGATTTTTTTCCTCTTGCTGTTTTCCAGGTAAAAGTTGTTTTCTATTGCCATAGACCGATCAAACTAACATTTAGATTGGATGAGACGCCACAAAAGGATGGCACAGAAATAAAGAAGGATAACAAAGACAGGGTAAGAATTCAATTCCAGGAAAGGTACACAGAAACCTTTACCCAAATGATCAAGGATGAAATGGGAAAATGGGACTGGGGGGAACACAATGCAATTGATAATGGGAATACCCTCAATGACATAATGATAAGGGTAGCAGCAGATGTGTTTGGGAGAAGGATCAAAATTAGGAAGAACAGGGCATTCAGAGCTTCAGTATGGTATGATGACGAGTGCAGAGAACACAAGAGGAAATTAAGAAAGCATAAGGGGAGGGAGACATACCGAGAAGAGAAGGCAAAGATACATAAGGTTACTAAAGAAGAAAAGATACAATAACCCTCGCTACAAAGACCAATGGTACATGGGAAAACTCGGCCGAAAAAACCCAAGATTCCGAAAGGATTCAAAAACAAAGGAGGGGTAGCAATGTAAAAGCAAGGGACTAACAAGATGACATTGGAACCGAGGGATGGGAGACATATCCGACAAATTATATAAGACAGGGGCGAAATTCGCACTAATACCAATACAAAGATGACCCTGACAAACCATGCTTCAATATGTTGGAAGTAATGTTAGCCCTAAACAAAATGGCTAATCACAAAGCACCAGATTTATACCTACCGACCGTGGAATTGCTGAAATCTGCCGAGACGTAAATTAGCGCATGTGTAATGTACATTTTAATGGCATCATACATCTGAGGGCTCCCGCATGGATGGACATACAACAGAGTCATACCCCTACATAAGGCGTGGAATAGAAAAGATCCAGGGAACTATAGGACGATAATGGTAAGCTCGATTTTCGCAAAATGGTTTGGAAAGGTACCGATAACAAACTAAAGAAATGGGCGAGGAAGGAAATGTGAGAGCACAAGGGCAAGTCGGGTTCGCACTGCAGCACTCAACCACGATCATCTCGCGACCCTTCTGGATACTAATAGAGCGTAACAAAGCGCATGGAAAGAAAAAATAATCTGCTGCTTTGTAGATTTCGAAAAGCGATACTGATCCCGAGAGAGAAGTCGCTAAAAAGACTAATGGATATGCAAGCCCCGAAGCATGGTAGGATCGATCGCAAAGACCGTACCACAAAAGGTGTATGCAAAGATGGAGCAGGAAGGACAGCCTATAATATGTGACACTGTGTGTGAAGCGGGGATGCCCGCTATCCCCAACTCGCTTTGGAATATACATAGATGCACTACAGGGGATACATAACAGATCAGCAAGGGGACGAAAGTATGCCCCCACCTTTGGAGAGACACTAAGGTACCAATAATGCTATATCTGGGGACGATCTTAGTATGATGGCAACAAAAACAAAGGAATGCATTGTTTGCTCAAAATTCGAACAATTTTGTGAAGATACGAGGGCTAACAAAGAACCTAGCAAAAACAAAGATAGTGATCTTTGGACACGTGAAACGTGCATAAACCTTTCGGATATAAAGAGAAGGAGATAGAGGAAGCAAATGTATCACGAGATATCTAGGTTATGATGCACATGGCACAGGGAAGTGGGCCAAAGGAGCTAACGCCGATTCCAATCAGCTATAGGAAGTTACTTTAACATGAAAAACTTCAGAATGTAAGTCGAATAACCGATTGGGACATCAAATGTTACCTATTTAGTGCAATGATAGCCACCACCCGGTTTGTAATGGAGCGTAAGCATGGGGGCCAGCTTAACGAAAAGAAACCGGGAAAAGCAGAAGGAATTTTTAGACAATGGCACGCATGTGAATTCGTGGTAAGGACAAACACGCCAAATCGACAACCATGGTCCTCAAACAGGGCAAAAAGGCCGATGGAAGTGAGAGCATGGGAGAGAACCATAAGATACCGCCGTAGACAACACCGAGACATCCAAGGGAAGCCGCCCCCAAAGATTGCAATCACCGAATCAGCAAAATCACACATCCTTGAAGGCACCGGATGGTTCGTAGAGGTGGCAACATGGACCGTGAAGATGGGACTAAACCCGAAAGTAACCCGATAGAAGAAGAGCAAAGGGGAATGAGGAGGGACGACATAGCGACAAGAGCATGGCTCAGAGACATACAGACCCAAGACAGACCGGCTCGCACAAGTTTTAATCCGCACTAACAGATGGGACACCGTGTAAACGGATAACATATTGGGGAAGAAATGAAGGGACATACCGGTCGATTCAGGATGGGAAGCCACGATCTAAGAATCGAAAAGGCCGATGGAGAGGGATAGACAAGGAGGACAGATATGCGAATATGTGACGGGGGGAATAGAGGATGAAAACCATATGATTAACGATTGCCCGATCTATGGGGACATCGTGGGGGCGAATATAGAAATATAAAGTGGGGGGAACCAATCCACAGGATGATGAAGATGACGGAATCGTTACGGGATCTGGCAGATGCGATCCAAAGAATGATGACCAGACACAAAGAGGTACACAGTGAAAGAGGGCTTGTAATATGATCTGTACAATACGGGTCATATAGCCTCACACAAATTGCTCAGCTAAAAGCTGATTGATAACGACGTATCACTGCACGGCCAAGAAGCCGAGGTAAAGCGGGGTGCTGGTATTAAAGGAAAAAAGTCAGCCTTCAGAAAAGGCTACATTAAAACAGCGTGATGTGCTAGTAGCACCCTTGTAGGGAGCTCGCCCATGCTACACAAGTCCAGGGGCCTTACGGCACAAAGGACATAAATGTATTCTATTCTATTCTATTCTATTGCTATATTCCAAATGATCCCTTCTTATTATGTTTTTCAAACATTTTTCCAGGGACATGACAGTATTAGAAACTTGAAGGAAATCGTGCTTCCATTGAGCAAGAGGACTGCGAAGGGTTCCTTATACACATATTTCATATCAAAATATAGTGAGTTTTTTGTGCTTTCGGGTTCTTCCATTTGCAAAAGGTCTATCATTTGGTTGGTAGTTCTGACTTGCTTTGTCTAATCTACTTTTGATTGAAGTTGCTGGGTCTAGGATTAGCTTGCATTCTAGACCAAATTTTTTTTCCAAAGCTCTAGATCATGAATGTGATGATGAGATTTGATCCTCTTAGTTTTGATATTGATGTAGAGGTTCTTGAGATGCGCATTTCTGATAGAGATGGAGACATTGCCTATGTAACAAAGAGGAAGATAAAGAAGCTGTTTCAGGTGATTTGTTTTCTCTTTACAAATATATTGTTCATTTTCATATATGCAAATATAGCACTGCAAGTTACATGTCCAGGGTTATGTTTTCTACATGAATGCAGATCGATCCGACGGATCGCGATTCTCGAGCCAGACGAGCATGCAAGAGTTGCATGCGTTGCCTGCATGCATTGCATGCATTTCGGGCCTCTCATCCGGTTAGGGGATCGCTATTTCTTCCTGCATTCGCCTTCAGCTTCTCATCGGCGCTTTCTCTTCGCCCAGCAGTGTTTCAGGTTATGTTCTATGCTCTCCCTCCCTCCCTCCCTTAAGTATTTTGTTTATATATGTTGTTCGCGTGGCACGCCGCTAATCGACCCTCGCTTTTTTGAGGTTTTGTTCTTCTCTATTGTGTTTTGTGGTCTTATGCGGTTGCATGCGTTGCCACGACGTTGGTTTCTTTTGGAGCGTGGGTTTTGGGAAGTTTAGCGGCCCGCGTTGTCTAAACCCTGCCTAGGAAAACTTATCGCTAGGGTTTTCCTCGAAAACCGAAAAGCCGAGGTTTTTTAATCCGGCGATAAGCCTAAAGCGGTACACTAACCAAACATCTATGATATATTTTTTGTATTTTGGGGTCCGGTGTTATGGTTGGATATTCCACGTATTTTTGTTTTTGGGTAGCTTGCGATATCGGCTACCCACTCTCATTATTGTAATTACCCTCTGGGATGGGATGAATAGAAAAGCCCCATCCATCTCTTAAGCCCGGCTGTGTTTGGGTTATGTTCTATGCTCTCATGCGGAGGGGGCTTCCTCTTGCATGGGTTGACCTTCGTGGCATTTCCTATCATTCTTGTTTCTCTTGACTGACCTTTCTGGCGTATCCCTTCCTGGCGTTTCTTATCGTTCTCGGTTCTCTTCTACCTTGGCAACGTTGACCTTTCTGGCGCATCCCTTCTGGCGTTTCCTATCTTTCTCGTATCTCTTCCTATCCTTCTCGTCTCGCTTCTACCTCGGCATTCCTCCACTATGGGGCAATTCTTGAGCCTTCATCTCGGATCGACGGGAAGTTCTCTTCTTTCGGGCGTTGTTGTGTCATGCGAGTCGCAGCTCGAGAATCCTGTGCCGAATCAAAGGTGAACTGTTTCTTCTCTTACTTTCTTTGTTTGCAAATTTGGAGGACCGGTTGATTAGGAGGTTAGGGTCGTTGCTCTTTTCCTCCAAACAGGAGCAACATCACAGGTGCTTTTGGCTTAGGATGTGAGCTAGACTGAGGCTGATGGCAGGCTTCACAAAATTGAATAGATCTTTCTCCCAAAGGAACACCAATGCCAGTTTAGAATTGTGCAATCATATTGATTTGCTTGCGTAATTATTCAGGTTTGAAACTGTGCACATAAGCCTCATTATGTAATTCCTTTGCTATCCTATGCCCTATTTGATCCGTTATTGTATGCTTAGAGTGGAGGTGGTGTCCAAAAGAACAAAGAAAAAACAGCAAGTGCATAATATCCTGTATATTAGAGAATGCAAGAGCTCTATACTCCTTGCATAGGACTACAACAGGACATAAATTTGAATAATTTAGAATGCCTTTGCTTCTTCTTGCATGTCAGTTTTGCATCAGCATTTGTGTTTCTTTGCTACAGGTTCTCTATTTCTCTGAAGTGCATGAGAGTAATGCACTGCTGGATCAACTATTTGAATGGAGAGATATCTAACATTTGGAGCTGAGAGCAAAAAAGTTTCATGTCTGGCAATCTCTTCAGGCATGGAAGGTCCAACTTGGCAGTTTTGTTCCATTCTTCCTATGCAATGTAAGTAGCAGAAGCATCTGCATGGTCTTTTTATGTATTCCTGAGGGAAGTGATAATCTTTGGGACTATTATGTCTCTCAAAATTCAAGATAGGTGTCTTTCTTATGCCTTCAACTCTCCCAAATGTGTTTTTCTTTCTTAAGCCTTTTTATGCTGGGTGGTCATGTAATATTTTCTTAGCACTTATGTTTATTGTATGTGACATTTTTGGGATACAAAGCATTTACATATTTAATTGCTATTCTCAACCTTGACCAATCTAGCCTCAAGGACTCAAGGCCACATGGAATGATATTGGAACATCCCTGCAGACATTTCAGCCCATAAGCCAATTCCTATGTTGTGCCATGTTTGAAGATGTTTTGAGTAGTTTTTTTCCAGTGGTATTGTGAATATGGCAAATCTACTCCACAAGTTCCCCAACATTTTTGGTACGTTGTTTTTGTATTTTGCTTTTTGAAGATTTTAGTACAAATGATGCCTCATTTTGATATAAGTTGTACTTGATGTTCGTTCCTATTCCTTCTGCTCTGTTATCATTTAGCAGAATTAGAGCTGCACAAGAGCTTCCCAGCAGGACAAAACTCCTCGATTGCCCATACCACAACAAGCACCAAGCTTCTTCTGTTTCATGGACTATCCTGCTATTGCAATTACTCTAACTGATATAGCACCACCTTCGATGATAAACGTCAAGCTTCTTCGGCATCTTCTTCTGCCAATCTATTCATTCCATCAATTGGTGATGTGCCTTGCCGTAATAACAAAGGAAAAGGCTTGGTGATGCCAATGAGATCATTTTAGATGCCACCTCGAAAATGAACAAAATAAGTATTTCAACCTTCCCTTGGCAGATGTTTAGTATGCTTATTCTGTGCAATGGCATATATAAAAATGCCAAGCCCGTCCTTATGATGGTATCTTTTCTATTTCAATATCCAAAATGAGATATATTGAAGACACATGACGTTTATTTTCTAGAATAAAATATCATTGTATGCATGGAATAGAAAAATGCCATGCATTTACCTAGTTCATTAATATGAAGTTAGCATACATGAACTTTTGGGGACTAACATAAAGTTAACACGTTGGAGATATTTTCAAATGTGTTTTTGCTTCATATTTCCAACTTTGTTTATGTGATGTAGCTACATGGACTGCAATCATCCCAAGATTTTAATTTGGTTAAGTTGGAAACAAAAGGGACTTACTTAGTAAGTTGAAGTATAGAGCATTCTAAATCGTGAGTATTGAAAAGTCACGCATACTATATTCATTATTTGCTATCTTTATGGCGTCACGTTCAAGTTTTATTTCTAACCATTGATCTTGCGGATATTCTCGGTATTGTGCCAGATCAATGGCCCTTAAAATTTTGAGAGAAAAAATACATGCCAATGTCAATGGTGTAAACCGAACACATGGTTGAAGCAAGAATAAATGCCAATGTCAATGGTGTAAAACGAACACATGGTTGAAGCAAGAATAAAAGAGAGGCAAAATAGGAAACAACCAATGGTGCCATAGCATAGCCTTATGCCATAGCGCCTGCCTGTTCAAAGCTGCCATAGCTCGAACACACTACCCCACGGAATCCCTGCATTGGCTCACGACACAATGGCCTCACCACAAGCCGCAGGATCCGGATCTGTGAAAAGAATGAAGAGCTACAGGGGAATTTCAACCACAAATGCTCAGAACTTTCATGCCCATTCGGAATTTCATGGCTCACCCAGGAGCTAAAATCAAGTGAATCTGAATCAAATTATGTTATTTTTAACGAAAAGAAAGAAAGAAAAATTGTAAAGATTCAGGAGACCATAATAACTTAAATTCGGACTTCCATGAAGGAGCCCAGCTTGTAGGAATGCCGTTCTCTAAATCCTTGGTTTTAAACCGTTTGGCATTCAGCTAATGCCTGCCTTAAAAGGTATCCAATTCCCTTGTGCCGTATTGTTTGGAAGGTCATGCACTGAGCCTGGGAAGGCAGCAACATCCCTCAGACTTGCTCAGAGTGTTCAAGACTTGGATTGCATTGGCTGCTCCAAAGATGGATATGTTTAAACCACGTTTCGTGCTTTTAAAAAGACTACCGCGCTGCAGTATTCGTTTCGCGGGCAAGATAAGCCCAATTGTGAAGAAGATGTTGGATCAGAACGGATATGTATTACAGGAGACAATCCATTGGAAAGCGTGGCAGATACGAGAACCAGGGCGAATTTGAGAGCTCCATCCCGCAATCGATATGATAGAGACGCAGGTCCGCTTCCAACCTGCAAATCCGGCATGTTCACAGCCACCTTGTACGCTCCTATCCGCTGCCCACCGCCCTTCACATGCTTTCGGAGATGGCGATGGAGGAGAAAAGGAGATGGCCGGTGGTGGTGCATGCTGCTGCACATCAAAAACAGAGGCATAGGCATTAGACAAGCCTTCCTTGGCTGCCTTCAACACGTTAAACTCCACACTCCATACTCCCTCTATTGTGAAGAAGAGATATAGCGCAGCTATTGCATGACGCTTGATGGCTGCCATTGGTTATCCCACACACACATCCTTGCCTATCAGCGATGCTCCTGCCCTGCCCTGTGTCAAAGAAACGAAGAACCCTGTGCAGGAACCATCGCCGGGGGATTTCAACCTGCAGGTCGATTCCTGCAACAAACCCCCACCTGCCGATTCTTGCAACGCCGTCGCCCACAGAATACACAAATAAAGGGCATGACCAGAAGACCTCCCTGGAAGCTCGCTGGGATCGCTTGGCACGCCGCCGAAAAAGGAAAGCAGCGTGCAATCTCATCCGTGGCCTAAAAATTTGGCTGTGGAAAAATCTTAAAATAGCTTTTCTTTCAACCATTACAAAAACATCCACGAAAAAGGGGAGTTGCAAAGCACCCAAAATAGCATAAAACACTGAAGCTCCTCTCACATGGCAAATTATACCCTTTTCAATACAATACTATACGGAAATCATAGTCCAAACCACTGCCTGAAAACCCTCCCCAACCCCAAAACGAAAATAGCATACTATATGAAAAGTCAAAATAATGTATAAAATCCACATAATTAATCGAAATGGACATTATAATTAATTTAAGCCCACACATTTATATCCCCATTCTGGTGAATGTGACAATGTCAATAGTATATCATTTGATGTTTTGGATGTTTCGTATCCTATCCATTCCATTCCACCTACACATTCTCACCTATTCCACACTCTATTCCGCCTTACATGTTCCATTATATCTACACATTCCATTTAAGCACTCTCTTACAGTTACACAATCTATTAATCTAACCATTTAATTCCACCTAAGCACTCCATTCATTTCATTCGATTTATGCACCTCCCCATTCCACATGCTCATACCGCACGCCATCACTAATGCCCGGTATCGCCGGGCACACGTTTCTAGTGTCATATAATGAGGGGAATATGAACACATGCACTTTCCAAATGATATATGCTTTCTGGGTAATACAAGTTTCTCTAGAGGAGGAGGAGATGTATTATCCTAATAGGTAATAAAATGAGAATTCAATAGCATGATTGAGAATCATGACGTTAGCGTAGAGTGAGTTCGAGACTGCTCGGCCCCAAATGAATAGCTAGGAGTTCCCCGACTAATATCTCTAAACTAGCAGCTGCTAATTTGCACATAATAGATAGTAGGTAGATAGATAAATATAGCCTTTTGCCACTTTGGACCTGCCCTTAAGGATTTTCTTAAAATATCTCAGTCTACATATTGACTTCTTGCTATATGGATCTTAAATTGTCTTAATCAGCACACAATAAGAACACAAGAAACTAGTAAGAAGAATATGTAGCAAAATAACAAGGGTTCCAGAGGGATTTGATATGGATATAATTCTTGAAATTATAGACCATATCCCTAAAATAATTCAATGGGTTGTTATAAAAAAAAAATTGATTTAAGATAAAAAATAATTACGTTAGCTCACTGGTTAGATTGATTAAAGTAGTCTTATTAGGACATTGAGTTATTTTGGTAGAGGTTCGAGCCCTCCTATTACAAATTCTAAAACCTTAAATGAAGCTGTATAGAGGCCCCAATCATAAATGAGCATAAGTGAAACGAGAGGTGCCCAGAGCCTCCAACATATGGTCTGGGCCGTGGGATCGACGGATCCGACGATTGTGGTAGTCCAAGGTGCACCTCATTTAGAATATGTAGCAAAACGACAGGGGTTCTAGGGGGATTTGATATGGATATAATGCTTGAAACTATAGACCATATCCCTAAAATAATTCAATGGGTTGTTATAAGAAAAACATTGATTTAAGATAAAAAATAATCACGTTAGCTCACTGATTAGATTGGTTAAAGTAGTCTTATTAAGACATTGAGTTATTTTGGTAGAGGTTCGAGCCGCCATATTTCAAATTCTAAAACCTTAAGCGAAGCCGTGTAGAGGCTCGATATACCATCAAGACCTTAGGCAAACTCGTATTTGACATTTCAAATCATAGGCGGCTCCAGCCATAAATGAGCATAATAAGCGAAACAAGAGGTGCCCAGAGCCTCCAACATATGGTCTGGGCCGTAGGATCGACGGATCCGACGACTGTGGTAGTCCAGGGTGCACCTCATTTAGAATATGTCATGCTAGCAAGAGCGAAAGAATTAGACTACAAATTACAGAACCAAAGCAAAGGAATGCAATATCAAATAAGCTATTAAACGGTCACTCTAAGCTTGCAAAAAAAGCAAAATAATCTATTGTGACCAAACTTAGCCTCAAACTTTGTGTTAACCCTGGTGTAGACTAGATTCAAAAAGGTTTCCTCCAGATCTGCACCAGGGTCAATAGAACAACATCATCCTGGTCCCGCCACAAAACAATACTCAAATCGTCCTTCACAACAAGAATACCCCTACATAAGCACGGATTTGTTACCAATTTATGCTCTTTGAAACGAAAGTTTTGTTCTTGCTCCATTTACAAGTAACTCTGTTAACCACCGCGAGAAGAAAAACCTAAAAATCGGCCCATGCTTTTTCTTGGGGTTCCAAAATCATAGGTCCACCATCAATATTATACCAAATGTTCTACAAATACAACACACTAACCATTGACAATAATGTTATCTCATTCCAGTTGCACAACTTTATACCTTACCTAGAAATAGTGCCTAATGTTGCTTGCATAAGCTAGAGATTGTAATGATATGTTGGAGCAATTGTTAAATTAATTCACGTTTATAAACTTACACAATGAAGAGCGTTCAACCAAGTTTCTCCTTTCCCTTTTCCTCTTGCCTTTTCCTTTTGTCCTCCTCCACTTTTTCATTTTTTATTTTATCATTTTCCTTTTTCCCATTTTCCCATTTCCCTCTTCTCTTTTTTTCATTTCCCCCTCCATGTTTTTCACCTTCGCATTTTTCCTATTTTTGTTTTTCCCTTTTCCTCCTTTTCCTTTTCCCTTTCTCATTTCCTTTTTTCCGTTCCCTTGTTTTCTTTCTTTTCATTTTTTTGACTGTTGGATTGAGTGATTTTGGACCGTTCAAGGGCCTTTTTATGATCCTGGACGTCCGACCTTAAGGGTAAATACGGGCCATCCAATTCACATTTTTTTTTTGAAGGATCAAGTTAATTAATATGTAATAAGTACAAGAAGAGTGATACTAGGGTGCTCCTGCCCACCCAAATGGCACACATACCTACCTACGACTCATGGGACAAACCTGCCAAAGCTGTCTACAATGAGGAGAGTCCTCTCCCATACGACTGCCTTGAACTGCTCTTTACGAGGGCACGCCATGTAAGAAAGATATAATTTGTACCTCAATTGCGGGATCAACACCCCAAGCTGCACCTCCATATTCCTGAACACCTTCAGGCGTCGCCGGTTCCAAATGAGCCACAGTAACCAAGCCTTACACAAATGGAAGGCCAGACGCCGAAGCTGAGACCACCCAGTAGGATACACCCCCAGAAGAACCTCTTGACTACGGAGCGGGATGTGAAAGAGGCGCTGGACCCACTGCCGTGCTGGCTGGATCTCTGTGCAAAGAAACATACAGTGCTCCAGAGTCTCAACACAAGCACCACACATCGGACAGCGATCGCTAATCAGGGGATTGATCCTGTGAACCCACGTATTCACTCTCAAGGAGCGATGTACTATCTGCCACAGCAACACCCGAATCTTGGGAGGCGAGATTGGGTTCCACACCCATCTCCAGATGTTACCCCATTCGTCTCCCGGCACATGTAGACTCCAGCCGTCCGAGGGAGGTAGCTCATCCTGAATTGCCAAGAGCTCGTAACAGGACTTTACGAAGTTTGAGGGGTCAACTTTTGGATGACATCTCCACACACGCCCTGACGCTACGGGGGTTCGATTGGCGGTCACATTAGCCACTGGCGCCGAATAGGACAATCCCGCTCCTCAAGTCGAAACCCTGGCGAAAAAAGCGCCGCCAGCCACCGCCCATCAATATACCACTCTCCCACCGTCAAGACCCCATTTACGCCCACCCTGCTTTGGACTTCGAGGATCGACGGTTGCCGCCGGCACCAAAGGTGAAGCACTGGCCGAAATAATCCACCATGGCGATGCCTCTAACGAATGCAATTGGACGCATCATTCGCAAAATAGCGGTAAAGACACCGCTCCTGTGCTCGCGGAGCCCTTCCGAAAAAGGGGAGGCATTAACATATGGCCCGATATCCACAAATAACGCCCATGGAAGCCGCATTGCGAGGCCTGGGCGGCCATCAATTCACATTTTGACACACCACCACGACATACACTAAAACATTTATGATATAAAGATGCTCGTAATTCCACTCGCTAACATCTATCCATCCATCCATCCATCCATCCATCCATCCATCCATCTTTCTTTTAATTAATTAATTAAATTTGTTGCCCAATAATTAATTGCCTTAATATCCATATTTTGATTTGTTTTTGTAATTGCTAACTATGCCCTCCTTGCATTTATTGTTTCACGATTTCTTTGTTTTATGCACATGCAAGGATTAAGATTGAAGCAAAAGCCATAGTCTCTAGACCATTACATGGCAAACTAAAGGCATCAAATTAACATTAAAGTAGAATTTAGAATACCTTGAGTTCAAATACCATTGTTGATCAATTGTGAGATTTTATTTTTTTTTTGAATTGTGAACATGAGGTCCCAACCTTCCTTCTCCAGGCACATCATCCATCTTGGATGCCTATCTGGAATTTTCTTCTGGCATGCTACCAATGTGTTTGTGATCTTCATATTGTGTTGCTTGACGTCACAAGATAAGAGCAAGTAATTCCATTATGTGCTTTATGTTGTAACACTAATGGTATTTGTATATTGGTAGATTGTGTTTCTTGAACACCAAGAGCAGAAAGAAAAGAACATGTTATTTGTAATATTCATGTTAGTTAACGTGAATTTTTTGTTGTTGATGTCAAGTATGTTTCTAAGATTGTTGACTAATGTTAACTTTAATATTTCTTTGTGCAGGGGAACATGGGATCCCTCTGAATCATATATGCTTTCTAAATTAGGTAAAAACGCCAAAGTTTTGAGATGAGGAGGGGATGTCAATTCTATTATATCCTATTCCAATTACCCTAAGATGATTGCAGAGTGAGTTGAACATAGAAGTCAACACAAACATCATAGATAATCATGATGCTAGATGCATGAACATAGAAGTCAACAGCACGACCGACGATCAGGTTGCTAGTTGGAAACCAATACGAGATGAACATAGAAGTTGACAACACGGCCGAGAATCAGGGTGTTAGCTTAGATTGAAGCTGCAAGTGCTGGACCCCAAGGAAGGAGCTAGGCATTCCACAACTGGTATGTGAACTGGCAACCATTGACTTAGGCACATGCGGCGCGGGCCAAGATGGGAGCACACCCCATGGGCCAAGTTAGAGCATGAGAAAAGAAATGTAGAAGACATCAAAATAATCATGGAAGTATAGAATGTAGAAAACTGAAAATAATTATGGAAGTAGAATGTAGAATACATTTGAGTACAAATACCATTGTCGACAAATTGTCAATTGGGCAAGCTTTTTTTTCTTTTTCATTTTTTTTTTTACATTAGACCCAAATAGTAAACTCTTATTGTCCACCGGAGCTCCGGCTATGGCCAGATTTAGTAGACCAGGATCAGCTTTGCTTTGGACTGTTTTGATTCCACGAGGAAAGCGGTAGCGCATTGAATGCGGCGTGTGGTCTTTTTGCTACCTCATTCAATGCCGATCCTGCCGTAAAAGAAAGGCGGCAAAAAAAGGAACTGCTGAATTTCTCTCTCATCTCTCATCAATTACGCCGGACTGAGTCATGCCTTCCCTAATGCCCAAGAGTCGTACTCCCCGCAAAATTTTGCTTGAGTTTTTGTATTATCATATATTGCTGAATTCATCCACAGATTTCCTGTTAAGATTGGGGCGAACCGGGTTGTTTGTTCCGGTGCCCAAAGGGGCTTAATTTCGTAAATAAGGTGATGTAAGCCATAGGAGGAATTGGGGTTTCTTCTGGTTTGCTGCATTTTGTGTTCTTGGTAGGGCTGCAGCTTGAAAGAAACAGAGGAAAATCGGGTTTGGTGCAGTTAATTCATTAGCGTGGTAGTTGATCGTGGTGGGGTTGGATGGTGAAAGCTTGCATTCAATGAAGCCTCCAAAACTGATAGAGATCAGAGGTTAGGCCTAACCCCATTTTCATTTGCCCTGTTTTTGTTCTTTTTCTTTTTCTTTCCTTTCCAGCAGGCTTGGCAGTTGGGTTTCCAAATTGCCTCGCTTTTAAGCTGTTGACCTCAATTAATGCAAATGAGAGTGAATTCCTCCTCTGCATTCTGGATCTTAGGCTAGGCCTTTAGCCGTTTTGGGTGTTAGAATTCCGACTTTATCTCATGATCTGGAGGATTTAAAGCCGACTATATGTGATTTTTTTTATCTTCTGACCAAACTTATCAATCCTTTCCAAGCTTTTTTTGCCACAAAGGATTGATCAGATATAACATCTCAACGACTTTTGGCGATTCCGTTCCCATCCAGCTCTTTACCTGCTGTAAATTGTCATTTCCCCATAAGCATGTTGTGACATCTGGGTCATTCGACCGACGTGTGGGATAAGGGTTCACACTGAGATCTACCCCATTTGTTATTCTATTTTGATAAACTCCTGGCCAAAATCCAAGACGTGCGTTAGCCGCTTGCCTATCGAGGCCTTTATGAAGCTTACCATCTGGCGTAATTGAATAGAGGGCCCAATCAATCGGAGTAAAATCCTCCTCCAACATCTAGAGGAGTTTTGTCTTGGGATTTTTATTGCTTGCAGAACAGAATCTAGCCTTGAAACAAATTCAGTAGCACTTGCGCTTCGAATACGCTCTTGATTGGTTTCGCTCGAAAAATCACCTGTGCTACTCCCTTGATGACGCAGCACCTTTTGAGTTGTTTATTATTCTGTAAAACGGTTTGAAACAGTGCGTCTGCAGCAAGCCCAAGTTTCCCTTTCCAGTAATATAGAACCAGCAGTACTTTTCTTAACAGATAGATTCCTGTTGCTATTTTAGTTTAGGCACTCTGGCTTTTCCTCATGTTATGTTAAACGTTTTCGTTCTTCTGTTTTTCAGGCCGCAGTATGGAATTGAGATCAAACTCGTGAAAAAAATGAAAGTTAATTCTGAAGATGCGGACGGGACTGAAGGTACTGATAGTTTACAAACAAAAGTGATGGTTGATCAAAGATGTAAGGATTCTATAGATATTTATACTTATTGTAACGGTGGAAATCATAAAAGCTCCCTTGAGGCTGGCAGTAAAGAAAACCTAATTGAGGAAGAGAAGAACGTAAAAAAATGAGATTGCAGTATCTTCCATTGATAAATGTGTTGATTCTGGTGCCAATAACCATGACTCCTTTTCAAACCATAACGAACAAGGGGATGTTTGTGATTTAAAAGTTACAAGTTATGGTGCTGAGGAGCAAAAGCATATGTTGGAAGATGAGCTGGTCCTCTTTTGTGAGGAAATAGAAGACAAGCATCCCTATAAGGCCAGGCTAGCTAGACCTCAAATCTATGAGGCCGATGGTAACCAAGAGAATGTGGTTATGGGTGAAATGCCTTCCTATGCAGCTTCACCTAGCAAAATTATACTGAATATTCCTCATGAGGCAGCAGATGATTTTGAAAGATGTGTTCATGAAAAGTTCAAGTTTTCTGATTTGAGCTCTGCTCATAATTCCATCAATCAGGATCAGGAATCCAAGATTGTGAGAAAGTATGAGAACAGTATCTTGGTCCCAGGAAAGCTAATAAAGACCAACAATCCATTTGTTGATGAAAATGCACTTCCTGAAGTAGTCCATCAAGCTACTGTTGGAAAACAAGTTGATCAACAAGGTGCCAATGTCATGGCAAAAGATCGAGAGGTTTCAAACACATGTGGAGTTACTCTATGCCACTCACAACAAGATATTTTTGTTGTAAGTAATGACTCCGTCAATCCTTTTATTGATGATAATGGTCTTTTGGTCGAAGAATTTCAGAACCCACATTTTGGAGAAGAGTTTGCAGTTGACAGAAGCCATGAAGACATACTATCAGCTTTACTAGATTTTAAACAAGAAAGTGCAGAGACAAAAACTCCTGATTTGCCTGGGCAGTCAGGACAGATTGAGGAATACAAGTGTGATAGTCCACAGGTGGCTCATTGTTCAGATCCCGGAGCTGAAGTGAGTGCTTTGGCTGATAGGCAAGTAAATGATAATGAACCACTTTGTGCAGACAGCACAAACCAGAATGTTATGCTTCATTCTAATGAACAAACTGTAGCAGTGGACATAAACAAGCTACAGGCTGATCCTAATATCGAGAAATTGCATGTGCCCTTGGAGAAGCTACTAACTTCAGAAAGGAATAATCCTATGGTTCTGGATGAGCTACAAAATAGCCAACCTGGCGATACTGGTGTTAAATTCTTTGGAAAAGCAACAGTTGTGGATAATCGTGAATTTGCAACTTCACCAGGACGTAGAAGTCCTTTAAGAGAACTGTTCAGTGCAGAGAAAAATGTCCCTAGTGAACAAGCAGGAATAGCAGTCGACCATGCAGAAGGGTCTATGACAGGGAAGGCATGCACTCTTTTCGGAGGAGTATGAGAATTGGAAGAAAGGAAATGAAGTACTGTCCATACCATTAGAACAAGCACCTGTTGAGGCAAAGGAAGGAGGTGAAAAGCGACTCGAACAAACTGCAGAAAATGCACATTTTCCGTCTGATAGGATAAATGGGGATGATGATTATATTCCATATTCTGGGTTTCTACCTTTCTCTGGACCCATCAGCCATTCTGGCTTCATATCACATTCAGGAGCTGTTCCTTATTCTGGGAGTCTTTCACTCCGGTCAGATAGCAGCACAACTAGTGCGAGGTCCTTTGCTTTTCCAATGTAAGTATATTACCATGTTAAGATTTTTGTGTATGTTTTGGTCTTGCTTTGTAGTCCCAGTTCAATGAAGTTCTATTTAAGGGCTATAGGCCATTTCAACGTTTCTAATATGAATCTGGTATTTCAGCCTGGTTTCTGAGTGGAACAGTAGTCCTGTCAAAATGCCGCCGCCTGATCGAAGGTTTATGCACAGAAAGTGGAGGAGAAGGTTTTGTTGTTTCTGTTGCACAGCTTGTTCAACTCGTCCTTGATTATTGTGGATTTATTTACTAGCAACTCGTTTGTGGTATATCCAATGCCTGCATACATGTTCCACTATTTGGGGTGCAAACGTGTATATTCAATTGTTTCTTGACACATGACTTTCTTTTGTTATCCCACCACCCCTGAAAAAAGTAAGTGGGATTTTCTTTTGAATTCTACCTTGAGCACCTCTCATGGCTTGCTGTAGATATTCGCTGTTAATGTGCCCATGTATTTTATCACTTGCTATTCTTCATCCTATTCAGACGTTCTCTGTGACTTCAGGTCTGGAAGGACATACTGTAATAAGCTTCCTGAGAATCATGCCATTGTCTTATGGTTCTCTTATACAAGAATTAAAGAGTTATTGGTAGTTGTTAATATCACTTTAATTGGAGCAAGTAATTGCAAAAGTGCATTTTTGGGTGTATTTTGTATTTCATCTGTCATGATTTAACAAAAGAAGTAAATTATAACGGAAGCTCATTACAATCGTCCAGGAGCCCAGAAAAGAGAAACATTACAATACGTTACTTAAAGATCCATGTATGGTTGTCCCGTGGTAAGGCAAAGATGAAGCACAGACATAAGATATCTTTAATGGGTGGTTTGTTCTCTAGAGAGCTAAGAAATAGGCAGATCTTAAGATGAGGCTACATGTTTGTGGAAAAACTTGAAAACTTTTTCAAGCTGTTCCACAGGTAATTCTTTCAGTAGCTTGCGGAATGAGTTTTTGGTCCAGGTTGCTGAGTTTCTTTTTTTCCAAAAAATCCTTGGGCCAGTACAATTCGTTTGCTTGGTTCCTTCTGTTGTTTTCATGTTGTTCTTTGCCTTTTGCCCTGGAGCTTCTTGCCCATCGATTCTACTCTTCTGGTCATGTTCTTCTTTGCATTTTGCTCTGGAGCTTCTACTATTCTGGTCAGCAAGCTTCTCTTTGTATTTTGCCCTGGAGCTTCTACTATTCTGGTCAGCAAGCTTCTCTTTGCATTTTGCCCTTGGAACTTCTTTGTAAGCAATACTAGTTAATAAAACCAAGATATTAACTTTTTACAGATCCAAAGTCCTTTATTCAATCTTTGATCTAGAAAACATTTCAACAATATCACGCAATAATAATCAGTCTAAGCATATAATTCTTCACAATATAATTCACTATTGCATTAGTGCTTAGCAATCCAAATTTGAATATTTGCTTCAAAACAACACTTAGAACGTTAATTTAATGTTAACACATTAACTTTAGGAAAACCACTATAGCTATTTTACTGCTCAAAAGACTGTAGCAACTTTACAATTTTCACAAACCTCAAATGCTTTAGAAGGAATTGTTCTTCCTGTCTATATATTTACATCTATACATGTTATTTTATAAGCAATTAGTCCGGCAATTTCGCCTAACTCTTTAACTGATCTGCACTTTCCATCGATCTTGGCATACATGCGTCGGGCCGAAAGTTTGAATAAAACATGGCTCCAAGGTTTTATCTCGATGATTCCATACTTAAAATATTTAATGGTTCACTTTAACCCTTGTAAACATTGAAGCTTCAAACTATTAGGTTAATGATTCTAACCTAACCTTCATCATGAGAAGTTTTAATTGAATGAAGATTTATGCCTTCAACCCTAATGTAATATTCCCCTCGTATCACTGACTCAAATTTCTTGTAAATTTTGTAACTGCTTTAGGTGTTATTTCCTTGTACCATGTTCTTCATGAGATTATGATATGAACTTAAATTTGTAACATCCTTGCCCATTGATTCTACTATTCTGGTGAGCCAGCTTCTCTCTGAATCTGCCCTGACCTCTACTTGTTTCTTTGGTGACACGTGTATGGTCCAGACCTTGTTGTTGAAACTCAATGGTAGATGGAGCTACTCAAATGCTCTAGAAGTACTATAAATAGTTCCTCGTTTTCATGTCCCTCTAAAGAATATCCCTTATTAAATGGAGGGCAAATTAGGACGAGATTCGAGTTAAAGAGGTAGATGTAGGGTGAAAAATATAATCACACCAAAAGTCAACAACACGCTACATGTAGACCCAATGATAATAAAACTAAACGCACTATCACCTCTACTAGTGTTTAAAGACAAGGACGTAGCTATTTTTCCTGTCTTTAACTAAAAGGCTAGGCATATGTCCAGCTGTTTACGCATCATGTTGACAAGTTTTTATTATTTGTCATCAATGGGACCATCACGTTATAAAGGCAACATTTTCCTGGTAGGCCATGGCCATGGGCTGTGTCTTTTATTTGGCATTATTCTTGGTCCCAATACTCGTGAAAAGAGACAGAAATCATGGCATTCTCAACCTCAAGTTTGTTTGCAATTAATCCCTTCCAACATACTAGTCTGTCTCTTTAGACCTGTTGATATTTGATTCATTTCCTTAACATAACTTACATTCTTCACTTAAATATGCACAGCATGATTTTTTCCTGCCTAAAGAGCAAACTGAATAACTCTAAACTACTGCTTGGGCACATGTTTTGTCAATTAGCAAAGCCGCTCAGACAATTCCCTTTTGGCAGCAGCTGGACAGTGGAACGATGGTGCAGAAATCCTTGTGATCTCCCCCATATGTTTCCCCCAATGCTGCCTTCTCCTTGTCATGCCACACAAAATATCTTCAGCCTGATCATGCACAGTTAAAGCAGTAGTAACATATCCCTTCGCAATGATCTTCACAAATTGATATCACCTCCTTGCAGCGGTAATGGCAGCTTCCTTCAGCTGCAATACAGTTCAATTCCTTCATAAAACATCATCAAAATTTAACTCCAGTCTTCTCGTGCATGTACAACAAGCTGAGTTCACCACTAGACAACATCTTGCAGCCATTCTTTGATAAGAAAAAACACTTCTGAGATTCCTTTGCTTTCGTAAAAATCTATGCTACCATGGCCTTCCATACCGATCTATTTACACTCCACGCTCATAATTTGAACTTTATTTTCCTCTTCACATGTGGTCAGTGAGCCTAAGCCCGCAATCATCCCATTCCTTTGAATGGTTCATTATTTCTATGGAAAGGCTCTCGTGCTTTTTCAGTTCAAAAGAACACTCATATACACATTTATTATGTAATTGGTCTAACACTTGCTGGCTGCACCATGAATGCAGATTGACCCTGCACCAACAAAATTTTCCAAAAGTTTTTGTTCAAAGTTGTTTCTTTATAAATACTATCTTTAAATTTCTAAAGCAGCTCAATTGTAGTCCATATGTAATTACTAAAACTTACTTGCAAAATGTTGCCATGAATTCCAACAATGCTGTCGCCTTGTAAGTGAATAAAATTTGACTCCATTGTTCGCATGTTTCTTCTATAGCCACGTTCATGCCAGCATTCAATCACAAGGCGGGCAGCTGTACCTATTCCTAGTACAACTAACACACCTGCAACCCTACGACTTCTATTAAACCAACCGATATCCAAATGAACCTACAAGCGCTAAATATAGGAGGACACCCACCAATAATGATATTGACAGGAAGAGCTGATGCTCCCAAAAATATTGAAATGAGGACATCAAATAGCAACCCAGCAATCAGAATCAGCAAAGCCGCCCAGAGGGGATGAAATCTTGTTGACTACAGTAAGGAAGCGACTCTTGGTAAGTACAAATAACTATCCATTAGAGAATATTAAAGCCCATTATTACCCCTCCTCGCCTCCTGTGTGCTAAATTAGAAGCTCCATGTTGTCCGCCAAGCCTCCAGACCCAAAAATGCTGCTGTAGCACAGCAGAAAATATTTATAAAACTATACCTATGCAAAAACACACACAAAGCTAATAAAGAAGCATACTGTAGGTTGTGCAACTGGAACAGAAACATTTGTTGCTACATTCCTGTAGAAAAAACAATTTGTCGATTTAATAGGCTCTTAATAAACAACAGCATTTATCGCTAGATAGAACCAGCACTCACTGGCAAATCTCACACTTGTTAGATCCTTTGTTTGCAAACCATTGTTCTATGCAAGGTCTGTGTGCCTTTGCAAGCTCACCGCGACAATGGCATCCAAGCTCTATTAATAACTCATCAGTATGCTGCTGACAGATCCTGAAAAATTAGAAAAACCCAATTGAATGACTACGCTTATTATAATCATCAGATCTGGTTTTAAAACTTCAAATGCAAACTTTGTGCTAAAAAGAATAAAGCAGGAAATTAAGGAAACTCCAGAAATAAATACTGAGATAATACTTTAAGTGTTAGAATTTTGCAAAAATGAATATAAAATCATATAAGCCACAAAGAACTAAAGTTTACCTGCAACAATCACTAAGACTATCAGTGCTAAATGTACTTTGGCATCGTAGCATGGTCTCGTTTGACTTTGAGCTACTCCTTTCGAGTGCCCCACTCTCGCTGTCACGTGGCAAAGAAACAGGTTCCATAGGAATTACGACTTCCCATGTTGGCATTTTAGTTATATGCAAAGCCTGCTCCTTTTTCTCTTCGGGATTAACAGCCTCCAATTGGTCATTATTCATTTCTATATTAACATGGTGTTGTATCCCTACATCCTCTATTTTGCTCATCTGTATGTCCCCAAAAGAAGAGGGTGCACATGCTGGATGAACTATGTGATCATAATTCAGATCAAGTTCTTCATTTCTATCATCTCCTTTAGTCATTGCTGGCCCAATTTCACTACCTATCCTTTCTAACTGCTCTCCATTAACTTGTTCACCATTTACTTCTTTTAAATTCTCATGATCCTCCTTTACTGAAATGGGAATCCCACCCTGGCATGCATGACTTCCTTCTCCGGGTGATAGCATTACAATCTCGTGTTCTTCACATGCACCACAATCAACTGCCTGACTTTCCAGATCCTCGGGATATATTCTGCTACCTCTAAGTTCAAAACTAGTCATTCTGTAGGAAACAGTTTACCTTAATCTTTTCATTCCAACTATTTTTTGCTAATCAAGTGAAAAAAGGCAGCCACTAAAGCCTGCAAAGACAGGTTATCATTATTAATTTACAACATATTAGTTTTGAAAAAAGCATCTCTAAGTAGGCAGCTTTAAGAAACGTGTCCCTGATCTTTACAATCTAGAGATATAAATGAGTTGCAGGACATAGAACTACTCTGAAACAGAAAAAATTCTGTATACTAACACACTTGACAGAGACCCAAGTTCATGGACTATAGAAATGAAGCAAAGATGAAGGAAACATACCGAACTCTCAATTCAGCTTTTGCAGGACCTCACAAACTTGCTGCCGCAAGCAAGAAGGAAAGATGTGCTGTAACGTCAGTGTGGAGTCATAAATCACGACAAATTATGTGTATTAATTTTGACTCTGGAGATATTCCCCAGAAAGCAAAAATTAGGGAGAGCCGGTATCTTAACCCGATCCAGGCAGGTAAATGAGAAGTTTCGTAGGAAGAAGAATAGGACTTGGTGAAAAAGAGGCTAAATTCTGATGGCAGAATTGGCTAGAACAGATTCAAGGGGAACTCAAAAGCTCAAAAGCTGAAGAAGAGAACCCATCATGCCAGAATCGTGGCGCCATAGCCATCAAAAACTGTAGAACAGCAGGAATCCGACTTTGGCGGTTCAGAAATGAGGAGAGAATGAAATGAAATACAATAAACGAAAATGGAGAATGATATTAATAGCGTAATCACGATTAACAGATGTAACAAAATGGATAATCCAGAGATTATTAGTAAAAGTAAATCAATTTTGGGTGGATAATACGGTTTTATCCACAGCTCATATGATATACGTGTCCTACATTATTTAATAACTATGGTTTTTATCCACCAAATAAGATATACGTGTAGAGTTTGGCCTCCAATGTTTTTTGATGATAGAATAGAATAGAATAGAGGCGGACCCTTTTTTTCAAGCCTTTTGGGGTTGTCGAGGGTGGGCCGTGACATGGCAGACCCAGTCGGTGACAACCTTGTTCACGCCTGATTGTTGTCAGTCTCCATAAGGGACACATACCTCAGAGTGTGCTGAGGGGCCCAACATACCAAAAATGTCCAATGTTCAGGCAATCCTGGATTCTGTACGAACCTTAACTAGAAACTGAACTGAGTTGAAGAAGGAAACCCTGGTGCAAACTTACTTGATCTAGGTTCCCATTATTTACTGCATTCTCAGTGCACCTTGTATCTCTACCATTGACTTCTATAGCAACATAAAAACACAAGGTCCGTTGAGCTCAGCCCCAACTGCCAATCCGCTATTGCCATGTGGTAGATATCCTTTTCATGAATATCTATTATGCTTACATTCTGCTTTTCTATTTTGTTTTACTTTACATTCTGCTTTTCATTCTTCTTCTAACCATTAGCAGATCGACACATAAGCAAAATTCAACCTACCTTGCTCCCACTTCACGTGAATGTGGGTTTAACCTGCATTCCAATAGGGTCAACCATGCCTCTGTGCTTCGGGCGTCAGCATGGTTTCCCCTATCGAAATGCAAGGTAAATCCACATTCCCTTATACTTGAGATCATTTGGGTTTATTATCTCTTTGCAAAGTTCTGTTGACCCTGATCATGCATTGTCAGAAACCTAAGAAACTAGAATCCTTTATAGATCATTTATTGACTTGTAGTGGGCTTTAACCTTCTATTCTATTCTATTCTATTCTATTGAAAAAACACTATTCCGTGACATAATAGACTTCCCCCATGTAAAATGTGACAAATGGCTTCCACCGGTTAAAGTTATGTCAAAGTGAGAAAGTGGGGAAAGCTTCTTCTAAATAAATCTCCCTTGGTGCATGATAGCGAGAGTTAGTCGAAAACAAACTTGATGCCTTAACCTATCATTATATTCAAACAATAGGTATTTGCAAGTACTTTGGCTACATTCTCATGGAACCGACCAAACTCTATTTCTTTTAGGTCCACATTGAGGTCAAGCAGTTCCCATGCGGCAGAGGCAAGACCGCCTTTAAAGGCAACTTTGATTTTTCCAAAAATACAAGACCATCTCTAAGGGGTTCGGTTGTGCGTTTAGGTAAAAAAACGAGCAAGCAACTGACCAAGCACCCAGTGAAAATTAGTTTCTGTATGAGAATAGGCTTCTTTGGACCTCGTCCGTGACCTCATTATTTTGCAGTCAGGTCAGGCCCATGGGAACATAGCCTTATCTTGAGAAAATCAGATGTTTATTTTCCTTAGAATACTTCTATCACCATCTACAAATCAACTATATCGCACTGTAAGAGTTAAAAACGTAACAATGATCATTCGAAAAGTCATTACTTTACTTTAAGTTCTCACATTTATAAAAAGATATCTATTATTCTATTTTGGGGGGGAAAGGAATAGAATAGAATAGAATAGAATATGATTTTATCGTCCACGGAGACCAACTGGCCTATGGGACCCAAGTACAAAGATAGATAGATAGATAGATAGATAGTATTTTAACGTCACGCCACTAGGCAGCATCCAACTGGACATGTGACCACACACCAGAGAGCAGCAGGCGTATTACTACCAGGGAGGGTTCATATCATTGGGTTTAATTAAGTTAAATTTTGAATCACTATTTGCTAGTTATTTTTAATTAAGGAAAATTTAAGTTTGAAAAAATTAAGTTTGGTTCATACCAATGGTTATGTTAGCTAGTAACATAACCGATTCCGTGAAACTTACCTTTGCACGTGATCCGTTATGTTAAAATCTTTAATATAACTGATTCCATTAAATATAACTTCACACTATAATCTGTTATGTTGAAACTTTGAATGTAATGGATTCCGTTAAATATAACTTCACGCTATAATCAGTTGTGTTAAAACTTTTAATATAGCGCATTCCGTTAAATATAGCTTCACATCATAATTCGTTATCTTAATCCTTTTAACATAACAATACACACTAGTTATGGTGCCCGGCATTGCCGGGCTTTACTACAATTTAAAAGGGTGGTTGTTTGATTGTTGGCTATAATAAAGTGTTACGGCAACTATTTTTCCCAAGAGAAACCCTTGCCCGCGTGTACTACGCCGATCAGTTTCCGCCCACACCTTGGATCCCAGATCCTCCTCACTGACCACGATGGCTTGCTGCTATGTGAAACTACTCACAACAGACTGGATCCTTCCAGAGAATCCTCCCTGGGTGAATATTAACCGGCTGGCCAAGCTCAATCCAACCCTTGGCAGTATCAATCTGCCTTGGGGCCACAATCACAGCCTCGGGCTGCTAGTCCGACCCTATGGTCCAGTTCTTGATCCAAGAAGACACCACCAGCTTGCAGAATCGCTCCTTCCTTCTCAGACCCAATCTTCCGTAACCCATCCAATTCCTTCTCCAGACTTTATAATCCCAACTCTGGAGTTCACTGGCAGTCCCCTATGGTCAAAACTGGCCAGCCTAGCCTCTGACCTGATCCAAATCCGTTCTCTACAGCTCAACTAATAGATCTGGCAGCCGGATCCCTACGATCTATTCAAATCTGTTTTATAACAGGTTTTGCCCCACCGAACCATTTGCTGCCACGTGTCCATTAAACATTACCCATTTAACATAGCTAACTAATTATTTCTTCATACTAATGTTTTAACCCTTAGTACTACCATTACAACTTAGCTAGCCATATTAACATGGATCTTCCACGTCTACGGACCCTGCAAGCTCCTCCCGCACTAATACTTAGTAATATTAGTGTCCCCTAGCGAACCATTACCCGCTGCTAGCAATTATTACCACTTATCCCGCATTCCGTCACCATAGACTGGTTACAGTCAACATGGCCTATTAAATCACAACTGCTCGGCAATCGCGACCAACAGTACCACCGTGCTCATGGACGTCCGTCAAGGGCCCGATTCCAGCTATGCCCTTGGGACCACCTGTAACATTCCTCCCCCTCCTTTTGGACCTTGCCCTCAAGGTTGATCCTTTAGATGAGGGAACTGCTGCACAAATTCCTCCGTCTCCCAGGTGGCATCCTCAGGAGACTGGTCTTGCCACTGAACCAGATGTTCCATGACATCTCTATTGCGCAGCTGCCGAACTCTTTTATCCAAAAGATGTTCTGGCGTTCAGAGGAGTTTAAGACGATCGGTATACTTTGCGGACTAACCATATTAGCGGTATCCAGTATAGCCCTTCTTAGCTGACTTACATGAAACACAGGATGGATCCCTACTTCCTGTGGTAAGTTCAACTCATATACTGTTTCCCCGATCTTTTTAGTAATCCTAAAAGGTCCATCATACCGCGGAGTAAGTTTGGGCACACGACCCCTAGTTAAAGGCCGTAAAGTATTCATTCTTAGCGCTGAAGGATAAACAACCCGTAGGAAGGCATAATCACCTTCCGCATAAGAGATATCACGTCTATGCTGGTTAGCGGACGTTCGTGCCCTATCTTGAGCTTTTCGCAAAGCTTGCTTGCATTGCCACAGGATTGCATCCATATCATGGAGCATGTGTACTGCAACTTCAGTCCAGAGGTACTTATGTATACCTGAATAAGCCCTTGGGTTTCAGCCCATCATAGCCACAAAAGGAGTCATCCGAATTCCCGTGTGATGGCTATTATTATTATAAGCGAACTCTAGATAGGGTAAATAATCTTTCCACCTAGACTGCTTCTCGTGGACAAAACTTCGCAACATACCTCTAGGATCATGTTTATGCGCTCAGTTTGCCCGTCTGTGTGTGGATGATTTCCACTACTCATATATAATCAGATCCTCAATCCTTTCATGAGATCTCTCCAGAAGTAACCCGTGAACTTAGTGTCTCGATCACTTACAATGGACAGAGAAGTCCGAAGGTTGGGAATATATGTTGCATATACGTCATGTCCTGTGGCCTCCCCTTTTAATGCTATAAACTTAGCATATTTGGTTAGTCGATCCACTACCACCAAAATTTGAGTATGTTGCCTAGCAGTTCTAGGTAATGCGACTATAAAGTCCATACTCACGCTTTCCCAGCGCTCATTTGGTATAGGGAGGGGCTGTAACAATCCCGGAGTTTTCCCATGATCTGCCTTTACCGCTTGACACATCAAGCAGTGATTTACCAAGTTCTTGACTTGATCTTGCAACTCTGGCCAGTAGTAGAACCTCTTTACCAATTCATACATCTTCCATTCACCTCCATGCCCAGCTTGTGGAGTGTCATGGTGTTCACGTAGAATTGACTCCCTAAGGTCCCCACTTGAAGGAACATAAATCCTTCCCTTATAGAAAAGCAACCCCTCTTGCTTAGTCCACAACTCCCCGAGCTTGACCATCGCCGGATCTTGCTGATCCTCGGGATATGTATCCTTGATCCTTTGTATAAGATCACTTGCCAAAGTTGTTAAGGTATTTATATGCCTAACCCTTGATAACGCATCGGCAACTGGATTATTTTTGCTAGGTGTATGCTCAATGGAGAAATGGAACTCATGGAGGAAGTCTAGCCACCTAGCCTGTCTCGGGCTAATCTCAGCTTGACTTTGCAAGAACCTCAATGGTTTATGGTCGGTATAGACGATAAACTTGCGCGGCTCTTGACTCGTCCCATTACACAAGTAGTGCCTCCACGTCTTTAACGCATGCACAATGGCTAGCAATTCTTGCTCATAGGTTGCGTAGTTCCTTTCCGCAGGACTTAGTTTCCGACTTTCATAAGCCACTACGTGACCCTGCTGCATCAATACTACCCTAACGCTTGCCCGCAAGCGTCAGTATAGACCTCAAATGCTTGATTCAAATCCGCACTTTTAACATAGGACTGTTTACTAGCAAGTCCTTAATGCGCCGAAACGCTTCTTGCTGCTCTCTCTCCCACACAAATTCGTGATCTTTTTTCAAAAGATCAGTGAGAGGAGCAACAACTTTAGAGAATTTAGGTACGAATTGCGGTAGTACGTGGCTAACCCCAGAAAACTTCGTAACTTCGAAACATTTTCTGGTGGGAGCCATTGTTGTACCACTTGTACCTTGGCGGGATCTAGAGATACACCGTCACCAGACAGGATATGTCCCAAATAGGCCACTCGCTGCTTAAAAAAATCACATTTGGAAATCTTTGCATAGAGTTTGTCTTCCCGCAAAATTCGAAGAACATGTTCCAAATGAGCGAAATGCTCTTCAACAGTTTGCGAGTAGATGAGAATATCATCTAAAAAGACCTCTACAAACTTGTCCAAATGCTCAGAGAATACTTAATTCATTAACCGCATAAACATTGCAGGAGCATTTGTAAGCCCAAACGGCATAACCAGAAACTCATAATGTCCTTGATGAGTCCTGAATGCAGTTTTAGGTTCGTCCCTTTCCCGAATCTTAATCTGATGATATCCACTTCAGAGGTCTATCTTGCTGAACCAGTTGGCACCCCCAAGATATCGATCCTTTAGAGTTGCTTTGTTAAGTGCCCGGTAATCGATGCACATCCGCATAGTACCGTCTTTTTTTTTTAACGAGCAACACGGGACTCGCAAAAGGTGATCTACTTGGTCGTACAAAACCTTTGCTTAACAATTCTTTCACTTGCTTTTTAACCTCTTCAAGTTCTAGAGGACTTAATCGGTAGGGAGCACGTGCCATGGGCTTGACCCAGGTTCAAGCTCAATTTCGTGCTCGACACCCCGCGAGGGTGGTGGTCCTTCAGGTAACTCTTCCGGAAAGATATCCCTGAAGGTATGGAAAAGATCTTTTAATCTTTGGTCTAGCTCAGAGTTTACTCCGGTGTTAACCACCAACAAGTTACACGATTTGATAATCAAATCATGTTTTCTCAAGTACATCAAAGAAAAAACATTTGTATTAACTTTGAAATTTTTTTTAGCCTGAGTGGCTGACATGAGCTTACTAGGCTCTACATGTAGTAAACCTTGAAACCTAACTACTTCACTTGATGGTAAATTGAAAACCAAGGTGTGTGTTGGCCAGAGAATTTGTGGCTCAACATGCTGTAACCATTTCATGCCTAGAATGACATCATATCGCTTTAACTGAGCGATGTCTAGATCTATGGACATAGATCTTACAACCCGGGATTCCTTGTCCAACAACTCCAGGCAAACACCCCGTGCTTGCTCACTGTGACATTGAGTATGTGGTCTAGCCTCAGACTCAATCACATACGGAGCCACCTCGTTCAATTCCAGCCCTAGATCATGTGCTAGATCTGCAGAAATAAAGTTATGAGTGCTTCCAGAATCAACCAAAACAACCACATTTCTACCATTGATTCTATCTAACAATCTTATAACTTTATCCGCATAAGAGCATGAAGTAGGGCTTACCATCTCTTCTCGAGCGATAACTGATAACGCCTTTACCTCTGGCTTATCATTTATCTTTGCAGTGCTGGCCAAAACTTTCTTGCGGGGCTTTGTACATTCTCGGGCAAAATGTCCGACCACCCCACAACGATAACACCCCTTAGGCTTATTCGTTTTGGCGTCACCTTCCTTGGCCTTGCCCCCGGCGGCCTTATCCTTTGAATCATTCTTCTACTTCTTAGAGGGAGCAGATCCCTGGGAAGTTCCCCCGGCCCTTTTTGCCTTCCAATTAGCAAAGTTCTGAGCCTTCTTGGACTCTTCCCTACCCACCAGTTTCCTGGCAATCTCAACAGCCAGCTCAAAGTCAGCAGGTTCAGCCTGCAGCAAATGCGTGTAAATGCTAGCATCCCGTAGACCATTAATAAAATGATCCACGTGCATTCCTGCAGTAATCTCGGGTAGCCGCGAAAAGAGCGCCCTCAGCTCTGTCACATAATCCCATAGAGACCCTGTCTAAGTGAGCTCCTTCAGCTGTATGAGCGCATGTCGCCGGTCATAATGAGGTGCATACTCCTGTCAGAATAAGTGACAAAATTCCCTCCAAGTACGCAACTTCTGACCATTCTCGGTGTGGATGTCCCACCATGCAGCTGCCGGTCCCTTCAACTTCAAGGTGGCATAGATTAGTCGGCCATTTTCACCTTTCTTCGTAGCTGCAAAATACAGCTTCATTTGATTGAACCATCGCATAGCCTGCTCAGGCATAACATCCTTGCCATAGAAATCCGGTTCTTCTGGCTGAGCGACACCTTCCATGATACCCTGAGCTACTGGTTCTTCGGCCAACCCCGTGTTTACTCCTGATGGTGCACTAGGTCCCGGTCGTGCAACCTCGTGAGGAACATCATGGTTTGCCCCTGGGGCAATAGGAACTGCCCCAGCTACCTGTAGAAACTTTTCTACTACATTACTTAAACGAAGTTCCTGGGCCTTCCCTTCAGCAGCCCACTTCTGCAGATTTTCTTGTATCAACCCTAGGGTGTTTTGGAACTTGGCTTGTTCAACCATTGTCTCGCTCAATTCCCCAGTTAGGCGGTTGACATGACCTACACTCTCGTCGGATAAGTTCTCACCTACCGGATCCCGCTTAGTACTTGCTCCCGAAGCATTCCCGGCATTTACATTATCAGTATTAGATGCACTTGCAGCAATTACATGACCAGCACCTACAGGAATAGCTGCTTCAGAAGCAGCTTCTGGGGGTGCTTCCTCATCCAGCTCGAACTCGGGCAATTCATTGTCTAAATGAATGTCCTCGAGGGCGGGTATTATGCCCTCTTCAGGCGAATGCACTTCAGGCAATCCGTCAACAGGTCCTGCTGGCATATCTGGCACATGTTCAGTCATTGAGCTCTGATACCACTGTTACGCCAACTATTTTTTCCAAGAGAAACCCTTGTCCACGTATACTACGCCGATCAATTTCCGCCCACACCTTGGATCCCAGATCCCCCTCACTGACCACGATGGCTTGCTGCTATGTGAAACTACTCACAACAGACCGGATCCTTCTAGAGAATCCTTCCTGGGTGAATATTAACCGGCTGGCCAAGCTCAATCCGACCCTTGGCAGTATCAATCTGCCTTGGGGCACAATCACATGCTCGGGCTGCTAGTCCGACCCTATGGTCCAGTTCTTGATCCAAGAAGACACCACCAGCTTGCAGAATCGCTCCTTCCTTCTCAGACCCAATCTTCCGCAACCCATCCAGTTCCTTCTCTAGGCTTTATAATCCCAACTTTGGAGTTCACTGGCAGTCCCCTGTGGTCAAAACCGGCCAGCCTAGCCTTTGATCCGATCCAAATCCGTTCTCTACAGCTCAACTAACAGATCTGATAGCCGGATCCCTGATACGATCTATTCAAATCTGGTTTATAACAGGTTTTGCCCCGCCGAACCATTTGCTGCCACGTGTCCATTAAACATTACCCATTTAACATAGCTAACTAATTATTTCCTCATACTAATGTTTTAACCCTTAGTACTACCCTTATAACTTAGCTAGCCATATTAACATGGATCTTCCACGTCTACGGACTCTACAAGCTCCTCCCGCACTAATGCTTAGTAATATTAGTGCCCCCCTAGCGAACCATTACCCGCTGCTCGCAATTATTACCATTTATCCCGCATTCTGTCACCATAGACTGGTTACAGTCAACATGGCCTATTAAATCACAACTGCCCGGCAATCGCGACCAACAGTATCCCCGTGCTCATGGACGTCCGTCAAGGGCCCGATTCCGGCTATGCCCTTGGGAGCACCTGTAACATTAAGATTGTGTCGATTTTTGTATTTGACATGATGCTAAGAAGGATGGAATGTGTGAACGTGGGAGGAGGGCATTATTGCATGTTTTGTATTGATTTGCTTGCTAACACGGAGGAGAACTATTGCTCATCATAAGCACCTTGTTTGTCTCAATAATCAGGACCAATGATCTAAGTGTCTAAGATGATTTTCATTTAGCACAAATATAAAATCACGTCGGCAATATGGTTTGGTCAGCCATATTTATACTATTTACTAATTCATATACATGTAGTAATGGTGAACATGCACAGGCATTGAGATGTGATGTAATGACCCAGCCAGAAGATATGTTTAATAGAAGAAGGATATCTAATAACTTCCAATTCTCCTCTCTAGTAATATAATGAGCATCTCGAATTCTGACATGTAGTAAGAGGTGCTTGCAAATTTCAACCGGTGCTTCTAATAGGTCATAATATGATCACTACTATACTGGAAATAACCATGTCAAATGAGCATTTAAGAAACCCAAATGGAGTGTTCTAACCTATACGTGCATGAATCAGAAGCTAAGAATATATAATCAAATCTAAGATGTTTGAAGTTAACTTGAATGTCTCGCTGAAAAGAAAATTGCAAGGTGTGACATACTTTGCAATTACTATATCTATATTGGTTTCTCGGATCTGTGTGGCACTTCTAGAATCTATATGACTCCCCATCGTACAAATATGGGGAATTCCCCTCCCGTGGCAACTACATCACCATGGAAAGGCCCTCCGTCTAACTTGGACCACTTGGGATGGCCAAGTGTCCGGGTGAGGATCACGGAGGTGTCATTCGTCCCATGTCCTCTACGGGAGACCTATACAACATAAGCGTACATATATGTTAGCACCTAGCAATCATACACAAAATAACTGTGGCTAAATGTGTTCTTAGTAATACTCATGTCTACATGGCGTCTGCTCTATTAGCTCCGCAGTGTAAGATGGAGGAGATTGTGCGTATCGTCAGAAATTTTATTTGGGGTGGAAATGAGTTAGGAGCGGTGGTCAAGGTAGCTTGGGCGGAATGCATTAGACCTAAGGCAGCTGGTGGTCTTGGTATGTTGGATTTTCACCTCCAAAGCAAGGTCATGATATCAAAGTTTATTTGGAGGATTTTCATTGGTAAGGATGATTCTCCTGGCCTGCGGTTGTTGGTGCAGTCGATTCAGCATTGTCTCCCATTTCATAAGGCCACCATTAAGCCCCTCCTTCCTTGGGCTTTGCTTTATCATATGCATCCGTATCCTAATGCTTCTCCCTTTCTAAAGGGGTTGCTTGCTGCTTGGGACACTGTCAGGTCTCTTTTCCATATTAATCCTGAGGCATGTCTTTAGTTGTCCACTCCATGCTGGTAGATTCCTTTGCAGGACACTCCAGAGAATGTGCCTCTAAGTGTGGTTTTCATCCAAAGACACAACGACGAGTAATCTGGAATCATATTGCTGCATTGTTGCCACAGGATTCTGGTCCACAGATTGAGGTAGTCGTATCGGGTTGCCATCAGGATATCCAGCCAGGGCAGTTTGTATCTTCTGTGTATAAATTGCTTTTGCATTCTGAAATCCTGCCTCCATCTAATTGGTGGCATCTTCAGGTCCCTCGGCCACAATGGAAAAGTGTTTGGATATGGGTATGGGATAAGCTGCTTCATCCCAAAGTAGTAGCTTTGTGGTGGCAAGTGATCCATAGATGCCTCAGAATCAACAGGTTGGTCCATAAAATGGATAATCGGATTTTAGAGCTCTGTCCTTTATGCCTGCAAAGGGTTGAGAGTATTGAGCATTGTTTTCTCTTGTGTGGGCGGCTTCGGCAGGCATGGTCCTGGTTGTTGACCCTATTTGGCACGTCTCGATCTAGCCAGCAAATTTTGCTTGCTATCTATCCTGATGCTTGGCCCAAACTCCGGAAACGAGCTTTTCATCTCGTATGTGGCTGGCTTTTATGGTCAATCTGGAAGAGAAGGAGGTTGTTTATCTTTAAGGGCGTAGATACTGCAGATGAGATTGTTCTTCAGTGGGCGCAAAATAAAATTGTTATGGCTTACAATCGTTCTTCTCTTGATCAAGAGAAGAAAGTACTGATCTGGCATATTTACCTTCAGATTCATTCCTTTGCATAGGCAGGTGGTTGTGCTCAGTTGGATTGGTTTGTCCACTGGGGTTATAATACTGTCTTTGCATTTTGTGTTGCTCTAGTTCTTACTTGGTGAATAAAGCTTGTCGTCCTTCCAAAAAAAAAAAAAAAAAACACACAAAATAATATACCACTACGAAGGGTGGTCCATCCATCATCATCATCATCTACATGGTAATACAAGTACAAGATACATAAGTAATATTCCATAAATAAGGACTCTACCCTACCTCAGACTCCATGGAGTCGACTGATGGTCAGGGCCTCAAGATAACGATGGATAGAGGTAAAAATGGCGTTGGCTGGCATAGAACAATGGCTAGGGTAGTCCACTCCATCCGCCCCTCCTGTGCACACTTTGCAAATAGGCTGAAACATGCTATGGCGTGATTGTAGCCTTCCAGAGACGCAATCCCATGGAATCACCCTTTGAGACTACTCGGGGTTATATCCCCCCGGTCTGTGAGGCAGGTCAGGGAGGCGTCCCTGCCCCGGGCATGACGGATCCCTGGGTGTACTAGAGAACACGTGCCACGTCAGTGACCCCCACATCCGTACCCGACTTACTCCCCTAAATCTAAAGGACCACTCACTGCGCCCGTTCGAGTCCAGGACGTTCATATAGGCACGTTGCCTGCGACCTAAGGAGTGTCAGACCCATACCCGGCCCAGACTCAGTGACCGCCTATAAGCCTAGCACACTTTAGAAGTCCCATAGCCAAGCTAGCACACTGACTCTAATTTTTACTCCACAGTTGTTTTTAAGTGTTGCTTTATCCAAAAACAACACCAAAATGGCCCCAAATGTCCATATGGTCCGTTTATCCGGATTTGCACAAAAAAAACAGTCAATGTTTGGTAGAAATTTCCCACGGTGGTCTTTTGGCAGAAAAATCCACGCGTAGAAAAAATTGACATAGTTTGTGTGAATTTTTGTCAACATGTATTTTTTTTCTTCACTTTTGTCTTTAGTGGAACCATCCGTTGTTTATCTTCAGAATTACACGTGTAGGTCTCGATATTACCACACGTGAAAAACTAAAGTACAACGTCAAAATAAGATTGTTTTTAAAAAAAATTACATGTTATTCAACAAAGTACCACATGTGTTATTGAAATCTAGCTATTGTTTTTTATGCTATTAAGTCATTATTATAACACATACCAATGTGTCTTTTAACTAAGGAATATTGACACGTGTCATACTTTTAAAATAAAAAAACATTATTATAACTAATCAAATGCCGACACGTGGTGTCTTCTAAGGAATCAAATATTGACACGTGGCACACGTTTAAAAAAAAAAATATTAGCATATACCACAATTTAAAAAGTCAATATAATGATGTTTTATTTTTCATATACAACATATATCATGAATGTTCTATTGATCTTGTTTAATTTAAGATAAGAAAGGCTTTGGGAATTGAACCCAAACAAGTCCATATTTCATAACGCAATTGTTGACCGGATTTTTGGCAAATCCCGGTCAACATAGAAGAATTGCACTTTAAAGGTCTGGGGAGAAGATCAAGGGTCCAGATTTATTTGTGCTTGTTGTTAGAATCCAAGGGCCCATATTAATTTGTGTTAATTGTTACGCAAGAAGACGAATTTGGTTATGAAGGAGAAGAAGACAAAAACAAGAGGATTGATGGGGTGTCAAAAAGAAGGGCAAGGATCGTGCCAAGTGGATGTCCAAGATTTATGAAAAAAATTATCAATATCTTGAGGGGACATGTTCTCCTCCTCCTTGGCTTATGGAAATCCCATGGAGACTAAGTCGTGGCAGGCCCAGGGAAGAGTGGTGAGAGCCTCTTTCCCCATGGTGATGACTTGGGTAACACTCTCTGTAGAGATTTTTGCATTTATTCTATTCGAATAAAAGTGGCGCACTTGATCTTCCATAAAAGTTTTTATAATTTTTGTCTTCTATAGGCATTTGAGTACTCGTCTCATCCTAATACTCGTCTCATCTCAACACTTAATCCATGGAATATACCACATAATATGCCAAATCTCACAACCCTGACCGTCCACGCAAAAACAAGATGGGGTCAAACCCCATTTTACACCTCAGCATATGGTTGTCAAAGCCACAATAGAAGTCAATGTACGCAATACAGTTAATATAAACCGTATAGATACAAGCATGAATAACACTACCGCTCAATCATATAGTCAATAAACATTTATTGCCTCGATAATATGCCATACATCGAACTACAATAACAAGAACATAATTGAATTGCAGAAACAAGAGTGTGGAACAAAGAGTCTTATACAACACATATTCCTTTCAATTACAACAACTGTACATAACAACAAGTCTGATGTGCCAATAACAAGAACTGTGGACTGCAAACAACATGCATTTCTGCAGTGAACTACATGGCAGTCTGCCAGACTTCAAAAGATACAGAAGTGCATGCACATAACAGACAGAACCTAAACAGATAGATAGATAGGTAGATAGATACATTATTGTCCCTTGTGCCCTGAGGCCCGTGGACTTGTGTAGCATGGGCGAGCTCCTTGGTGGGCGCTACTAGCACATCATGCTGGTTTACAATGTAGCCTTTTCTGAAGGCTTCACTTTTCTCTATTAATACCGGCATCCCGCTTTAAGTCGGCTTCAAGGCCGTGCACGGATGCGTCGTTATCAATCAGCTTTGAGCTGAGCATTTCTAGGTAGGTATGGTGTGCCTCTCAGGCGGTTCATAACAGAAGCCCTTTTTCTTTATGTACTTCCCGGTGCCTTGCCGTCATTTCCTGTATTGCGTCTGCCAGTTCCCTCCTTGTTTCTGTCCTTGCCATCATGGTGTGTACAGGTTGGCCCCATCTTACGTTTCTGTACTTGTTCCTAATGCCTTCATATATTGGGCATTCATTTAGCATATGATTTTCATCTTCCACTTCCCCTCGGTTACAGATTCTGCATATCCGATCATCTTTCTCAATTCTCCGCCATCTGTCCTTTTCAATTCTTAGGTCGTGGCTTCCCATTCTAAATCTTGCCAGGATATCCTTCCTGGCTTTCCCTAGTAGATTATCCTGATATATCTGCTGTCCTATCTGTTGTTCTGGGTTGAATACAGTCAAAAGCCAAATTGTCTTGGGTCATGTGTGTTTTTGCAGCCAAGCTTGCGTGGCTTTGTTTGTCCATTCATCATTCCATTCTCCTTCACTTATCAGATCACTCAGATTCATCCCCATTTTTCTTGTCCACATTGCTACATCCCTAAACCATCTGTTGCCCTCGGTTATGTGTGCTTTCGCTGATTCGCTGATCGCGATATTCGCTAACTTATTCGGTTTCCCGCCTGCATTGTTTCTTACGAGATATCTGATGGTCTTTTCCCACGCCCTTACTTCCATTGGTTTCTGCCCCGTCTCATACACTATGGTTGTTTGCGCTGTGTTCGTTCTCAACTTGAATTCCTGTTTATGCCATTGCCTGAATATTCCCTCCTGTTTCTCCCATTTCTTTTCTGTTAGCCCCGGTCCCCAGGCCTCTACCCCATATAGTTGCGTGGTTGCGACCACTGCGCTGAACAGATAGCATTTGATTTCCCAGTCTATTATTCTGCTTTTATTGCAGAAATTTTTCATATTGTAATAACTCCCAATGGTTGTTTGGAATCTTGTATCTGCCCCTTTAGCCCATTTCCCTTTGTCATGTGTGTCGTATCCCAGATATCTATATTCTGTTGATTCTTCTAACTCTGTTCCCAAATATCTGAACGGTTTATGTCTATATTGTGACCGAAGAAGACTATTTTGGTTTTCGCGAGATTAACTGTCAGCCATGTCTGTTCGTAGAAGCTTTCCAGCAGTTTCAGTAACCTGTGCATTCCCTTGTTTTTTGTGGCCATCATGCTCAGGTCATCTGCATATAGCATGATGGGTCCCCTAGTGTGGGAGCGTCTCTGTCCCCTTGCTGTTCTGCTATGAAATCTTGTAATGCATCTATGTATATCCCGAACAGTGTGGGGAATAATGGGCATCCCTGTTTGACTCCTGTGTCGCAATCTATTGCTTTTCCTTCTTCTTCCATTTTTGCATATACATTATAGTACAATCTTGCAATTGCCCCTACCATATCCTTTGGTGCTTGCATATCTATAAGCCTTTGTATTAGTTTTTCCCTCGGTACTGTGTCAAAAGCTTTCCTAAAGTCCACAAAGCAGCATATTACTTTCTTTCCCTAGTTTCTATTCTGTTCTACCAATATCCTGAGGGTCACTAGGTGATCCGTGGTTTAGTGTTCCAACCTGTACCCTGTCTGCCCTTGTGCTCTCCGATTCCCTACCTCTGCCCACTGCTTCAGCTTATTGTCTAAAACTTTTCCAAACCATTTTGCAAAAATGGAACTCACCATTATGGTTCTATAATTTCCAAGTTCCTGTCTACTCCCTCCCTTGTGTAGGGGTATCACCCTGTTATATGCCCAATTGGATGGAAGTCCTGTGTGTATGATGCCGTTGAATATATCTGTCACCTGTTTTCCTAACGCTGTGTCTGCACATTTTAACAATTCCACTGTTAATCCATATAGGTCTGGGGCTTTGTTATTGGCCATTCCGTTTAGTGCTATCATCACTTCATGTGTGCTAAAACACGGTTTGTCCATCCCTTGCAACTCTGGTATTGGTGCTGGAGATGCTCCGGTCTTATACAGTTTTTCCAGGTATCTCTCCCACCCGTCTGCCCCAATATCGTCTTGCGTGCTATCATTTTTCTGATTCCCTTTCCCTTTTCCTTTAAATCCTTTCCAGATTTTCCGGGGTTACTTTTTTCAGAAGTTTAGCCAGTCCCCATTGGTGCTGTACCAAGTTTTTGTTTCTCTTCGCCTTCAGCATCTTCAAGTACACCGTTCTTTTGGATTGATATGTCTCTCTCCCTCTCTGCTCTCTAACCTTTCTTTTCTGTTCTCTACACTCATCGTCGTACCAACTCGAGGCCTTGAATGCGTCCTTCCCTCTTTTGCTTCTTCTCTTTCCGAACACCTCTGTTGCTACTTTCACTGTTATATCATTAAGCCTGTCCCCATTTTCGTCTGCCCTGTGTGCCCCCCAATTCCATTTTCCCATCTCTTCTTTGATATACTGTACGAATATATCCACCTGCTTCTCTTGAAACTGTATTTTCAGTTTCCCGTTAACCTCCTCTGTCTCTTGATGTCTTTCACTCGAGGCGTGTTCATTCCCTGTAAGTGTTAGCTGTATGGGTCTGTGGCTCTCCCATTTTTCCGATCGACCATTCTAATAGTCTGAATTCCGATACTATCTCCGCTGCTTTGTCATTCATTATCACATAATCCACTATTACTTCTCCCGTGTGCATTTTGGCTTGTGTACTTTCCTGACCCTTCCCACCTCTATACTCCATTGGCTATAATGCCCCCTGTCGTCGAACATATCTCGAGTAGTAGCTCCCCTCTGACATTGACTTCTGCTCTGTCTTCCGTATGTCTGTTCCATTCCTCTGATCTTGTCGTGCTCATCCATTGCCCATTTGTACTTCCCATGCTCACGATTTGTGCCTGTTCCTGCCCCGTTCTGGCGTTTAGATCACCCATTAATATCATTGATCCTTGTTCCTTCCATTTCATCATAGTCTCCCCCAATTCTAACAGCTCTAGCTTATCACTGCTTGGTGGGTAGTATGCTAAAATCAGAATTAACTCCATTTTGTTTTGTAGCTGTATATTCAAAATCATGTATTTCTTATTGACATCTGATTGCAAAATACATGCATTGTTTACTACATTTTCTTTTACATAGCAGGCTAATCCTGCACTCCCTCTCCCACTTTTGAACTCCTTGTCCTTCCAGCATGTGAATAGCTGGTACCCTTCCTCTTCTGGCAGCCTTTTTATGTTATGTTCCCATGTCTCCACCAGGCATATTATATCACAACTGTGTGCTCCTTCCAACCTCTCCCCGTCATCCCAAGGGTACCCAGTACAGTTCCAATACCATATCTTCAGCGTTTCTTTCCACGAGATTGCTCTCTCGGGGTCTCCGTGTGTTCTGCTCTGTTTCCCATTCTTCTCGGTCTCCCCCTTGTCTTCATGTTCGGGGTTGGATCCATGTTCCCGGCTTGCGTTGTTCGGTCTACGCCGTCCTCTTTTCCGCCTCTTTCTTCCCTTCTCAGATCTTTGGTTAGTGGTTCGGGCTAGTCTTTGCTATTGCCCTCCCCATTGTCATGTTCTCGTGCCCCTGTGTCAGGACCCCCATTGGGTTTATATTCTCCTTCTCCGCATCCGCCGATCTCCCTGTTTCCAATACTCCCAAACTTTGCTCCTGCGACGTTCCTGTCAATTCTCGTACTCTTTTGTGCAGAAATACCTTGCCATTCTTGACCCCTTTGTACCCACTGGTTCGGTTCTACGGCCTTAGCCCGGCTCTGTCAATAGCCCTTGTGCGTTGCATGGCTTGTTAGGGCTTCACCGTACCTTGATCCCATTCCTCGGCTGGATCCGTCGCGCTTAATCTCTCCTTGGCTGACCGGTCCCTAAGCGTCAAGTTTATGTGCCTCGCCCTCCCCCTCCATTGGCCCGATCGTACGGCTTTGACAATGATGCTCCGGTGCTCTTTGAAGACCACCTCTATCACTTACTGCGATCCTTTCGTGCGTATCCTCGTTAGGTTTCTCTGCTACCCCTATCAACCTAACGTCATGCCTAATTCTATTCTGTTCCTCATACTCTATGATGTGCGGCTTTATTTTATCAAATGATTCCCATGCATTCAATTGAACATTTCCTTTTTCTAATTCAACCAACCTATTCAGAATTTTGGCTTTCTCCTCCTCCAGCTCGTTCATTCTGCGCTGCACTTCCTTGCTCGTCTTTTCCACTCCCTCTATCCTCCCGTCCATGTTGACGATGGCTATTTTGTTACGGTTGACTGATTCTGCCAGCGTGTTGAGTGCATCCATGCTGGGTATCCTAGTCTCCAGCTTGTTTATCTGCGCTAGAAAATCTCTGAGGTCCTGCTGACTTGCTAGTGCTTTGGCCGCATCTGCTCTCTTCAGTTGACTAAGGCTGGTGCTTTCCGCCATTGCTTCGAGGTGTATCGTGCCGCTGTGCTCTTCGTCCGGGTGATCACTACAGACTGTACGATGCGATATTGTCATATTCATTCTACACAGTATATATATTGATTTTTCTCAAACGGTCCGTTGATTCAAAATTCACCGTTAATCCTGGTTTTGAAATTTTGAATTTTAGAATCACCGATGATTAATTACTCTGCCTCCACTATTTATTATTTGCTCTGTCCTTCGGATCTCTTGGTATCCCATATTCTCTAATGATTGGCTGACGATGATCTACTTCTTTTATGGTATTCACCCTCCTGCGTTTATTTATGCATTTCTCCATTTTCGATAGGTCCGCGACCTAACTTGGGGTCGTACCTTGTACCTGTATGAATTTGAGTTTATAGCGGTACGGCTACCAGTTGGTGGGTCTAGCCCTCACTATCCTGTTGTACGGCGGAGGCTAAGCCTCTCAGTCCCGTAACTTATACCGTTCGCTTTTTACTCTTGTGTATTCGCATTTCACACTTTGTGCATTTTTGCGATATTTTTGAGTTTATAGTGGTCCAGATTTACCAGTTGGTGGGTCTAGCCCTCGCTATCCTGGTGTACGGCGGAGGCTGGGCCTCTCTGTCCCGTATCTTATTCTGTCCATCTTTTACTCTTATGGTCTTGCGACCTTATATAGCTGCCTTTTCTAGATTTTGGAGTGGTTCAGCTTACCAGTTGGTGGGTCTAGCCCTCGCTATACTTGCGGCGGAGTTTGGGGCTCTCTGTTCCGCACTTATTCTGTCCACTCTTGCTCCTATGATTTGCTTTTCCCCCAAGTGCCTTCACTGTCTTTTCACTGTTATCGTCGTCCCTGTGTCTGTTGATTTCCATCTACATGTCTGTTCGTATTTCGGTCTGACTCGTCCTCGTTTCTGACGTCCATCTGTTTACCTATCTCCCTTCATTTGTGAGTTCATCCCAAGTCCACCACCTTCGCCACCTTTTTGCTCCACGTTGATTTCCACCGTGTTACAGTATATGTCTGTCAATTGTTTTCTGTTTCGCTGTGTCCACCGCATTTTGTCCTTTCCTCTTGCCTTTCACTGTGTTGGTATCCTGTGGTCTATACCTGTTTATTTATCTTTTACCACTAATACTGCTATCTTCAATTCATGCTTTTCGCTATCCTCCTATTTCCGTCTGTTTATGTATCCTTTTTACCACTACTAAGCCTGCCATTTTCAGTATCTGCGTTCTCTACTTCCTCCTGCTTATGTGTACAATAGCTCTTCCTTGTTCTTGTGTATCTGTTCATATGCCCTGTTAACTAATACCTTTACTGTCGTGTCTGTCGTCATCTTCCTTTGTGTTTGGGTGGGTGCTGATACTGTGTACTGTGTAACTAGTCGATGGTCGACGAGAATTTTCCCTTTGTAACAATTGTTAGTCACCTAGTTTATACAGTTTATGAAAAATACATTGGAGGAGAGGGTTACATGGAAGAAAATAACTATTCCTATTGCGGAATCTTAACAGAAAATGTGAGTGTGTTAACAAGTTACAGAGCTGTGTGGTCGGATTAGTATTATGTCGTAAACTGCGTGCAAGACGGGACCAGAATGCAAGTCATTAGTAGCACTATCTATTCCATGGCCCTGTTTCATCTACTAAATCCTATAGAGAAACTGTAGATAATGAATATAATACTTTACTTTTAAGGGAAAGTAATTCACACTAAGACAGTCGATCTGCGATACATGGAGGAGTTGTATTTCATTCATCATTCTAACTTTGTATTCAAAACGTGGCTTTCCACAGCTACATATTTTTGGCGTATTCACCCATCCTTAAACACGTCTATTTCTCAAAACATAGTTTGTCTCTTTTCTGCCTGGACTTACCTGTATCGCCTAAACATTTGTATTCAGCCATGAGCTGATACTGATTACTTATGTTTGGCAGTTGCCAGAAAATCACTGGTGAAGCTGAAGCTAAAAGGTTGATATAAAAGACGAACAGAAAAACAGAAGAGAACAAAATAAAACATAACATTTAACCCCTTCAAGCCCCTCCGTTCTTGCCCTTCATCCCATCACTTCCTTGTTCCTTACTCCCGACGATTTACTTCTTTTGCTTTTTTTCTATAGACGGCTCGCCTATCTTCTTGATCTTCTCCAAATTCCTTCCCATGTAGGTTCGGCACATAAAATCAACTGGATTTTTTTCGCAGCAATATATACAGACCTTGCCAAAATCACATATCATAAGATTATGCTGGTAACTGGATGACTTTTGTATTGCTGCATGTATCTGGAGTTGATTGAAGCATTGCATCGTCCTGTCCATGTCCTGGCGCCGGACTGAATCATTCTTGTCCCCTAGAACTCCAAGCACACCTAGCAGCCCGAGATTATAGCCACGATCATGCATTGATTGTGCATGGTGTATGCGATCACAAAATAGGCAGTGAACTCGTCCACAACTTATGCATGATGACAGACCTCGGCCTAAACACAAACAATCTGGCTCACAAATACACCATGGGTTAAGATCTTCGAGATCAGGGTTATAAGGCACTGTGAGGTTGCCCGGAACCCCAGATCTTGGACGCTTCTTGACATTCTGCCTTTCCCCATCGCTGTCGGCGACAACGTTCTTCCCTTTATCCATTTCTGCTCCCGAGCTGAGCCGGAATCGGGCTGGCGCTTCCCTGCTAAGCCTGAACTCAAGAGGTCGAGAAATCCTGAAGGCGGAGCTTCACACTTCGTCTTCTCCTCGTTATCACTGTGCTATAACCTTTAGGGTTACGAAATCCATCTATCTATCTATCTATCTATCTATCTAAATTCCCGCTTCTTTATTACGCCCGTCTGTCTTAAATGCTGGTCTTGTCTTATCCTGACCTTCGGGTTTTCGTGTGCGTATATCCGCCACCTGCCCCTATCTGCTTCACTGACATACGTATGTTTTCCTCCCCTTCTCTATATTTTCATTATTACCTTTTTCCTAGGTCTAATGATTATCTCGACACGTCGGACCGGTCATACGTGCTGATTCCCTATATTTTATTTTATATTTTTATTATTATTTTCTCACGGCCTCTCCCGATTTTGCCACGTATCCCATCCCTTTTCGTTATTCAAGCGAATTTAAATTCAATTATCTGACATTTTATATTATATTATGTTATGCACCCCCCTTTTTTTTTTTTTTTAATAGCGGTTATGTAGTTTGAAATCGCCGAGTGCCAGAATCCCGACTTCCTTTCCCTGGTGTTTCCCTTTATGCGAGCTTCCACCATCTTCCTATGATCCAACAATGCCATATTATGATACTGATGTGTTTAATCTGTTCTATTATTTTGTGATGCCTTCACTCGTCAAAGCTGCCACAAAGAGTGGAATGCTGCAGGTCAGCAAATCTTAAACCTATGCTCATCATTAAATATGATTATTTTTAATGGAACCCGCCATGCTGGATCTGCTGGTTACACATTCAGAAATGAGACTACAGAGAAGTTTACTTACTCAGTCTTAGATTATGTGATTGGCGAACCTCATATGTTGTGCATGATTCAAGACTTCCGGATTGGAGTCTTTGTAGAGGAAAGCGACCATGCCCCTCTTTTGTTTAGGCTGGCTGCGCACAGGTCCCAACAATTAAAGCACCATAGGACATGTATCAAATACAGAGAGTCTCAGAAGCAGGCTTTTCATCATGAGATACTGTTGGGGCTGCCGAGTATAAGGGCTCTCCGTAATATTCATGCACGCGCCATTGCTCTCAATGCATTGTTGACAAGTAGTGCAAGACAAGTGTATGGTGAACACCATTTGAAAACTGGTACGCAGCCAAGGAAGGCCTGGTATGACACAGAATTAAAACTTGCTAAGAGGCAAATCGATAACCCATCTAAGCTGCATGCTTACAGGAGCTTGGTGAAGAAGAAGAAGAAAGCTTAGATACTTGCGCAGCAAGAAAAACTTGAGCATAAGGCAAAATATTCTGGAAAGTGGTTCTGGAAGCAGCTATCTCCTCCAACCAAAGAGCTGGCCCTGACGGATTTGCAGGTTTGGAAAACTTACGCTCTACACTTGTATTTCAAAGGGGAAGATAAGCTGAGCATACCTATAGAAGCCCATCCTAGTTTTGCAGTCACCCTTGAGGATGTTAAGAAGGGAATTGATGGGCTAGCTCTGGGAAAGCACGTGGATATTGACGGGTTGTTGGCAGAACATCTCAAGGATGGTGGAGACGAATTGGCTGGCCTGATTTCAGAATTATATAACCAAGCTATTACAGAGGGGTTTCCGGAGGCCTGGACCACCAGTTTGATCTACCCAATACATAAACAAGGTGATGTGTTGCAGCCAAATAACTACAGGACTATCATGATCAGCCCCATACTTGCTAAGCTATTTGGCAAGATTTTTGATTCTAAGCTCACAATATGGGCGGAGGCGCATGGTTTAAGAGCGCGAGGGCAAGCAGGATTCCGGCGTGGTTTCTCTACTATAGATCATTTGCTCACACTTCGTACTATGATAGAGGAGGCCAGATCACAAGGGAAACCACTGCTCTGCTGCTTTGTTGATTTTGCTAAAGCATTCGACACGGTGCCTCGTCAGAAACTCTTGAATAGGTTAATCCAGCTTGGTGTGCCTAGTGAATGGGTTCAAGCCATAGGCAGGTTATACGAATCAGTCCGTGGAAGGGTTGTGACTCCGTCTGGCATGTCTGACTTAATTGTCAGTGACGTGGGAGTAAAACAAGGCTGCACTCTTTCTCCTACCTTGTTTGGGCTCTATATTGACCAACTGGAGAATTTTCTTAAAGAATCGGTTCTTTGCTTCCCGCCTTTTCCATAAACCGGTAATCCTTCTTTTATATGCTTTGATGACCTACTCTTATGCTCTCACTTTCGATTGGCGGGCTTACAAGGGCAACTAGATGTCTTTGTATGAATTTTGCTCACAATTTGAGCTTGTAGTTAATCTGGGAAAGACTAAGGTTCTGGGCTTTGGGACGCAGACAAATGCTTTGAATTACCATGGGCATGTGGTAGAACAAGCCCAATCCTACAAATATCTGGGTCATGAAGTGTTCAGGGCGTAGGCCATGGACAAAAGGGGTAGATATCGAATTGCAAATGACCTTGAAAGCGTTTTTCGAATGGCAAATATGTGCCGGTCGGGCTCACATCACCTATTGGCCATTGTGGAAGAAACTCTTTGAGGCAATCGGGTCATGCCGCTTATTCTATATGCTAGTGAAATCACGGGGTCCATCGCTATGTTGTTCTAAATGGCAAGAAATTGAAGCAATTCAAAAAACATGGCTGCACATGACTCTGAAGGTGAAAAGAGCAGTTCCATATGAGATAATGTTATACGATTGTGGTTCTTATCCATTGGAAATACAATCCATGTGTAACACTCTCAGATATCTTGATCAGAAGCAGCAAGCAAAGGATGGCTCTCTTGTAAGGCTAGCACTTAACGCTGCAGTGAAGCTTGAAGCAGATGGCAAAAATTGCTGGTATAAGGATTTACAAAGCTGGTTTACTCGATGGGGGCTCACTATTTGTTCTTATACAAAAGAGTTCAAGGCACACGCCTTCTTGGCATACTGTGAGGTGTCTTCCAAAAAGAAACTCCAATATTACATCAGGGATTTCAATCCCGGACGTACCCACAGCATACAACCATATTTGTCCCTTCATAGCATGTTTCCGGGGCAAATCGGATCGATTGCGCGCATGCGCATGAGCTCCCACTGTCTAATGATTGAAAAGGGAAGGTGGTTGAAAATTGCAGAAGATCAGAGGATATGTGTCTGTAAGGAGGATGTGGAGACTGAGAAGCATGCTATATATTTTTGCCGCAGCCATGACACTCTTCGTGCCAAGTATCACATGATTGACTGGAGCATGCCTTTGGATGAATTATTTCAACATATTCCTTCGCTTCCACATTTAGGAAATTTCCTCCGAGAGCTTCTGGTTTACATTGAGCATCGTTGAGAGGCTTGATTCTCTCATATTATGATGATTGTACTAGATCCTGATTTCTTTGTCCCATAGCCTAAGGGCTCCCGTGGACGTTAATAAAATTTATTATTATTATTATTATAATCATACACAGACAATCGGCTACTCCCTCTCAACCCGAACACGATTATTATATTTCTAATCTACACTATTTTGCATACAGAGATGTACTCACCTGGTATCGCTATCCATCGCCCATCGCCCCCATCGCCCATCGCCCATCGTTGAATACAAAGTGTTGAATACAAAGTGTTACATGAGGACAAATATATGAATGTATATGCTGTTCCTTTTCCACTAAGTGATGGCTTGGGGATAGGCGGTCTTGTTCCGAGGATGGGAAAGGACGGCTCAAACTGCAACAAACCTGTCATGTGCAAAATGTTATAGTACACAACGAAATCACAGAAGTAAAAAGGATGAAGCATGGGGAATTGAACCCCACCAATGCCAATCGGTCCCAGAATGCTTCACACATTCGAAATTCACAAGACTCAAAGAAAATGATGTTGATAACCTCAGTCATTTCTGGAGGTCCTTCATCCTTAAGTTGCACTTTAGAGGGCAGTCAGAAGGGCAAGGAATGCTCATCCACTAGCAAAGCCCAGGGGTATTGCTGCAAGGAAAATTGTCGTAGCTGTAGACAACATATGCATTTTGCACAGCCATGGCTAGCAGCAATACCATAGCCGCATGAACTAGCATGGACGCCATAGCTAAGCTTGAGCTTGAGCTTGACTTGAACTTGCAGAGCGGCATCAAACTTGTAGAATTATCATATTTGGATGTATTTCACCATGAAGACTAGAACTTGAGATATATTAGTTATAATACTGAAATATGACTTGTTATTAAAATCAAACTTAGGAGATTTATTGGAAATCAACGAGTGAGACCTTTTTTCTATTGAAAGGGCACTAAGGCAAATAAAAAAAGGGGGTCACGGTTGTAGAGACGGACGTATTGGAAGCGGCCGACTAGGGCAGTAGATAGGAAAGGAGCAGGCAGCCGGACCAGAGCATTCAAGGCATTAGGATCAGATCATTCTGGCCAGAAAAGGAGCCGAATCAGTTCAGGAGATTAGATCACAGGAGCAGCGGATTACATTGGGCATTGCGAGCAGTAAAGAGTAGAAGAGCAGATTCAAACAGAGCAGAGGAGGAATTCAACAAGTCCGACCATTATTCCGGAAGAGAGTAGTTCGTCCAGCTTTCCAGGAAACCGTGAAGCCCTGCCATAGTTCTGCCCTTGCCCACCGGGTTCTTTAGGTTAGCAAACAACCTAGCTTCTTCAGCTTATGATTTCAGAAATAACTTAAACTTTGAGGATGCACGTAGTTTAATCTACAATTGAAGACCAAAATCAGAGAGCTTACTGAAATAAGACGAATCTGTTTAGAAGTCCCTTGCCGTAAACGATCCGAAGCAACCCGATTTGAGAGTAGGAGCAGCTACAAAAGATGTGGACTCTTAAATATGCATGCATTCAAGATCATATAGCAGAGTTGTCACCAGGATGTGGCATAGCTGTCTCCAGGCGAATTTCGACAGCAAAAAACAGCCGAAAGATTCTGCAATGTGGCAAGAAGAGCTCGAGCATGGCTGCCATAGCCAGATTAGATTGGAGCGACTGCCATATGTTTGAAGGATTGCTGAAAAGAAAAAACGTGGCAACAAAAGGGAAAACTGGATTGCAGCGCAGAACCACGAAAATAAAAGAAAAATGTGAAACACAATTACATATGTTTAGATAGGCATCGGCTCATTAAAGTAATGCTGCCACAGAAATCCCTTCTAGGAACTTGAGCTCCATATTTCCAATCCTTAATATCTAGTATAATAACATGAGATTTCTTTTGTATTTCTGTACGATATTTATTAAGGTTTTTCTATGATTTTGTTGTCGTATTCAACTAGGTGTACTAAATAGTATTTCTAGAGTGCTCCGTTTCTTGGCCGTTGATTTTTTATAAGAGGTAGAATTGGATGGCCGTGATTAAATTTATCTATATACCACAGGCTGGACCACAATGATTTTTTTATATCTACCATTCAACCATCGAACCCTTTTATTTAGGATTTCTGTTGGCCTTGATTTCTGTTGGCTATGGCAGATTGCAAAGGCAAAGAAGACTGATTCTGAAACTGATTGCTATGGCAGATTGCTCTGATGTCCCAAGTGGAGGAAGAACATGCTCATGTATAATCTGCTATGCCGTTGTAATCCAAGTATGGCTCAAAATATCATATACAATCAGCTTGCTTGCCATCTTTCTAGACTTTCCTTCTGCTTCTGGCGCTTTTCTCAGATCTGGTTTTTTCAGTTTTATCTCATCATTTGCAAAAACTAGGGTTTATAAAACAGCAAAAAGCTATCCGACTTTTGCAGTCTGGTTCTCCAAGGTAGGTTGAGCTAAACGAGGAAGAGGAACGGAGCTAGATGCAAAAATTTTGATAGCAGGTCCTCTCCATGGCCTCTCCTCGGGAACAAGGCTTCTATATGCCCACAGAATGGGAGCCTCACTATCAGTGCTGGATGGGTTGGCCGGTAATCTTTCTTATGTTTTTTGTTGTCAACGGTTTTCCATTTGATCGTGCATAACTTTAACTATTCCATGTGGATAATTTAGGAACATACGATAATCGGAGGGACAATGCGCTTTTTGCACGTAAGGCATTTGTAGAAGTTCTTTGTTGCGATTTCTCAATTTGAATTAAGTTCTTGTTTGTGCTAGTCTTTGAACAGTATTTATTTCTTTGTGGAGAACTTTATGCATTCTTTTTTTAAAGGGAGTTATTTGAACGGCAATGGCATTCATCTCTTTTCAGTGGGAAAATGCCCGAAACCAATTGCCAAGCAAAATACGAGTTATGGAGATGGGCATGAACGATTCTTGGTTTAGAGATATAGGGCGAACTGTAATTATCATACATCATCACGGATTGTCTAGACTTGGTGTAACACTCATGCAAGACTGCCATACATGTTTCTTAGATGAAAAAAATGCAATCTTGGCATCTCAAGAAGAGGTCCCATTATGATTTTAAATCATATTTCCTTTTTCATTCTATGAACATTTTTGGTCTACGCAGATACAAATGCTAGTTATCATCTGGCTTATTGTTGCCATTACTTTTCTATTTGTGTTTCCTCTTTGTGAAATTAAACATGTTCTACATATGCGCCATATGGTTATGAATGCTTGCCATGGTACAAGACTTGTTGTAACAGCATCAGATCCAGTTTCTTTCTTATCTGATCTTATAGTAGAGCAAGGGTTTGAAAATTCGTCCACTATGGCAGAGCGGGGAACAAATGCAACACATATACGAACCTGGTTTGTATTCTCTTCACTCCATCTCTTATTTCGTTGTTTACCGCAGCATCACGGATTATCTAGGCTTAGTGTAAGACTCATGCAAGACTGCCATAACATGATTCTTTAGATGAAAAAATTGCAATCTTGGCACCTTAAGAAGAGGTGCCACTATGATTTTAAATCGTATTTTCCTCTTTGATCCTATGAATATTTTTGATCTACGCAAATGCCAATGCTAGTTATGATCTGGCTTATTGTTGCCATTATTTTCCTATTCGTGCTTCCTTTTTGTGAAATTAAACATGTTCTACATATGCGCCATATGGTTATGAATGCTTGCCATGGCACAAGTCTTGTTGTAACAGCATGGGAGCCATAAAGGATCATTTATCAATGTGAGAGACTTTTCAAGTGTTTGAACATCTTATTCTGTTTAAAATGTTTCAGTCTTTGTTCCCAGTTATTATGCTAATATGTGTGTGCCACTTGAAAAATCAAAGGAGGGAGATACACTCTAAACTTGTATATTGTGGGTTGAAGATGATCTCTTTGTGTGCAACACTTTTCATATGTCTACCAGATATGGCTGATACACTCTAAACTTGTATATTGTTGGGTTGAAGATGATTTTTTTGTGTGCAGCACTTTAATTCATATGTCTACCAGATATGGCTCTTTAGCAGAAGTTGTGGATGTTTTTGTAGAAGTTGTGGATGCAAATGCTAGGAATATACCACGATCTTTCTAAAGTGGGACCAGTAACAAATCTTGCTCCTCCTCTTGGCATCATGTTCATAAGTTGTATTCTAATTATGCGATTCTTTTATCAGTAAGCTTGCAATTTCTTAGATACCTTTATTTTTACCTTCTATTAGTTCTAAGATTTCACATGCAGCTTACTCATAATATCCTATGCTAAATATTCTTGCTTTGGTATTCCTATTTGGCATTTGTTTATTTCATCCTAAGTTTTTTGTTCGTTCGTTTGAATCTATGATGACTTTTACGTCTTCTCCTTGTTTTTTTGTCCCTGGGCCCAAATTTTTTTTTTGTCATATAACAACTAACATATAATATTAATTAACACAAACCATTACATTTACCAATTTAAAATTAAAACCCCCCTAAAATCCCCTTTGGTTTGGGTGCATATTCACACGGGGGGTGACGTAGGGCAGCGAGAGCCCCTAAAATCATATTATACATGTACAAAATCAACACCATATAGTACATTGCCTCAAATCTTATAATATTTTACAAATTGTGTTATACAGTATACCAAAACTTGTACATGCATACCCCACAAACGAGGATCTCTATGTATGGGCTAGATCAAGGAATAAAGGGCATATATGCTTATCCAACAGCTCTCGATGCCCGGAGTCACCCCCCGTGTGAATATGCACCCAAACCAAAGGGGGTTTCAGGGGGGTTTTAATTTAAAATTGGTAAATGTAATGGTTTGTGTTAATTAATATGAGACATGTTCCAATATTGAGCTCCATTATTACCGTGTCTTTGCGTAGCATGGAATAGTCTTAATCACTATAAATATTGGCTTAGATATTGGCATGCCCTGCCACCATAAATAAATATTCAACCTTGAGTTTGGCATTGCCATAATACCACCACAATTAACTTTTTATGAATCCATACGTGTCATAAATGTGACCATTGTGAAACCCCCAAGGCCACTTTATTTTTAAAGGTAGTCATAGATATGACCTTTATGAAAGCAAAAGGCCATTTTATTCTTAATAGTACAATGTTCTCCCCAAAGGATTTCCATTGCATTCAATTTCCAACAATTCCAATTTCACCATATGTTAAATTCTATTTACAATATTCCATATTATAGACATCACCTTCATTCCATAACCATTTAACAACTTGAGCATGTTATAATGTGTTTTTTCACAAATTTCTAGATTTCCATCTCTTTTTCTTTTTCTTTTTCTTTTTCTTTTTCTTTTTCTTTTTCTTTTTCTTTTTTTTTCTTTTTTTTTTGATGATGTTCTCACAAAGACTATGTACAATTAAAGTTCAAAAACAATTAAAGGACTTCGTTCAGAGTGAGCACATATTTCCCAATACCTACCCTGGGTTTTTAAGCCAGGCCACATCAGGTACTCCTCCCATGTATAAGTGATTTCAAATGTAATCAATCTACTCAGGTTAGCAATTTAATCATATATTCATATCAGTGTTCATATGTTCATTTTTCGGATGTTTTAGGCATAATAGCTTCAGCATTTACTTTTCCAATAGAACTTTTCATTTTTTTTCACATCAAGATTCATGTATTAGTTTTAAAGATAAATTCACTTATAGTTCCAATATATCAACATTCATATTCATTTACTGCTCAACATGTCAACTTAGGTCATTTCCGTCTTCCATTCTCAAATACTATCTTAAAATTTCATATTAAAATTTCATAGACAATAAATTCAACATAATAACTCTCTTTTCAACTGTGTTTTCAAGCAAATTTTCAATCCCTTTATCCAAGCAAATATCTTATATTCGTTAGAAACTTTATATCCATAAGCTATCACTTATATGCAGGTCATTATGCCCTTGCATAACACCCAAAGGAAAGGATTCAATATTTTTCCTTTCTTAAGATGCCCATGATCCTTAGCCACTGCAACACAGTCTATCAATGGTCCAGTGTTGCAATAAAAAAGGGAGATCTCACCCATTTTTTGTCCATGTCTTGATGATATCCACATTCCTCTCGTGGTCCATAGCCACATTCTTCACGTGGTCCACCAATTGTAACAAATCCAACTGAAAACAAGTCCAGAAGAGAATGTTTTGGTTACCTGCACCCAAACTGATAGCCTGAGGAAATCCTGAAGGATGAAGGAAAGACAAGGACAGAAGCGTAAGCACCTACTAGCTCCTAGAGAGTGAACTAAGAAGAATGAGGCGTGACTATGGCTAATATAGAGTGCCATGTCAGCAACAAGTGATGACTCAGCATGCACAGTCATCATCATACTCTAACACAAACAATGCATAAGTTAGCAAGTTCATGGTAACTACACAAGGGGCGTCAGGTAAGCAGTAAAACATTCTGGCTCATCGCCCTTCACCTATTATTTTCAGTGAGAACAACAAACATTTGAATGCATATTCTCGTAGTATCAGTTATTACCATCCAATTCAAATATTGGATCATGCAAAACAAGCTGTTATATCTGCCCTGTATTTCAAGTTAAAGGCAGTGACACATCTGCTCCAAAACTCAAGGACATGCAGCACTCGATCTATGAGTTAAATCAGACAAACAGCATATCCATTCACCATACTTCCACTTTACACAAGCGTACATATTTAATCAATTATATAACCTTAAAAGGTCTTAATTTCAGCATAATCATAGCTGCTTACCCCAGCAGTTTAAATACAAATGTCATATTGTTATATGATCTTATGCCTCAGTTCACTTACAAGTAGTAATCCAGCATAAATATAGCTCAGCATTAAGCCATGTCAGCTCTCTAAGGCATAGCAATATAGTACTTATGTGCAAACTACCATATTTAGAAGACATGCACGCCCAAAAGTCCTTTGCATGGCAATGGAGCAGCTTCAAAACACCATATAACCCACTAGAAAATTAACAGACGTACACCAGCAGTAGCATTATTAGCAATAGCCCTAAACCAGAATAAGAAGATGTAACTAAGAGCTTTGGTACATCATACTTTAACCATAGTGTATACAACCCAACAGTCTCAATGCATTGTATCAGCAAGCTTATGCTCATGAGATCCCATATAATATGTGCTCAGAGCCTGTATTCTTATTTAGAATATAAGGATAGACATGTGCTTATAACTAGCAAATACGGTGGGGCATTTACGAACCCAACTACTATGCATCTAATCCAACTACTATCCAACTAACCCAACTGCCACATAATTAACTTCTGATGCATAAACTACATCGTAATCATCATTTAAGCTCCATGTCTTTATTTGCCTGTGAATTTAGCACATTCTTCACCGAAAACAGCAAAATTAACTGACCTGATTAGGAGCTCCACAAATTTGGGCATTTGCATTGCTTCACCATCATATGGTCTTTTGTTGAAGCAGCCCATTTTGATTTTTTTGAGGAAAGAGCACTCTGCGCCATGTTCATCTTGCCAAGGGTATGTTGCACATGCCTTTTGGCATATCTAACTCCTGAACATACAAGCCATCAATCCACGGATTATGAGAGCACCAAGATCCCCTTGCAGCTCGATTTTTATCCCTAAGAGATGCCTATGCCCAGCAGAGCTTCGGGATATCATCTACTTCATGCATAGCTCCGCTTCATCTGTTTCCCATGAAATCGCAGCAGCAAGTTGGATCAAATGAAAACGTGGAAGTCACATAATAGATCATAATCTGACTAGATCATAATCTTCATTGCCAGTTACATGCCATATAAGGACACCCATTCACAAAAGAGGATTGGCGCCATAGCCGTTCCTCCCGAAACCTAGAAATAATAAAGATAGGACCTTAGAGTTTTGCCCTTTGGCCATAATATTTTCCATGAGATTCCAAGGCCACCAAATCCGGAATGCCAACTTAAAGAAGGTACCACACATTATCGATTTGATGCCATACGTGCCACAAATGCTATCGTTGTAAGCTAATTTTAAGCCTACGAAACCCAACTAGGCAATAAATAGTAGTGGCAACTTTAATTTCTAATGCCATCACTTCATGCATAGGAGATATACCCCAAAAAACCTTAGAATTGCATTTACATGCAACCCTTTACGAAAAACAATTTCTAGGAACTTTCCCATCAAACAAAATACAATAAAGGAATCAATTATAATCAAAGTTCATATAACTTCAATTGTTTCTTTTCCTCACTATGCACTTAAAATGCACTTGTACTTTTGCCTCACCACCATATCAGCCAAGTGGAAAATTCATTACTCCATACAAATACCAATATTGTAATATCTCTATTATCTCAAAATCTGAATCCAAATTTTACATCTTCTTCTTTTTCTTTTTCTTTTTCTTTTTCTTTTTCTTTTTCTTTTTCTTTTTCTTTTTCTTTTTGTTTTTCTTTTTCTTTTTCTTTTTCTCCCACATCCCTCCCTCGGGATGCAGGGCCCATCATTTTATAGGAGGTAGGACCCCCCATAAAAGGAGGGGTCCTACATCCTTACTCAGAAACAGAAAATTAATACTTTTTTCATTGATGTTATACATCAAACCAAGACATGTATTTCCCATAATCAGCCTTCTTATGCTTTCTACTAAGTCGTCATTTTCAAAACCATTATCCATAGATTCCGGTAATAATAGCTTTAGGTCCTCCTTAGCCCTAATAGAACTGCTGGTTACATATAGCAAGGGTAAGAGCATAGGACCAAATTTCAATGCCAGCACAGTGGGCCCGTTACATTTGAATATTACTTGGATGTGGCACATTGTGCCAACATCCAGTTCTTAACTGGTACGGGTCTTCTGGTGCTATGGACCATAAGCCCTGACTAGCTAAGACAATCTTTAAATAATATATTTTACATCTAGAGCAAGGTAAATAATATTCACCCTAACCTGGTATCTGGTATGCCGCACAAATGTTTTTGTAAGATCCCCCTTCTTTAGCATAAAAAATACTCGCATATTATATTGCAGGCAATACAGCACCATAAAGATTGGACAGCCATATTGAAAGCGTTTTCGCTAGCCAATACAAATTAGCTAGATGTATCAGCCACCAACCCATACTCAGATTAGCTGGTTGTATCAGCCAACACGCATTCTGCTATAATAAATCATTATAGCAGTTAGTTATGCCAAAACCAAATACAGAAACAGCATAATTTCATGGTTTCAGAAATGATGTGTTTGCTGGATACCTCCACCAAATAGATGTCACAACTTTTTCTTGATGATGTTCTCACAAAGACTATGTACAATTAAAGTTCAAAAACAATTAAAGGACTTCGTTCAGAGTGAGCACATATTTCCCAATACCTACCCTGGGTTTTTAAGCCAGGCCACATCAGGTACTCCTACTCCCATGTATAAGTGATTTCAAATGTAATCAATCTACTCAGGTTAGCAATTTAATCATATATTCATATCAGTGTTCATATGTTCATTTTTCGGATGTTTTAGGCATAATAGCTTCAGCATTTACTTTTCCAATAGAACTTTTCATTTTTTTTCACATCAAGATTCATGTATTAGTTTTAAAGATAAATTCACTTATAGTTCCAATATATTTTCTTTTTCTTTTCCTTTTTCTTTTTTTGTAAGGGGTTCTATTAGCTTTATTATCTACTTACAACATTTGTGGCCAATCTTTTAAACAAGTCAGATTCAGTCTCTCATCTCTTGTAACTATTTAGGATCTTTAGATATGAATACTAAAACCTCTACCTAAGAAGCTTTTGGAAATAAGAGGTGCAAGAACAAGAAAATCAAGCTTGCAAGTTGGATTAATTGAGATAGAAGCGTTGCAGAGTTTGAGTACAAAATACTCCCAATTAAGACGGGCATTCAAGGTAAAGTTTTCTTAGTATACTTACAAATCCATGGATTTCCCCTGCATGTGATGCTCCCTGAACATATACGACACTCGGGCGTATACATACGGGGACTTCCCCCTCCCATGGCAACCAACTCGCCATGAGCAGGGCCCTCCGTCTAACTCGGACCATCTAAGGAAAGATGCTCGAGTGAAGGAAACAGAGGTGTCATTCGGCCCACGCCTTCAATGGGACTCCTATGTCGCGGAAGCGTGCATACAAGGTTAGCATACAGCATAATCATATCATAAATAACCACCACGAAGGGTGGCACATCCATCCAACTGATAATAACAGAGAAGATGCATTTAATACTAGAGAAAACACCCCAAAACCCATGGTTCTACCCTGGCTCAGACTCCAGTGAGGATCGACTGACGGCTAGGTCTCAAGAGATCAGCGGACCGAATCTTGGCATGGCGTTGGCTGGCATAGAACATCGGCTAGGGTTGTCCACTCCATCCACCCCTCCTGTGCACACTTTGCAGATGAGTCGAATCATGCTATGGCATCACTATAGCCTTCCGGAGACGCAGACTCAAGGTACCACCCTTCGAGTCCACTCCAGGTTACATCTCCCTGGTCCGATGAGGCAGGTCGAGGAAGTCATCCTGGCAGTACTCGGCAAGGTCATAGAGGACCTCTATCTTTCGGCGGCCCCGCATATCAGCAATGACGCGGTAAGCCCACATAATGTCCTCGAGAATAAGATACTCTTGATTGTTCAAGGGTACGGTAGGGAGGAGGTTTAGCCCTTCGAGCTTGAGGGCTTTATCTCGACCTGCCGGTGCTTCGGTGGCTAGCTTCCTTCACCGTGCAAAATCCTGCTCGTTGACGACTTCATCGCCCTCCGGGTCAGGGGGTACTGGTGTAGTAGACTGCTCTCTGCGGCTATCTGCTCATCCTTTATGTACTGGTCCATGATGATGGCCAGCGCAAATCGAGCCTCAAAACAGAGTTCTCGATCTATAGTGATGATAGGGAGGTCGGTCCCTCTCCTCCTAATGCCCTTAATGACATTCCGGGCATGATCATCGCCTCCCAACATCTCGAGAAAGGTGTGGAAGTCGAGGTAGAGCTGTGAGTCGTCTTCATTGAAGACACAAGCAGGCACGATCTCCTCACAGTAGAACTGAAGAAAAGCAGCGTAGTCGGGGTGCGCTTGCATGTTGTGGATGAGATCCACTTGCTGGAGCAGATGAGGATGAAGAAGATCAAAGGGAACCGCGGGGTCCCAGTGCTCACCATCCAGGTACCACTGTTCTAGAGTTGGGCGAGCCATGAGGGAGAAGGCGCAAAGGAGGAGGAGACAAACTCTAAAAGAAAAAACGAAAATGAAACCCTAATGGGCCAAAAAGTGGCTTTATACTTTTCGGCACATTTTCCTAGGTTATATAAAAAAAATATTAATTACTTAATAATTTACATTTAAATATGCACCAAGTGGCAAAAAGACATGATTTTAAGTGTATGGCTTCAAAAAAAATATTTTACATAGATACATACCACAAAATTTTTACAATAGAACAAAGAAAGTTCCAACAGTCAGCGAAATTCCCCTCGGATCCTTCTTGCAAGCTGGATACCCTTGGGCATTATGGTAACTCTTTTAGCATGAATTGCACAGAGGTTAGCATCACTCAAAATTTCCACAAGGTATGCCTCAGCGGCTTCCTGAAGTGCAAGCAAAGCGAATGCCTGGAACCTCAGATCGGTCTTGAAGTCTTGGGCAATTTCCCGGACCAGACGCTGAAAAGGCAGGCGGCGTATCAAAGGCTCCGCTGTCTTCTGATATTTCCGAATCTCCCTGAGAGCTACCGTATCGGGTCGGAATCTATGAGGCTTCCTGGGCTTAGCAGGTGGCCGGGGCAGGGGTAAAGACTTCCCACCAGTCGTCGGATGTTTCGCCCTCTGAACAATCTGCTCCTGTCGCTGAGCCGACGTGTTCTTTCCGATTTGGGCATCCTTCTGTAGTCGGGTCTTATAACCGACGCCTCCCCGTGTGGGCTTCGTAAGCTTCCTCTTCCTGTTACCCCATCTTCCCTATGTTTCCTGCACAGCATGTTGGTCTCCTTCCTGAACCACAGGTTGATCTCTTTGCTGAACAACAGTTTGATCCGCGCCCTGCTGTGTTCGGGCAACCTCCTCTGCTCTACGGACCCTCTCTCTCTCAGCATCCCGGGCCTCTTTGTCCTGGCGCACCTGTATTCGCCTTGCAATCTCCGTATGGTACCGGGCCGGGTGAGCTCGCATGTCAGCTTGCACAAGGTCCATGCGGTTCTGGGTGAAGCTAGGTGGAACATTTTCGAAGATAAAGCTATATAGTTCTTCATTCCAAAAGAAAGGGGGAAGATTGTAATGGTCCCTGTGCATAAGCACATGGCCTTTACCAAGGTAATAAAAACGGCTAGCCCGCTCTTCTGGTAGGCCACTAGCTATCTGCTGGAGGCCCTCTACCCTAGCAAGGTGCAAAATCCGTTGGGCCTCCATCCGGATAAGCTCCACGAGATCCTTCTCTTGGCTGGCTAGTGGATAAAACTTAACAATGGCCCAAGCTTGATCAGGCTGCTCCACAAGAGTGTAAGGTTGGTCTGCAGCATTCAGCTTCATGAGGAAGCGTTCATTGAAATGGAAGATTGGGTAGAGGATTCTATGGCTCTCAGTGAAATGGGTCACGAGCAGGTCTAGAACAGTGTCGATCATATCACTATCATCAGAGAGATGGTCTACTAGGACGCTATACAGCTAGAAGACATTCGCCTTCTTTAGGTCCACGGTGAGCTTAAAGCGCGGCATCATGGCACTAGCGCATGCAAGTGGCAAGGAAATGGGCGCTTAGTGTAGGGTAGGTGGCGCTAGGGTCAGAAGGGAGACGCTAGGCGGTTAGGGTGGCAACAGGGTAGCATGCAAGGTCGGCTATGGCGACGGGCGAGCTCTACTCCGGCGGCTATGGCGGCAGGAAGACGTCCCAACGAACACACTTTTCAAAAAGAAACACAAATTTGAATCTAAACTTTTTAACTTTTTTTTTTTTGAAAGTTTTTCTAAATAAAAAAAAAAAAAAAAAAAAAAAAAAGACGCGTATTTTTATACGCGGAACCGTATGGGGCGCTGCTAGTGTTATACGCCCTTAACTTTTCGAGAAAAACACCTCATCTGACAGCAACGCCCCTTTTGCTTTTTCACCTTGCTGTCGCCATTTCGCCCTCGGGTAACGTGCCCCCTAGGGTATTTGGGAGGTGCCCGATCCATTGGAACCATTTTCGCCTTCATCCGAGCTACCTACAAAAAGTTATGGCCCTTCTAAACTTGGGTCCTCCAGTCGCCCTAAACTCCTTAAAACTTACAATTTATTACATCAACCTAGCACAAAACCAAACATCGAAGAGTTAAACAGTCCAACTAGCTTAAACTCCCACCTAACTACCGAACTAACGAGTTAAGGGTTTGGTCAGTGCTATGATTTCGGGCTACCAAAATCATGGCTCTGATACCACTGGACGCTCCCTGAACATATACGACACTCGGGCGTATACATACGGGGACTTCCCCCTCCCATGGCAACCAACTCGCCATGAGCAGGGCCCTCCGTCTAACTCGGACCATCTAAGGAAAGATGCTCGAGTGAAGGACACAGAGGTGTCATTCGGCCCATGCCTTCAATGGGACTCCTATGTCGCGGAAGCGTGCATACAAGGTTAGCATACAGCATAATCATATCATAAATAACCACCACGAAGGGTGGCACATCCATCCAACTGATAATAACAGAGAAGATGCATTTAATACTAGAGAAAACACCCCAAAACCCATGGTTCTACCCTGGCTCAGACTCCAGTGAGGATCGACTGACGGCTAGGTCTCAAGAGATCAGCGGACCGAATCTTGGCATGGCGTTGGCTGGCATAGAACATCGGCTAGGGTTGTCCACTCCATCTGCCCCTCATGTGCACACTTTGCAGATGAGTCGAATCATGCTATGGCATCACTATAGCTTTCCGGAGACGCAGACTCAAGGGACCACCCTTCGAGTCCACTCCAGGTTACATCTCCCTGGTCCGATGAGGCAGGTCGGGGAAGTGTCCCCTTCCAGGATAGCAGCAGTTCCATGGGTGAGCTAGAGAATACGTGCCGCATCAGCGACCCCCGCATCCGTACCCGACCTACTCCCCTAACTTTATCTTCAAAGTACAGGATGCCCCATACGGGTCACACCTCTGCATCCAGGGAGTGTCAGACCCATACCCGGCCCTCTACGTGACCGGCTATCAGGCCTAGCCCACTGTAGGAGTCTCAGGAGCCTTTTATGTTCGTGCAAGACCCCACCCCCACTTCACCACTGCGTCCCTTCTCTGGTGCTGAGCAATTCCATAGCATCCACGGCTCGGTGGTCTCTTGTGCACAGGCCGCAATAATTGGGAATTAAGGGAACTGCTAGGAGCATACTAAGAGCATAAGGCACAGAGGTCTCTATCCCCCCCTTTTAACCCCTGCTTTGCGGAAGGCTAACAGAGATACTACCATAGCTAGATTCATCCATCCATACATAACAAAGCATAATCCATAATTGAAATATAATCCTAAGTATCAAAGAAGGGTTAATCCTAGACGAAGACAACCAGAGAAGACTGACTAAAATGCTAGCCCTAGAGATATCAAGCTAGTCTATCCACTAACCCGAGTTTCTACTGAATCCATTATCATGAGGCATCTCCATCTTCAAGGAACTTGGGCGCTCAGCAGCTGCTCCTCCAGGTTCGATTTTGGGGCCAAATGGGATGAGGGTTCAATGTTGATGCCCCAAAGTTAGAATTCTCCCACTGGCCAATCGAATTTGGCCAGGTGGCACCTTCCTAATTAACCAATTATCCTAACTTAATTAACTTAATTGAGCTAATTAGATAATGCTTCCTTAATTATAGGTAATTGATCTTTAATTACCCCTTTATTAATTTAGCATAGCTAAATTAATCCCTTTTAGGTCAACCCCCCTAGGTTCAAATAGCCCATGGTGGTGTATCTTCACTGTGTGACGTGTCAGTATATTTATACGTATATCGTATAAATACTTGGAACGTCACAATGCAGAACCTCAACAATCAAGCGAGCACATGGTCAGAGAAGTTGTTGGCACTGTTGTCTCCATATGTAGCAAAATAACAGGGGCTTTCAGGGGGATTTGATATGGATGTAACAATAACAATTCCTGAAATCATAGGCCGTATATCCCTAAAACAATTGAATGGGTTGTTATAAAAAAAACATAGATTCAAGATAAAATGTAATCACATTAGCTCATCGGGTATATTGGTTAAAATAGTGTTATTAGAACATTGAGTTATTTTGGCAGAGGTTCGAGCCCCGGTATTTCATATTCTAAAATCTTAGGCAAAACCGTATAGAGGTTCGATATTCCTTCAAAACCTTAGGCAAAGTCGTATTTCATATTTCAAAATCATAGGCGCCTTCAATCATAAATGACTATAAGCGAAAAAAGAGGTGCCCAGAGGCTCCAACATACGATCTGGGTCGTAGGATCGATGAGTCCGATGACTGTGGTAATCCAGGTGCACCTCGTTTAGGGTGTATCCGATGACTGTGGATATCCAGGGTGTACCTCGTTTAGTTGTTAAGTTATTATGTAAGGTGTACATTCACCAGGGATCCTTATATTCCAATTAAAAAAATTGAGCTTACAATTAGATGATTGCAAATACAACAATTTTGGAATAAGACTAGTACGAGATATTCATTGATATGTTTGGTCTCAAAACAACGCCAGCTATCGCTCTCGATGTCAATGGTTTTTGTGTCTCTCTTGGATGCATGCACATTTCAGGTATGTTCTACTCCCAAAAACCAATCCTGCCTTCTGACAATGCAAACCTGGCTCACTTTTCGTAGTTCTATTTGTCGTGATATGGGTCGATCTAGAGACTAGAAGTCATGGGGCAGGGAAATGCACTTGCAATATTATGACAGGGATAGATAGATAGATAGATAGATAGATAGATAGATAGATAGATAGATAGATAGATAGATAGATAGATAGATAGTAAGATTATAGTAATCATTTTCTTGCCAAGTCACCACATACTTTGCCATGTCACTTGCCCTTAGTCGTTTTTTTACCAAAAAAAAAAAACGCTTGTTTTCCATTTTTGTTTTCCATTTTTTTTTCCAAATGCTTTTGGAAAATTCGTTTTGGCTATATATATAGCTCCTCAAAATCAAGTTATAATTGGGATGCATGCCAAATTTAAACTTTAATAAGACTAGCCTATTCTACTCCTATATCTACCTAGCCTATCTTTCCACCTATCACATCCAACCACGTGCCAGAACAACAAATCTTGTTATGTACACGTTTGTTGGCCAATATACCTAAAGGATGAAGCTTTCAAGAACTAAAATTGCAAAAACCAAGTCACATCTAGCCTTAACATCGGTAGCTGGGACATACATCTAGGTCAATCCCTACGGTAGTATTATCTGTCCACACTAAGACGAATTGTCTTTGGTGTGCATTTGTTGTCCAAAACATCGAGTGATCAATATATATCCATGACTAAAAATCTAGAGTCATATTACATGGAAAACAATGGTTTTAACATTTCTATAGACATAAAGTACCATAAGGTAAGTTTATATACTGAACCATCTAATGAATTAATAGCATGTGTTTATACCCAGTGTTTTAAATTTGCAACTTAGAAGCTAATATGAGAGTTACTTGCACAAAGTACCCAGGCCGGTGTCTGAGCATATTTGCATGATTTTTGTTGAAAGCACTTGATGCACCTTGCTTACAGGGTTGTCAGAGATATAATCAAGTGTCAGAAGTGAAAAAAGTTGTCATTTTCTTCATTTGAAAAAACCAGCTTGCTGTTTCTTGCTCACAGTTCACTGACCAAAATTCTGATCCACTTTGAACTCAGTTTTCTCCATCATTCCAGTTCCAAATCCAGCCAAATTTTTTCTCACAAGTTCTCACAACTTTTTCCTGATATTTACTTCACAAATCAGCAAAAACTACTTAGTAAAACTCGAGATATCATCATTTGAGTGTGAATACATGTTTCTGTTTCAGGGAAGTGTACTGGCCAAATTTTCTGTTGACTTTGAATCCATTTTTCTAAGTCATCCTAGATCCAAATTGAGCCCAATTTTTTCCACATCTCACGCCAACGTTTCTTTAATTCCTCCTTCAAGAATCATTTTAAAAAGACTAGTATAACTCGAGATTTGGTTGCCTTAAGAAACCTGAGATTCTAAACAATTGAGGTTGAAGGTTTGCAAGGAATACCTTCAACATGTGATGCCAAGAAACATACCCAGCTGCAAAAAACAAGGAAATCGACCCAGATTTAGCAAGAACCAAACGAAATAAGGGGTTTTAAGGGTTTTTTTTTTTAATCTCAAAGATTTTTCGAAGGCTTCAACGTGATTATCAGCCTAATGTGACCAAATATTGACTTGGTCAGGATTGCAATTTTTTTTTTTTGAAGAACTGTGTCATCAATATATTAAAAGAATGGTAATGTTACAAAGCAAGTGAGGAAGGAGAATTGCCCCAAAGAGACAGCGATACCTCGACACTCCACAACAAACTCACAAAGAAAAAATCGCAACCCTACCCGCATACAAACCGACCATCACCATCTACAACACCCAAGAAGTCCCGCCAAATGGCAAACTTCCGCCTACTAATCCGGGAACACCGAAAGCTTTGAAATAGCTTGTACCGAAGTCGAGGAAGCAGAGAGGCCGCAGTCTTCAATCCCCCGAAGATCCACAACCCGCCTTCCAAATCAGCCACACCAACCAAGCCACGCACAGATGCAAGGCTTGCTGCCGCAAGAGTGGCCAAGCACCAGATACACATGAAGCGAAGAATCGGCGGCTAGTCAATCTCACCAAACAGAGCCCTAACCCAATCCCCAGGCAGCACGCAAGTGAGGGCTTAAAACCGCATAATGCTCCACAGCCTCACGATGAAGGCCACAACAAGGACAGAGAGGGCTTACACCCGCCTAAACCGACTCACAAGGGCATTCACCCCGATACAATGGCACCACCTGCCACGAAGCACCCTAACCTTCAGGGGGGAAGTGAGCTCCATGTCCACGCCCAAACCGAAGCCCATCGAGAACCCTGAAGTCTGCGAGACCACTTGCCTTCAAGGGGGCGGTGTGTCATGAATAGCCAAAGACCCGGTAACAAGACCGCACAAAACAAGAAGACACAACATCCGGATGAACCTTCCAAACCTGCACTACCACATCATCCTGAGGGACTATAGGTATGTGTAGCGGAATACTCCCCGCCACTTGTTCCCCTGGTCACTGCCCCTCAGGTGAAAGCGAGCTCGAAAGAACTCCCACGAAGCTAGCTGACCACCCCAATACCAATCCTCCAAGGTGAGCACAACAGCTCGCCTCCAACAGGCCTGCGTCCGAGCATGCATGGTGGCAGCCAAGGGCAAGTGCGCAGGGGGTAGAGGAACCCACAAGAAAGGAGAAGAGTGGTGATAAACTGAGGCATAATCTAGCTGGAAGAGCATACGCACATGATCCCAAGCCCGCAACACCCCCCTGAGAAAAGGGGATGCATGTGGAAAAGGCCGGAGACCATACAACAGTGCCCATGGCAACTCCACATGCACAGACGGCTTCCCAAATGCCACACAATGGCGAAGAGACTGCAACAATAGCGCCGCACCAGGAGAAGATGCTCCATCCTGCAGAATGCTCTAAATAAACTTGGAGACCAACACCTTACTATTGCAAATTTGAAGGGGCATTGCAAATTGTTTTGGGCCAGACTTTTTGATCATAGCATGTTAGAGCATCTTCTTGAATTGGAATGGCATTAGAAATCGAGATTTATTGTGCATGGCATAAGTTTTGTTGAGACTGTCCTTTTTTTTGTTTTGGAAAATTACTTGAAACTTGGATTTTTTGCATAACTTTGCAATTTTCTTGCATATATTGGTTACCTTGATGAGGTTCTAAACCACTGAGGTTGAAGGTTTGCCAGGAATACCTTAAACAGAGATCCCCCTAGATTCCCTAATCTCCCCCTTAGATACCTCAAGATTTGTCGGTAAAAATTTGCGCCAACCCTCGATCAAATGCATGTCCATGCTTTGTTTGACATTTTACCTTTTCAATTATCTTATCACATAAATGGAAATATACATTCAAACCAAAGTTATGAAGGTTTGAGCTAAATCCATTGCCTGATCGCCATTTAATGACCATTTTGAAACATGAATTCCATTGCAGATTCCATTCTTAATTCCCCTCTTAAAACACTAATTATGCTTTTTCTCAGCCAATTAGAAAATTCTTCAGTAGCTAGAGAGCATTGATGCAATGCCATAATAAAATCTCTCCATCCACATAAAAAAAAATGATGCAATGCCATGAGAAGTATCATGCTAAAACCTTGTTTTTTAGTCCAAATACTTCTCCATTTGGACATTTTAAAATTACTGAAACTGATAATTCTCATAGAAATATATTTCAACAAGAGCATCATGTGTCAAACTAATGATTTGGAAACCACTAGATTGGTACTTTTGTAAAGCCAATGAATCTTATACCTCTGCTCTAGCTTGCATTGGTTGCAAAACAAAATACGTGGAGTGTGTCTTTATTAAAATATGCACTAAATGGAGACCACACTGAGGGGTTTATTAAAATATGCACTAAATGGAGACCACACTGAGGGGTTTATTGCTGGAATCCTAATTTTAAATGCAATGAACAGTCTATAACCATCCTCCTTTTGAAACTACTATCTATCTATCTTTAAGAGACTTCAAAATTGCTGGAACCGACATTTCTCTTACACATGGCCATTTGGGGCATTTCTAAACAGTTCAAAAACACATGTTTGAAAGTTAACAAATATGTTCCAAAGAGAGGGTGTCATACATCAAACTAATGATACTTTCCCATTTGAAAATCACTAAACTAGATCTATGAAGTCAATAACTCTGATACTTCTGCCTTAGCTTGCAGTGATTGCGCAACAATATACACAAGGCCCCCAAAAAATAACTCATATAAATAATCACCATGAAAACTAGTATAAGTGTGTTTTTTAATATAAATAAATTGTAATCTTAGAAAAAACCTTACGTTCTTCAAGGTTTTGTAGAGTCATTACTAGTTATATCATGATTTTGATACTAGTTCTATATCTTATACTAGTTTTTTAAAATCATCATTAGTTTGGGAGGTGGTTTTTTAGCCAATATTTTTAATACTATAATTTAAGATGATATCTAATGCTAATTTGTCATTAACTTATATGGTTTTCTAACATGATGTTAATGCCCTACTTTTTTTTATAAGTTCAAAAATCATGTTTGATTTTGCTAGATGGTTTTGCTACGAGTTCATTTATATGCTTATTAGTAGTCCATTCTGATATGGTTTGTTGTTGCTTTTATTATACACTTGTTTCGATTCTTAAGTCAACACTAACCTTGAGCATAGTTTTCTATGTTTATTAGTAACTACAACTACCATATCTATGCTCCAAGTGTTTCATTATTTCTTAGATTCTGAACTAATATTATCTAGTGGTTGGTCAAGAATCTTCATACTAGTTGCATGATGTGGTTTCTAAATTGTTTTTTTCCTTGTTTTTAGACGAGCAAATGGGTCAAGGTTTTAGGAATTTCAAACCTTTGTGGTTTGTGAAGATCCAATCAGTAAAAGTACAAAATGGAGAATCTAATCAATGTCTAGTAATCCTAAGGAATGTGTAACGTTCCTTAACCACCGGGGCCTAACCAACTGGCCAAAACATTCAGATGTTATGGGAAATCCTTCCCACCCTCTTATAGTGGTATCAGGAAACACAAAATAATGAGATCACTCCAAAAATAAAGTACTATGAGCTACAGACAATCCCTCGCCCGTGCATTGCAACGAGAAAAGTTCAACTTGCAAGACTTTCAGGAGAACGAACAATTTTATTATTTGGTGTTGGCTCTATCATTTCTACTTTTAGAAAAAGGCAAATGGGGTAGTTTTTTGTGTTTTCAATGTAATGACAGAGAAACTGTCATTACGAGTCAAACGACGTAGTACATGAATTGAAGATTCAAGGGTAGGACAAGGGAACTAGACCTTAAAGTGGGGTCTAAGTTGTAGCCCTTTTCCAAGGAGGTGAGTCTAGAAGCAACCATAATGACTCTGGAACTTGAACCTGACATTGCCTAGGAGCAGAGGTGTTGACAACTTTTGCCAAGCTGATCAGATATTTCATGGCTTCCTAAGGCGGGAGATATCTAAGGGGGGAGTTATCTAAGGCAGGAGACGAGTGGCCTCTATCTTGTGGCATTTTCTCCTTTCTAGGTAAGAGCAATGCCTTTGCCTATGAATAAAATTGTCTTGTATTGCCTATCTGTTTAGAAGTGCAGGCAAGCGAAGACAAAAATTGGTCAAAAATGCTCCCCACTGAGATAAAACTTGAAAGATAGTTCTTCTAAAAAGGCTCTTCTGAATTGGGTGCAGGTTTAAGGCCCCTCAAAGAATCTTCAGTCATGCAGCCATAACCACCATTGTCAACATCTTTCTTCACATCCAACATGGGTAGTTTAACCAGAATACATGCAATCTCTATTGTTTAGGCTATGTACAAGAAGCAATGCATGTCACTTGCATAATGGACCACAAAAATCTCTCTGAAATGCTGATCTCCACTATTCTTCACAAATTTGAATCTAATTTTATTATCTTCTAGGTCTGAATACCTTTATGTTAATGGGTGAACCAAAAGACCCATCACAAGTTAAAGATTTGCATGAGGAAACCATGAGAATATTTGTAGTGAACAATTAGTGAGAATTACGATATTATTCCACTCATTTTATATCCCATAAATGTTCCTCTGCCCGTGTATGGTGGCGCCGCTCAAGCTTTCTTCTGGAAGCATTTCTTCCCCAGGGTTTCTTAGCATAGAGTTTTTAGCAGCGCCGTGCCATAGCCGAGTTCTCACCAACATAGGGTTTCTGCATGGTTTCTTAACACATAGCACAAGGTCTCAAGCACAGCGCCATAGCCGAGTTCTGCACCAACACAGGTTTATCCATAGCCATTGCCGAGCGAGAACAAATAGGAGCAGAAGAAAGCTTGTGACCATAGCGGCCATTTTTTTGCTCTGCTCTGAATCCAAAAGCTCCATTTTTTAGCACAGGGTTTCTTAACACAGAGTTTCTTTGTTCTACATCAAATCTTCTTTGCTTGCGATCTGGCCGGCTATGCCTTCTATGTATCCTACGCCTTCTATCCCTTCTGTATTTTGTGTAGTGCTCGCCATAGTAGGGAGATCCGACGCTCGCCATAGCAGGGAGATTCGAGATTAGAACTGATGGTAACTGGTCGTAATTCTCACTAACAGTTCATTACGTAAGGGAAAGTTAGGGAAAATTGTAAAAATGCCCTCATGTCAATACATTTTAGGGCAAATTATAAAAATGCCCTTCTATTTTGGTGAAATTGTTAAGATGCCCCTGTATTTTAGTAAATTATCAAAATGCCCCTGTTCTGTTGTTTTTTGCCTGCGACCCCTCTCAATTCAGTCGTTGTTTGTTGTGGATGAGGATTTGTTGTTTTTTTTAGTGAATATTTTTCTGTGGCTTTAGCATTCCTGGCAATAAGATCAGTGTTAAGGCGCACGAACGAGAAGAAAACGAGCGTATTATTTGGATAAAAAACAAGCCGTAGCTATGATGCACTGGCTATGATGAAAAAGTCTAAATTGCTGCATCACTAGCGGAAGCCGAAGTAGAATTGAATAGGAAAAGGTCTGTAAGATGCCAAAGCGAATGAAAAGGTTATGGTTTCTTCTCAACATCAGTTTTGAAAAAAATGAAAAAGATGATTTGCAGAGGAAAAGATGATTTGTTGCAAGAGATTGGAAGTTTGCAGAGGAAGATACAAGTCCAGAATGAAGGAAATGATGCAATTTGTGAAAACTGTAAGCAGCGTCAAGGAGCTCCTCACTTCTAACTTAAGCATTTGTATATTTTCATTTTTCATAATGTAAAGAAATCCCACCGTAATGCTTGATTTGGAAGAGCATTCCTTTTGGGAAGAGCATTCCATGCATGAGTGAATGGAGAGGTTAGAATTTGTGGTCATTTTTGTCGGAGGCACAAAACAGGGCATTTTGATAATTTACTAAAATAAAGGGATATTTTAACAATTTCACCAAAATACAAGGGCATTTCTATAATTTTCCCTACATTTTGTCTAGGGGGAATTACCCTGACTTGCTTCTTAGTACAAGTAGCCACTGGTTTTGCTATGACTTTCCACTATCGCCCGACCGTTACAGAAGCTTTTAGCTCTGTTCAACAAAAACGGAACACAAACCTAACCCTATTTTTTCCTGAAGCGGCTTCTCCTAATGCGGCGTGGACATGGAGCAGTCGAGAGCTCTTCCCTGGATGCTCTGGGATCTTCGAAGTAGTCGATAAGGTGTTTGCACATTTTTAATGCTTGCAGATCTATTATTTAGTTTAAGGTGCGATTTGCATCTCCTCCTCTGCATTTTTTTCTGGTTCTGTTGAGTTTGCTCACCTCTGGCAGGTTTTACCTTGTTGTTCTTGCGGATTTATCAACATTCTTCAGATCTAATATCTTGATATTCGCACGGTATGATGCATTTTTCCATTACAAAAGATCTTTCTTTCCAGATGGGTAGGTTATGTCAGCGAAAACCACAAGGATGGTCTCGTTTTGAGTTTCTTCTTCTATGCACTTTTTTTTGTAACTTTTTGTGGTATGGTAGCCTAGTTTCGAATTTCAGGTGCTGAAGAATGAAGCTTGCAATTGGCTACCTTACAAATCTTTGGTAATCCTAGAATGGTATTTATCTGTCCAGAAAACTTTATTGTGTGGTAATATTTCTTGCATTTTCAAAGGTGTCACTCTGGAGCTCCGGTTCTTGCATTGTCTTCTTGTTACTTTGATTTGTTTTCTTTGAGCTCATAATTTGTTGTAAAAAAGATTTCAAGCTGTGGATCCTCGTTCTTCTTCTTTTGGATGACTACATGGCAGTTCCTTATTTCTTTTCCATTTCTTTTTGCATTTTTAAATGCTAAAACCAGACACCACTTTTCACTCTGGATGTAGCATTTATCTTTACCCCTTCATTTTCTTCATCTTATGCGTGATTCTAAACTGTCCTTTTCCAGGATTATTGTTCCAGTTATAAAGGAAGGGTATTGGAGATAACATATGAGGAGATTCTATATGCACCTCTGGATGTTTCCCTCATAAGGATTTGCCTTTCATCTAAGAACAAAGGCAAGCCTTCAACAGTGGAAGAAAGCAAAAAAGTTAAAGTGAATGCAAAGAATCCAAACCTCTCTCAGACACCTCTAGGATTGTCTCCCCAGCCTCGAAATATGGTCCCCAATCCAAGCCCTGCTCCAAAGACTTGAAGTGTTCTTGTTGCAAGCAGGTTGCCTTGTCCCGAATATGATCTTTTTGCAAATCTGGTTGCCAAGATCAGTTTCTCTCGGCCTAGAATTTGCAAAATCGGGCTTTTTTCTCTCGTGTTCTTGATTCTTGGGTTTTTCAGCAGGGTATTCAATCTGCTTTGGACTGGCAGAAATATTTGTTGCGCATGATTTTGCGTAATCGGGGCTCTTGAGTTGAGCAGAAAGGATGAAGAGATCTTTGAGGGAACCGTGCAATCCAAATTTTGAGAGGATGAACCAGGTTCTTTCTTTTGGTCGAAAGCGGTCGATGGTATCAATGGCATACTCCATGATGTTAACCTGGGGAGGAATCGGTGTCCAACAAACAGAAAGGAGGGTACCCAAGAGGCCGAGGGAGCCATGGTGAATAACCTTTCCGTTGCCAAGAAGAAGCAAAGAATGGATCTGCTGCAAAATGCGAAAAGCCGGGCTGATGGATGCTCAAGATAATTGTTCGGTAGTGAAGCTCGCCATATTTCTCAAAGATGCTAACGACTTGCAATGCTTTGCTGCAGAATCCAGCCCTCGATGTGGGCTCATCCGGAAAGCAAAAACGCGGATCATGAATCGCATCCACTCCTATGGAAACCCTTCTTCTTTAAGCCTCCCCGATCGCCCTTTATCTTTCATTTTCAATCCTTGATCCCGCCACATGGGTCAGGCCTAATTCATGCAGCAAATCTCTGATCCTTGAGATTTTCTCAGAATTTGGCATCGTAGATGGCAGCCTCAGATTTGCAGTGTAGAAGAAGGTCTCAAACACTGTCAGCAAAGGAAATGGTGCATCGTGTTGCATAACATAGCCAGAAATCCCAGAAATCCGACGGAAATGTGCCACATGCATGGGATGGCTAATTAAAATGACCTTACATATCTCTCCCTTCCATTTTAGTGCACAAGGTATGCTCCTTTCGAAGGCAGTTGCTCAATTTGACTTTGTTTGATTTAATTCATTGTAAAACACATGGTAAATTGTGGGTTCAAATCCCATATGTTTACATTTCCATTGCAGTAGCAAAATTCACTACTGCAGCATTACTAAACTTGATGCATTGATGCACTCTAAACCATCTACATTTACCATATTGTCCCGTAAAACTAAATCAACTATATTTACCACATTGTGGTACTATAGTAATTAATTACTATCAATCATTCATGTGTGATCAAATATTATTTTGCTAAACTTGATATATTAAGCATCAGCACATGTCACATATTAAAAGTGGTTAATATAGCCACTTAATATTACCATGTTCCAATATCGATTATTAACCACCTAATATTACCATGTTCCAATATCGATAAAAATAGATGTGATCAAATATCATTCCACTAAACTTGACATATAAATCACTAATACATATCATATATTTTAAGCTGTTATAAAGACCAACTACAACTATCATGTTCTAGCACCATGTCAAAAAATAATGCTTGTTTATCACGTTACGGAATCGTAATGATGAACCACATTGTATAAGTAGATATGGTTTGTAAACTTTTTGGCCCACAAACGCGTATTGATTTTAAAACTTGCTTTTCTCTAAGAAATCAATACAAAAAGATCATATTGATTCAATTTTGGGGGCCTTGTGATACGTGGAATATGCCATCATTAAAATCTCCAGTAAATGTAAGAGGGAAAGTGTCATGCTGAAAGTTTGTCTCCCAGTCCATAACGCTTCTACTTTTGGACACTTCAAAACTGTTGGAACTGGTAAATCTCTTGGATTCCACATGGCCATTTGAGACATTTTTGAACAGTTTAAAAACACATGTTTGGAAGTTAAAAAATATGCTCCAACGAGGGCATCATGTCTCAACCTAATGAAACTTCGTCCCATTTGGCAACAACTAGACTGGAAAGCCAATAACTCTGATACTTCTGCTCTATATCTTGCATTTATTGCAGAAGAAATACGTGGAGTGTGTCTCCATTAAAATCTGCACTAATGACGATCACGCTAAGGGGTTTATTGCTATTCCTTTCTTGAATCCTAACTTTAAATGCAATCAAAGAATGCTTTTCCTAGTCTATAATATGATCCTCCTTGTAGAGACTTCAAAATTGCTGGAATTGGTAGTTCTATTGGATTTCACGCGCCATTTGAGACATTTTCAAATGCTTCAAAAATATAGATGTTTGCAGCGACGGATGAGCAACTCCCCCACTCCAGAATAGCAAGGCTCTGTCAATGGTCTCAGAATGTCAACATTATACCTCGGGTACCAAGTTTCGTGGGCAGAAGACCAACCCTTCTTCAAGAAGAGCCAAAAGAGCTCATATCTAGTACGTTTGTAGTCAATCGGCCTAGGTGGTGGCTGCGGGATACTACCTGGTCATCATGTTACCTTGTTGTCACTTGCTCTTCTTGTGCTAGAGGTCATTTCACTCTTTTGTTTGCTCTATCAATCTTACTTTTCTAGCAACCGACCGACGTATGTCTAACCATCAGTAGCATCTTTATATTATATAGTGGATGGAACATGTTGATCCTAAACCTGGCACGCGGATCAAACCTCAGTGGATCTTATGGTTAGAACCTTTTGCTTAAGACAACCAATCCTTATGCAAAATTTGCAAAAAAGTATAAATCACATTAGGATCCCTAAAGAAAATGAGACAGTTGCACTCATATCTCAATTACCCTTGACTAGTCGTTATATAACGCTTGGATTTCTACACGATCGCCTGCAGGATGCTGTTTGCAGTTTGATGAGCTCTCGCAGAACGATCTTGGATCTTTTTTAGACCTATACTCGAACTAGGATACTTCAACATAGGATTCAATGATCGGATAGGAGAACCGAGCTTCGGGAGGGTGGGCATTAGCATAGGACCCCTTGGAGGAGGGTTGCCAAAAAAGGCTGCATTGGAAATAACAACCATTGCTAGCCGTTTTAACTTGGCCTCATTTCCTTACGCTAATGACATTTTGACACATAGCATGTAATGACACTGTAGTGAGTCATATGGATAAGTGGGGCATGGTGATATAGTTGTGCTTGCAAAACCAGCTATAAAAAAAACTCACACCAGTTCCTGAAACCATACTTCCTTAAAAAAACAGCCATTTAGAAACTACACCTACTTATAAACCACACCTCAAAAAACCATATACTTCGCTAAAAGACAGCTACTTAAAAACTACATCTGCTTATTATTCACAACAAAAAATCATACTTCCTTAAAAAAAAGAGTTACTTAGAAACTACACATAATTATAAATCACAACTCAAAAAAACTATACTTACTTAAGAAATAGCTACTTGAAAACTATGCCTAGTCGTAAATCACGCCACTTCAGAAAACCATACTTCCTTAAAATATAGCCACTTAGAAACTACATCTACTTATAAACTACACCTTAAAAAACCATACTTCCCTAAAAAAAACAGCTACTTAAAAACTACACCTAGTTATATAAACCACACCTCCAAAAAATCATACTTCCTTAAAAACTACACCTAGTTATAAGCTACACCACTTCAGAAAACTATACTTCATTAAAAATCAGCCACTTAAGAACTACACCCACTTATAAACCACACCTCAAAAACCCTACTTATTTATAAAATAGCTGCTTAAAAACTATACTCACTTATAAACTACACCTCAAAAAACAACACCTCGACTTAAAAAATCACACCACTTCAGAAAACTATACTTCCTTAAAAAACATCTACTTAGAAACTACATCTGCTTATGAACGACACCTTAAAAAACCATACTTCCTTAAAAAACAGCTACTTAAAAACTACACCTTATTATAAATCACACCTCAGAAAACAACACCCTCTTAAAAACAACTCTTCTTTAAAAGAAAAAACTACACTTCCGCAAAACGAAACCACCTTTAAAAAAAAACCACACCTCTTAAAGAAATAAGCTATAGCTCCTTTAAAAAAACCTACACCATCTTCTTAACAAACCACACCTCCACATAACCACATATAGAGTTTTTTGAACAACAACATGTGGTTTTTCTTTTAATGTTGTTTTTAAGTGTGGACCCAGAATTTGGGTGGTTGTGCACCTAGTATTACACAATACCGTGCATAATAAACAGGGGAATTGGTGGTTTATAATATAGTACCCCTAATGCCCTAGACACATTATCATTCTGTTTTGTTCAACTTTAAGCCCCACTTAAATCAAGTGCATGGACTAATATTATGTACATGGTATATTTCAACTTGTAAAGCGTATTAAGATGCTCTTTCTTACGTTATTTTCAGGAAGAACCATGAGTAACCTCATAACAAGTTGATCTCTACGACTTATGTCGTGGTTACATAATCTATTCCATTTCTATGGAACAAAGCATCAACCTATATAGCAATAGAGCGCTCATACACTCTATTTACACGTTTTACCTAACTGAAAGTAATATCAACACTTACTTTCTTTGACGCTACAATCTTTACTTGATTGCATCAATTCATCAAGTAATCAGCCTAGGCTTAGACCAAAGTCTGGCCTAGCTCTCACAATAGTGCACCCAGTGCACATACATTAGAATCTTTCAGTTTCGACTCCCAGAGTCGATTCATTGTTTTAAACAAAAAGAAAGGAATTGCAGACAAATTGAATGTCTATCTTGTACGATTACCCCACATAAAGCAAGGCCCTCATGGGCCCACCACTTGATCCTCGGGCTTCCAACGACGAAATTGTCATTTGTCAACACTCCCAGAGTGTTGGAATTGTAGCCTCACCCAAATCTCGGATTAAGGCTGCTACTGGTCAAGAACACTGGTCTTGCCAAAACTGTACACTTAGTATGCAGGAGTACAATACCAAGTATTGCACAAAAAGGCTACCTAGGTCCTTTTAATATAATTAGCTCAACTAGCTTGGGTACTATTCTAAGTTATCAACCTAGAAAAGTTAAGGAGACAAAACTCTATAAGCGGTTGCAGTACCCGGTACTGCCCTTGGCTTAGGCAACTACTAGTCCAACGAGTAATGGGGTAATGGTTCCAAGTATATAAGTTAAACATATATACCCTTTTAAACCATTTATAGAATTAACGTGGCTGATATCGGCGGTTGTGATCGACCAGAAGCCCAAAAGGTTTCAACGAAGCAAATTCGGCAGCCTCTGATCACTAGTTGCAGCAAATCGATGCCTTCACTAAACCTTCCAAGATTTGGCCAGCATCAAATTCGGCACCTGAGGTACTTGCTTGTCAATTTACAGATCAAAGGGAGCTTTCCCAGATATACCCAAATTCTGTCAACTGCGGGCTTGAAGAACTAATGCAGCAATTCTCTATACTCTAAGACAGACCTTCAGGGTTGAAGCTTGGCTCTAAGAGACCAAGCACAGCAATGTACAACCAAGGCTTAATCTTCTTAGTGCAAGAAGATCCACTTGGCTTCCTTCAACCACTTGAGCGGACCGCCGTATTTAGAGTCCGGGATATAGTTTTTCCGGACTTTTTTTGTGGTAATTCTGGCCACCCGTTATCAGCCACTGTAACTTCACAGTTTCAAGCCCAGAATCAACTGTTTTGGGGCATTTTTTGATCAATCCGACTCTATCTGGGCTCAAATCGCTTCCTCTCTTCATCAAACTAACGTTAAAGAGGCAGACAAAGTGATTAGAAGGGCTTTTGAAGCAGTTCAAGCCATCCACGGAGCTGCAAGAACGATCCGACCAAAGATTTCAGCTCCGCCGCGCAGTTTCGCGCTTGGTTTTTGGCCAGAAATACCATTTTTTGGCCGGAAATACCACCTTTTTGGCCGGAAATACCACCTTTTTTGGCCGGAAATACCACTTGGCTGATAACGGATGTCCAGAAATACCACCAAGAAAGTCCGGAAATACCACATCCCGGACTCTAAATACGGCGGTCCCACTTGAGCAGTTACTCTGCTCAGAACTCATATAAAGAAAGTTTGATGGCTGCTTTGATCTTAGCAGCACTGTACTAATTGATCCAAACGAGCCAACTGATGAAGCATTCAAACCTCAATCTCAAATAACTTTCCTGAATCAAATTTATGCAGACATGATCCTAGATCATATAAGCACAAAGCGTCTGTATACACCTCCTGGTATTTACTCTTCGGTACTCCAAGATCTTTATGACCACCAGGCCAAAGTTAAGTTGCTAAGACATCCATACGAGGTTGCAAACTTATTCTGGATATCTACTTAATACTAGAGTTGACAGTATACTGTTGCAGCATTACCATGGTAAGTTATAGATGATAATCACAATATTACCATAGCCGCATACTCTATACTATAGCACAACTAAGCTAACATAGGTAGTTGCCACATGAGGATCAGAACAGAAGGATGCAAACCAAGCTCTGATACCAAATACTTACAGCTTACAGAAAGTAGGATGGGTTGCACTACCTAGAACTCCAAGAGTTCCCTGCAACCTTGAGTTCCCCGAACTCCCCATGCACAACCGTTACTGATCCAGAAGATCAGCCTGAAGCCCAGCTTCAGAAATTCTATCACTAGAACTCAATACTGCAAGCAATATTGCTTAGAGGAGAGTAGAAAACGCTCCAAGAACGGAACAATTCCACAAGCGAACATCAAGTTATGGAGTAACTCGGAACAACCCGAATTGATCCACAATAAATTTGAAATGGACTGCAACACCAGTTAGAGAACTGCCCCTTTTCAAAGTCGTCTCCAACTCCTTATATAAGGTTACCAGGGGTAAGATTAGCCGCTGAAAAGGCCGTGGGCCTTTTCCCAGCCTCCAAATCAGTCCTCCTTCTATTCTATTCTATTCTACAGATCCGGAGTCTATTAACAGATCCGGCATCCTTGCTGCCATTCGCGATCACAAGGGAACGAATCCCCTTTAAATGGCTAGGCTCAATCGGGTGCTGCCGCCTCAGCCCCCTTAACCCAAACCCCTTTAACATTTAATTAAATGTCACTAACGTACGAAACTTTTGCCATTTAAAATTACCCAACACTGCTCCTAGACGGTAACTGACTCTTAGAACATTCCCAGGCCACCCGGTGGCACTTCGAAGGCAAACTCCCGGTCCAAGGCCTGCAAGCGCGACTTGCCCTTGGACCGTAACATGTACATGCAAGGATATATGCACTTTTGCGTCTGGCTTTGGTCCACATACAAAGTAGGCAACACCAACGACTATTAACATCTTTTGTTGCATATGGTTAGTGCTTCTTTGCACCAACACATTTGAGTGATTCTGTTATAGAGGAAAAATGTCTTTGAGACATTGACAAGGTTGCTCTAGCCTATGCACCTCAGGGGCCTGTATGTTTCAAATGGACTGTCAATATCTTATCCTAGCGGAAATCCGTGTCTAAGATTACACTAGTAAACGGGTGCCCGGCGTTGCCGGGCTAATGTCCTAGCATGTGGTTTTACTCGGACTTTAACGTCCATATGTGCAACTTCAACAACAGATATTGGCAAGAATGAACTTTATTTTGGTCCCGTGGTAACCCTGAAGTTTACAAATATTCTAGAAATATCTGTAGAAGCCGTATTTGGCTCAAATGGCAATAACTTGCTTGTGATCAACCAACTGAAACAGTGCCCTTCATGAAACTTATAGCTGAGAGTGAAGCTATCCAGTAGCAGTAGAATCATCTAAAACGGAGTTGGAATCTTTAAGTTATAGTGTTTTAAGTAAGTGCTATAAAAAACAATGTATATGAACATAAATTGTGAATTTTGACTCCAATTTAGATGAATTTGATTTAACTGGGAAGATCTTATTCAAATCTATAATGTTCGTGCAAAATTTGAGGAGCAACAAAAGCTCTATTACTATTTTTCCAAAAATGCTCTTCATTTGCAGGGTATGTTTGGAATTTTAAATTTTAAATATTCCAGCTGTAAAGTTAAATTGGCAGTTATCAATTACCCATAAAATAACCTCATTATCATAGATGACATGCACATCTAGACTTCTCTATGGTAACATCGTCTTAAATGTTGTTGTAACCATGCTCATTATTTGAAGATAGAATAATTTAGATATGGAAGGCGCATTCAACAATATTTTGGTAAGAGTTGTTGAACTCGGTGCTTCAAGACTCTCTTTATTGCATTGCCTTCACTTTTACTCCCAGGCCTGATAATGATACCGTAATGCCCAAGAGAACTCCTTATTTTCATTAAGACTGTCCAAATATCTACTTTTGGTAGTCTAAGGTTGTGCCTATAGCATAAGATGGTCCTTTATACCTCGGGTTTAAGGAAAATGGACCTTCAATTGTTGCATATATTCTCGACTACTCTAGACTACTTGGGCAAAATATAGCCTCTAGGTTCAAAAATACAATGATTGCTTCAAGGAAACTTTGCATTCAACACAATACATATATTAACATTCTTGTTTATAGAGTTTGTAGTTCCTTTATGTTGAAAATCCTGTGTTTTTAGTGCGACTTTTGCACGAAAACAAAAGTCACCAAATAACATCAATTTAAATCAAATTGCATAAAAATCTAAGAAACCTTGTAACAAATAGAATGTCTAAGGCCCTTTTTCCACAGCAGTCTTATTTTATGGCTGTCGCATTCTTATAAGACATCCTTTTAAGTTCCACGTCACCTATATGACATGTCGTAAAAAAAATAGTTTTCCACTACATGAATATAAGACATGTCTTATTCATATTCATATAAGACGTGTCTTATAATCGATATTCAATGGAGTTTTGAACAGAGCAAGATATTCAAAGTAAAATTTAAACAGAGATGCAAAGGAAAAAATTGAAAGACAGTAATAGAAAAAAAATTTGAAAAACAGTAATAGAGAAGATTGAAAAACAGTAATAGAGGTTCTGAACCTGGATGCTCGTAGCTTACAGAAACTTCTTGGCTGCAAGGGTTAGTTCTGCTTCTGCAAGGATTCTGAGGCTACTATTCAAGCTGTTCGGCTGAGGCTACTATTCGGCTGAGGCTACTATTAGCTGTTCGGTTTAGGGCTACTATTCAAGCTATTCGGCTCAGGCTACTATTCGGCAGCCTCCAATCTGATTTCAAGAATGATCTGTTGCTTGAAGAATCCAACTGAAATTCCTTCTGAAAGATCTGATTTTCGACCTATTTGAAGGTTCTTGGGCTTGAATCCGACCTGTTTGCATGTTTCTCACTTCAAAAATCACACTAGCTTCAAGAACAAACCTGGCCTGTTGCTTGAAGAACCCGATCTTGGCCTGTTGCTTGAAGAACCCGATTGAAGAAATCCCTTTTTTGCGACACCCGTGGATTGTGGCGAATTTGAGCTACGATTGGCTGAAGTTTGCTGTCTTATTTTGTGGCGGGGGAAATCCCCTGGAAGAAAATGAGACTGCAACGCTGTACGGAAGAGCCTTACGACATGTCTTAAAAATTGCCGTGGAAAACCTCTCATGTCTTAAATGCTGACTTGGACCAACCAAATCTAATAAAAAATAAGACAGGGTGGTCGTGGAAAAAGGGCCTAAGTCTGGAGTTGGTTTTTAGAACAGCGTTGGTCTTCAATGTTTTGTGCACTTAAAATATATTCAATGTTTTGTGCACTTAAAATATATTCAGGGTACCTTTTGGACAACTGCTACAGCAGCTTGTAAGAGACTCAAAAAATCATACAAACCCTGCCTTGTTATCACATGGCTATTTTAACCCACCTACCACCCTATTTCTTCCTGTCACCCTGCAGAAAATACCCTGGGAGGACATCAGTCCAACTACTAAGTAGAATGAATATTGTTATCTATCATGTTGCAGTTATGGAAAGACGTCTAACATCTGCCACAATATGAATGACCTGGAAATGATAAATGGTAATAGATTAAGCCACAACAATATAACGTGTTCATAACTTGTTCCTAGAGCCCATCTTCACAAATTGGTTGCTCCCAACCTACAGTTGACATATTGATAATCAGCAACATAAGATCAGAGTACGGTTCACCAAAAACCACCTTGAGAATGAAAACCAAAACAATATTCATCCACATTTAAGACTGCTTGGTTAGCAGTTCCCTACCTTTAAAATATGGCAAAAATGGTACAAATTGCAAAAACATTGCCACATTGAGTGCCAGAGTTGCACCACCGTGGCTTTGCCTCTCAATGGGTTGTGAAATTCAAGAAATGCTATATCCGTAAGTGACAAACGATGAAAATATAAAAATGCTCCACCTGTTTCACTGGCCAAGGCGCAATAACGTTGTACTAGGCATTTAGGACTGGACACCAAAGTACCTGGCAAGACTGCATGAGCTTTGCTATGAGCATCCCAAAATAAGCAAGGAAATTACTAAACAGATAAAAAATATGTCAAGAAAGGTGTCCATATGTGGACCCTATGATCTCTCGAAGAAGAAAACTACCTTGTGGGCTCATCTACAGATTTCTAAGAGATAATAATCAGCCTTGAGAGTCAAGATACTGGAATTGCCTGAGCCCAGTTCCTGGACATGGAAATAAAAATCGCAATTAAACAACTGGACTTTTTGCAAACCACATATCACCGTTTAAACACATATCACCGTTTAAACTTAAGACCTACAAAGAGACTCAAACTATCTTTTCCTGGTTGAATCTGAATCAAAGCAGGAACAAAGACCAACAGAGTAAGAGATGAAGCTAATATCCTCTGATTCTTGGTGTAGACGAATATTAGGGAATTTCAAGACCCAATCAACCAAAAGCCTCAAGAGTAGATCCCACAGGTAGTAGGCAGATTACTACCAGTTCAGCATCTGTGAGTACATCGAAAATAAATATAGCATTTGAGAAAACCTTCACCCTGCCTGCCTTCAATATAAAAAGAGAGGTTGCCAGCCAAGTGATGGCTATGGTGAATTATGTCCAGCACATGGAGCGGAAGGCACAGCCAACTCTGCTGGTTATGATATCATGCATCGTATTCAAAGATGGAAGGTTGCAAAACCAAATTTATAGAAGAGAATAGCTCCATCCAGGCAACAACCTAAAAAGAAAAATGGCAAGACTTCATTCTAGAACCCAAGATGCTTCCGGGAGCTTAGATGCAGGGTTGGCACCGATTCTTGCACCATACTTCAAGCAGAAATATCAAAGTACCTGAAGAAAAACATGGCACAAACATGAACGCAAAAAGAATTACCGAAACTATTTGGGCGCCATGAATCCCAAGTCTGAGGTTTATTTCTTACTGACCCTCAAAATCCAAAATCGGCTGGCTGGCTCTGCCTTCCGACTAATCTAAGAGCCCTAAAAACGCTAAATGAATCCCTCTTCAAATCGGCATTAGTCTCGTTTGCGGATTCTAATCATCACTCCGAGCATAAAATACTACTAAACCCTAACCTGCTCCGGCTCTTCTTATGATTATCAGCATTAGCTCTTCTTATGATTCCCTGCTAAACCTCCACGATCCTCCAAGCTACCGTAACGGGCCAGGCATAGAACGTAACCTCCATGCAAAACTGGAAAGAGCAGAATAGACCCTAACCCGAGTGCTTCCTCAGCCGGAAAAGAAATATGATAACACAAAAAATGAAACGTGAAGAAACTTGCCGGAAAAATCGTTACATCCGCCGGAAAAAGCGTAAGCGCCGGCGTTAGCACTGCCAGAAAGTCACAATTTAAATAAGTAGACTAGTAAACGTGTGCCCGGCGTTGCCGGGCTAATGTCCTGGCGTGTGTGTTTACTCGGGCGTTATAATAATCCAGTAAGGTGCTGATTTCCTTTTCGCTTCCTCTCCGTTGTAGAATACTGGACAACCTGAGTGCATATATAAGAGGCTCAAGGAGCAAGTTTTATTTAGACCCACAACAACCTAGATAGATCTGCAAAAATTAATGTGCTTACATTGAATTGTTTCAGTTGAGTTCCAATTTGTTTCTATCCTGGAACATCTGCAAATCTACTTTAAGATGATGCAGTACACATAAGCTTCCATCTATCAACGTAACATTGCAACATTGCAAGTTGGCATTCATAGAAAGCCCATAGATCTTTCCTGTTAATAAAGCAAGAAGTGCATCATCTCCAGATGGGAGAGCTTCTCTAATTTGAAGTTTGCAAATGTTAGGACATCCCACCAATACATGAAGCATTGCCAGATCAATTTTCCCAGCAAATGCTAATGACAGTGTCTCAAATCGATTACCATATGAACCTATATATTTAATTGCTTCCTTAGATAGTGATCCTGATCAGCTAACTCCTGTATTTTTGCAATGTTTAGCAATGATACCAAATCATTCATACAAAGTGATGACATGGCCAATGTACTCGCAACCGTAATGAGATATTATTGCAATGGTATGTGACGCATACTACTTACATTCATTCTTTGCGCCCCATAACTAAAGTAGCAAGCTTAAGTTTTCCCATAGAAAATGGCTCAATCGGAAGAGGGCACCAAACAAACTTGACATTTTATTTGGATGATTCTTTGGTCTTTGGAGATCAAGCAAAGATTACAAAGCAAAAACTATGATCAAACATTATGGAAGATTCAAATGAAAAGAGTATCTGCACAAATATTTAAGATCATCCTGAGAAAGGGGCTACATACAGGGCATTTTTAGAAGATAAATTATTTCATAGGCATATATCAGACATACACCCTCATTGATCACATGACCTGCATCAGAAATTAAGCATATAAGAGAGTCTTTTTCAACCTGGACTATGGTAAGAAGGTCTTGATTCTGGCATGGATTGAAGATCGTAAGGCATACTCAAGTTTTCTATGATTCCCTAAACATGAACTCTCCCTAAGCAACTGGATATCTCCCACTCCACTCACAAAATGTACTACTTTATGAATTCCCCAATGTTGTGGGTAGAGTAATCTATTCAGAATGTCATGCTACAAACTATAAATGCATCAAATAACACCATGAATTATGTTACGTAAGAAAAAAGAATTGAAGTACATACCTAACCTCCCAAGTACCATCACATATTCACGTTGTACTAAACAACATTTGAATTCTGTTATAACATCCTGCAAAATCCAGCATTACAACCAAAAATAACTATGAATAAGACCAAACTTGCTATGAATAAGACCCTTGGCTCTGTCAGCAACCCCATTTTCCCTGCCACTATAGCTGCTTCGATAGCCTCATAGACTACCATTTGGTTTGCATCAGAAAGTGGTGGAGCAGAATCCAGTCTCGGCTCTCATATTCTCCATCACCGGAGTGCAAAAAGCCTTTAAGCCTGGAATTTAGAAATTTTTACCTGCATCACCGGAGTGCAGCCAGGACGTGCGCTTTTACAAATTTGCAAAGTGTTCTCACCTCTAAAATGTGAAAACTTGTAGCTTTGGAAGACAGACTACATGTTAAGTGTAAACGAAAAACAACATACTCTACATACTGTTTCCTTATACAGCCCATACTTGGTCTTGACTCCTTGTAGAGGCACATGATTTATAAATTTATGGCCAAACTTGTCTATATAATAAGCAAGCTTCTTACTGCTCTTCTATTCTTGAATGAAGAAAGAAGGCTATGGATCTTTGCAGTGCAGGTCCCACATTGATGCATATGAGCTTGCAATAATAGTCAAGAAGATGAAAATCTAATACTTTTGGAGATCCTAAATCCACAATCTAAGGCCGCATACAATGATAATCCAAATCAATTTTGATTGCCATTGCCAAATGACGAATGTTTGCAGCAACAACAACAACCAAGGAGACAACATTGGCAACTTTTTTGTCAATCAGCTCAATTGTTACCATACCTGGGAACCTGTAAAGCAGAATCTTGCCTGGCAATGCATTCCCTACAGGATTTGGGCCTGCTGGACTGTGCATGGAGCCCAAAATTTGGCAATCTCCTTCACACACTCTCTTGCAAAATTACATGGCATCCCTTTGCCTCCCTTACAGAATTGCTCTAGTTTACTATAGTGTCTTGATCCTCATCTGCATAATCATTTACATGTTGGTTATGACAGGCTAAACAGGGCATTTCTAATAAAGTCAAAATTTCTATTAAGTTCAATTGAAAGAATCATCAATTTCTATTTTCTCCAAATTGTCTAGGCGTTTCCTGCACGTTTTTGTGCGTATGGCTCATCAGCAAAATGGCCAAGGTAAATATCATGACCTTCAAATTCAAATAGACAACTAAAGATGGATGATGGTACTAATTTTCAACACTGGAATTTGACATCAAACCCTTGTAGACATAGAAATTTTGACTCAGAGTGCAAATAAATTAGTTACCAGTGATTTCGTCCGATGATCATGATCTGCATCCATCTGATCCATGCTACATATCTGCTTCCTATTCATAATGATGAACGAAGTACCTTTTCTTACAAAAACATGGCCTTTTCTTACTTATTTTCAGCTCAAGAATCTTAAAAAGCTTGAACTTTCTAGCAACGAAGAGAGTAAAGGAAAATAAATTCAAGAGGCAAGATCTTTACCCAAAAAACTGCTGCCTTCAAGGGCAATATCCTATAAGAAGCCTGCACCAAAGACATCATGCATAAGCATACAATCTATTTCAGAACAAAATATTCTTTGTGTAAAACCCTAGTCTTAAATTTACCTGCAACCTCACTTCGCCTACATGGTAGGATCTTGCAAAATTACATGGTATCCCTTTGCGTCCCTTACAGAATTGCTCTAGTTTACTATAGTGTCTTGATCCTCATCTGCATAATCATTTACATGTTGGTTATGACAGGCTAAACAGGGCATTTCTAATAAAGTCAAAATTTCTATTAAGTTCAATTGAAAGAATCATCAATTTCTATTTTCTCCAAATTGTCTAGGCGTTTCCTGCACGTTTTTGTGCGTATGGCTCATCAGCAAAATGGCCAAGGTAAATATCATGACCTTCGAATTCAAATAGACAACTAAAGATGGATGATGGTACTAATTTTCAACACTGGAATTTGACATCAAACCCTTGTAGACATAGAAATTTTGACTCAGAGTGCAAATAAATTAGTTAGCAGTGATTTCGTCCGATGATCATGATCTGCATCCATCTGATCCATGCTACATATCTGTTTCCTATTCATAATGATGAACGAAGTACCTTTTCTTACAAAAACATGGCCTTTTCTTACTTATTTTCAGCTCAAGAATCTTAAAAAGCTTGAACTTTCTAGCAACGAAGAGAGTGAAGGAAAATAAATTCAAGAGGCAAGATCTTTACCCAAAAAACTGCTGCCTTCAAGGGCAATGTCCTATAAGAAGCCTGCACCAAAGACATCATGCATAAGCATACAATCTATTTCAGAACAAAATATTCTTTGTGTAAAACCCTAGTCTTAAAATTACCTGCAACCTCACTTCGCCTACAACTCATATGAATCAATATTTGCAAATCTACTTCGCCTAAAGCTATCATGAAGCACAACTTGCTTCAAAAACCTGATATTTGAATCCTTGTAGTGAGCCAAACCTGAATCACATAGTAGACACATGTTAACCAAATAAAAAACTCTCAGTACCTGGAATGGAGTAGACTGGCATGCATTTCGAAACTGGAAAATGCAAAACCGGATGCAATGTGAAGCTAAAACACAGATTTCTGATGATATTCTCAAACAAAACGTACATTGGCCCCTGTAATTAGAAGCCCCTGCAAATGGTTCGTCATTCCTCTGATTTAACAACTGCAAATACACAGAGTGCTTGCCCTGAAACCTTCAAATCCCGATTGCACTAAAAATGGCCAAAACACTGACTGATGAGGAACCCTCAAAATCCAAAAAAAATTGCTTGCTTGATGCCGTTGGTGCTTGCTTGCTCGCTCTGCCCACAAACCCTGAATAAATCCCTAATCGCATCGACATTACCATCTGCAGATCCTATCATTACAGCGAGCAGAAAGCAGGTAATAATCATCTCTGCCGTTTCGGAGAGGAGAGCGAAGGCGACAAAATGGACGACGGGCACCCCCCACAACCAAGAGAGATAAAGTTGCTGCCGGAAAAATAAAAAGAAACGAAAAAAATATGTTGGAAGAAGAAGTTTTGCCGGAAAAAGCGTAACATCCGGCGGCCGGAAAGGGGAAACCGGCGTGAGAGAGAAAGGGCAAAAACTTTTTAAGTAAGTAGATGATGAAATAGCTCTCGAATTATTGGTTTGCATAAAGAGAGTTACCAGAAATGCTGGTGGACTTTGAGTGGTGCAACTTCAGACTACAATCTTTGCTCAACCTATCCTTCCATATTTATGATGCCATCATCTATGAGGAAAAAAATGGAAAAATAAGAAGGGTCAAGAACTGAAGATTTGCCAAGAACTAGTTTATGGTGATGCACCTCTTTTAATATCACATTTTCTACGCTTTTTAGCCTACATATTTTGAACTCTACTAGTAGCATTAGAGCTAACCCAATTACCCTTTAAATGCTTACAAAAAATGCTAACTTTGCTATTTCTCCTCTAAATGCATACTATCTATCTATCTATCTATCTATCTATCTATCTATCTATCTATCTATCTATCTATCTATCTATCTATCTATCTATCTATCTATCTATCTATCTATCTATATCTATCTATATCTATCTATCTATCTGTCTATCTGTCTATCTGTCTATCTATCTATCTATAACCATCATCCAATTAAATATCTATCTATCTATCTATCTATCTATCTATCTATCTATCTATCTATCTATCTATCTATCTATCTATCTATAACCATCATCCAATTAAATTGGGATTATGTCAACTCCAAAATCACGCCAACCTGTTGTTGTCTTCTAGGGGGTTTTTGTTTTTTTTTAATCTTTTTTTTTTTACTTCAAAAATAACACAAGGCTGCGATTCACGTGTGACGTTTCATATGCGAATTGAAATATGCAAAAATGAAGAGCAAGTTGCTAATATAGATGAGACCAAAATTGAAGAGCATTTAGATGATAATATTAGGTTTGATAATAACAGATTGCATTATTTGCGAGGCAATTCCAGACTCGAAATTATCGATACATGGCACAAATATCATACAAAAATATCATATATTCCAATAAAACATTAAGGGATCAATCCATGTTTTTCCACGTATTTAACAAGGTGTGGTTCCATGTCAGCCGTTCTATCCAGTTCTGGGTATGAATCTAACACTTCACCCACCGTCATCCCCATAGCCAAATTATGCATAATAGACACAAATTTCACCAGAAAATCATCTGTCGCAAAGTTTTTTGGATCGTAAGATGGTGGATTCAGGGCCTGCGTTTGATTGTAGAAGCATTTGAGAGCATCATCATCCACTATGATTATATCATCCTTATTCTCGATACCAAGTTCGGTCCATCATGTTACTCAAGTGTTTGATGAAGATAGGCTTGCTGTTGGATCCTTGGGATTAGTGAACTTCACACATTTGTTCGATCCCAAAAGGTCAACCAATGTCTACGCATTTCCCCGTGCCTCCAAAGTATCCTTGATGTTCCTTAGTTCCATGGATGACCAAATACCAACTCGAAATAACCCGAATGCCTCATCTAGCATCTCCTTCAAGTCAAGTCGCGCGGATAGATCCACTTGGTGTTTGATTCTACTGGTGTCTGATGAAACTGATCTCTAGCCACTTTATTTTTCGGAAAAGTCTTGCAAAGGACTCCGTTTAGGTCGAACACCACAACCTTCTTAGAAACGCAATGGAAGCTGAAACATCAAACATGTATCCGGTCAGCAAGATACGATAACACAAACAATACAAACGCGCCAAGCGTGATTTGAGATAGTCAACCAAATCGCGCTCGGCGTGATTTAGTTTGACAACGAAAAATAATCAAAGCACGCCTGGCGCGATTTAATTCAAAGGTAATACAAATTAAATCACGCGTGGCGCGATTTCATGGGCAAGGCCATACCTATCATCTTCGGTCTCATTTTGCCGCCGTCGTAATCATTCTCCCTTCGCACCCTTAATCGTTCGTGCTCTTCCGATTTGTTAGAATTGTTATTTTCTATTAGTTCCGCTGCGTCCTTCACAACTGACATTATTTTACTATTGATTTGGCAAACCTGTGAATCACTAGAGTCGTCTTGGTTGCCTTCATTTTCGGTTCTCCTGTCAATTAGTTCATTGTTAACCTGTGAATCTACTCTATTGTTGCTTGCATCACCCTGAAGGGAGGCAAAGATATTCCCTAAGTTCGCCCGATCCGCGATTTTTTGAGCAGCCACTTTAGCGACTATTTGTTCATTATTGCTTTCCTTATCGTCAGCGATTAATAGTTCCCTCACCAGAACCATCGTCCACTTTCGAATTGGACAAGTCTACGAGACTTTTGATTGCTGATGATTTCAGGTTGCCATAAGGGCCTTTAGGAGATTTGGCAAGCACATGCATGAGGAATGGTTCAAGAAAGTCTTTGGCTTGCTCATCACTCACAAAGCAGTGACATCTTCTAACACCCATAAGAGCCTCTCGGGCAATATAACCTCCAATATGAAGCTCCAAGCAGGTTGTATCAATTGGGGCAAATGCCTCGACGAGGTAAGCAGCCATAGACGGGGGAAATCCATTTTTATTTAAGGGGCCCTTCTCCTTAGTTTGTAGCTCGTACTTGATTTCCCCACTTAGGAGGGGGTCCCGATCCTCATCCTCTTCTGACTCATCCTGTTCTGAATGATCCTGATCCGTATGATAGAATATAGTTCTTAAGTCTGGATCATCTAGAAGAAAACATTCCCATGCACTGCTATTGTCACCCTTGGCCTTAGCAATATCATATTCCTCGTCTGACAACATGGCTATCATAATAAAGATCACATGTGCCATCTTCCGTTCTGTTCGGAGCTCATTATCCTTAACATCATATATTAGGCATCCCTCCCTAATAACTTTGAGGCACTCCAGATCATGAGCAGCAGATAGTGCATGCATGTGACTCACCAAGGACAAACGCCGACAATAGTGAAGGACCTCTCGGTTGTCAATCCTATACAAACCGGTAAAGAAGCTGCTGTAGTCCTTCGGTTCATGCCCATATCTCCTCTCCCACCCCCGGCTGTCAACACAAAGAGTGATATATTTTTAAGGTCGGGTTGATTCTCGGCAAGAGACCTTTTGTACCCAATGGAGACCGAATCTTTGGGATGCCGTCGTCTTCTCGGTAATCTTCTTCACAAGGGCCACTTTTCTTCTCAACTCGGCCAAGACCTTAGGGGTAGAGTCTCCTTATGTTTTGTATTTTTAGCCTTCCAATTCTTTAGGAAGTCCTTTGACCGTAATACAAACTTCTTGATGTCATCATTCTCGACCTTGTATTTGTCCAAAATCCAATTTCGGATAATGCCACATCCCCCGATAGCCTTTGTAACTCAAATTCCTACAAATTTTGACTTCATTGTAATGACATCCTTCACATGGCTGCAAAGCACTCAACGAAGGACATCCTATCCTTAGTGAAAGCACTCTTCTTGTATAAGACTTCCTTCTTTAAGCACCGGTCTAAAACCCAAATGGTCTCAAAGTCGTCCTAGCCCCCCGCCCTACCCATAGTATCCGGCAGCTTCCTTTGTGCATAAGCATCCTGCATTCATTCCACTTTTGCCATAATCGCCTCCTTACAAAACACAATCTTATACGAAGTCATTGGGCCTGACTGTTAGATGAGCTTTTCGGAAGGATCCGCAATGTCATCACCACCTTTTTTCTTTGATTTTCTTGCGGTTTTCTTCTTCTCTCAGATAATTGTTCATGCGAGTCCGCTCCAAAGAGCTTGAAAGCCTCGGACTTTGACCCGCCACTGCGGTGGGTAATGGGCAGCCATATTCCACCCATCGTTGATCGGGCGTATGCGGTTTGCTCCGCGTATGGACTTCCAAAAGTACGGGCATTGAATCGATGATCGAGACAAGAAACACGCCGGCGATTTCAATAGAAAAGATCAACCTCAAAGCACACCTGGCGTGAAATGAATTAAATACCAATGCAATTCACGCCAGGCGTGCTTTCGAATCGGTTGAATTCACGCCAGGCGTGCTTTCGAATCGGTTGAAATCACGCCAGGCGTGATTTCAAATGAATTGAAATCACGCCAGGCGTTTTCAAATCAAATCAATTCACGCCCGGGCGTGCTTTAACATTTCACGCCTGGCCGAATTGGTTTGATTTGAAAGCACGCCATGTGATTTGGTTTCATTACAGAAATCACGCCTGGCGTGAATTGGTTACATTTGAATGAACGTCTGGCATGCATATGAAAGTGCTAACATCCTAATATAGTTAGTTACCTTTTGTATAGAAATGTCTTCCCCATTTCATTCAAAGTTGCACTAATCTCAGCCAAATCTGCAGGTGAAGTATTGGCATCCAAGATACGACACCTCCTATACGCATAGTGATTGTAGAACGATTTTGGCCTGTTTGTTCGCTTTGCCGATGAGGGCCTTACGTGCCTCAACAACGCCTTTGCCCGTCGATGACGAATTTAATTTAATGTTATCCTTTAACATTACGTCCCTCGGTTCGGCCCACTCAGCCGGGCTTGTTCGAGATCATATCCCAAGGTAACACATCCGGCCGGGCATAGGCATTTGACCTGGATTACTAATCATGCTCTGAACAATCTCCATGGCATGTGCTGGATCATATCTTCTGCTAACATAAATGGAGCTTGGTGAACGGATGAGGGACTTCACATGGATCGCAAAAGTTTCCTTAAGACCCAATGGATAATGGTCAGAATATTTATTCAGCTTGTCATGGCCTCTAGTCAGCGCCACCGGCCCTCTGTTCATTCTCAAAAACGAAGCCTCCATGCCTTCGACAACCGCAGTTGAACATCCTTCCCTAGATCTAGGACCCTCTTAGAAGCTTTCAAGTCAGCTAATTCCCCTAGCTTGCACATAGTGACTTGCTGTCGGTTTAGTGAACATGCCTCTACGCACAGCTGTAACCCCTTGGCAAATAGATATTGGCGTAACTGCTACATTGGTTGGCCAACCATATTTAAAACATGTCTCACCGTTCACATCTGTCTTCATGAACGTATCCTTGTATGCAGTAGCTCTACAGTGAGTAAGTCTGAGCAGATCTTTCTTTTGGTTATGTGTAATATCCAAGAGCAATTTGCAGTTGGTGTCGTCCTCTTCCTCACATGAGATTAGGATCCCTTGTTTGGCCATCTTGTCTGCTTCCTTTTTCCTCGAGAAGAGAGTTAAGTCGAGCTTGCCATTTGTCTTGGCAAGGTCAACGTACCACTCGGCACCCTCGTCCATTTCCTCTTCAGGGCAGGCAGGGTCAGTGGTTGCTATAAGAATCGGCCCTACATCATCTAAGGTGAGATCATATGGTACTGCATCTGGGTCGTCTGCCCTTGCTTTCTTGGCAGGATTAGAACCCGAATTATTAGGGGTTTTCTTCCTCTTGGGCACTGCAAAAGAAGATGAGCACTTTTTAGAGTACTTTTGAGAACAAGAGATCACGCTTGGCATGCATTTAAACCTAAATTAGTACAAATCACGCTTGGCGTGTTGGTAGCTCCTATTATTGACCATGCTATGCGTGAATTTGAAACTAAATTAGTTTGCATCCACATTTTAAGCTACATACCCTTTATGAATCCATATTTCACACTATTTAACCTCATTGAACATTGCTATCTCCAACTGTCTAACACTGCTACATTCTATAAAACAGAGGAAAATTATGTTCTACAAAACGGACAATCAGAGCATTAACTGATGCTAATACTTAAAATTCATGCAAAGCATAATAACTCAAACTCATGCAAAAGGAAATATCTCAAATTCATGCAAGCATAATACTCTCCACACAGTGTGTATTCTGTGGCAAATTAAATACCTTGAATAGGGTTCTCGTGGTATTCTCGTATTATTCTCGATCAACGCCCTCCAAGCTTGAGAAGTGCCGGGTTTTGAGATTCCTCTTCCACCGCTTCCTCGGCCTCGTCCGCCTCGACCACCTCTCGTTTTAGAAGACATCTCCGGAGTCGCCTAGTAACAGAGTCGGAAGGTCGCTCGGATACGCGCTCGAGCTGCTCGAAGAAATAACTGGCAAGAAATAGTTTTTTCTACCTGTACGAGAAATAGCGTTTTCTACCTGCACGAGGGAAATTTGAATTTCAAGAAAACACAAAATGCAGTTTCGAAATATTCTTGACATATAAAAATAATAATGACGAAGATTCACTTTCAAAAAAAAAAGAACCCGTCCGCCGACTTCTTTCATTGAGTTTTTAAAAACCAATCTACCTTGTTCTTTCATTGATTACATTTATCCCGCCAAAATGTAATTAACCTAAGCTTTCTTGTAACTCGAATTTTTCCCGACCGCCTGCGTTTTCATAGCGCCTGTGATTTCTAGAACTCGAATCGGCTTCTCAAGAATGGCTACAGAATTCTGGTAAGCATCTCATTCCTATAGCTTGTACAATAATTTCCAGTAAAGGTGTCTGAATAGGCAATTGTCTGCAGTGTCAAAGATGAATGTTTCATGTTAACTACAAATCAGAAAAGGAAAGTAGGATTATGCAAGATCGACTCCATCGATCCGACCGCAAACTGTCATGGAATTCCGCTCGGGGATAAGTATGTCCGAGTTACAGTGATAAACTGCTGCGATATGGATGAAGCTTTACCTCGCAGACACCCCGGTGGGGATACGGTTGGAGAAAGTGTAGGAACATTTGTTGCATGGCCAAGAAACCGCTTAAAAAAGGTATGTAACATGTACTACATTGTAGAAATATAGAAGTAGACAAAATTTGTTGTATTCATTGGAAAAAGTTTACAATTGTATATAATCTAGATAAACTGGATAAACCAGACAAAATCCCAGACTACTGTTTCAAGCCCAGTCTACTGAGTAGCTGGGCTATCGATACTCCCATTTCCAGTGCAGGGCATAGTGAATTCTTCTGGTAAAATCCCAGCAAAAACACCAGGCTCTAGCTCCACCTCCCCCCGCTTTGCACCTCCACCACCACCGTCCACCTCCCCGCTCCATCTCCTGCTCCATTGGTTGAGCCATCTCCATTGCATCGTATACTGCCTGTGGTAGTGGTTCATGTTGTGGCATCCGGGCATAGAGGCTGACCACTAAGAAACGCAGCTCCTCATTTTGAATCTCGAGCTGACGGATGCGAGATTCACTCTCGATCAATGCATATACTGCATTCTCGAAGTGATTAGATAAGAGGGCCAGCCTCCGTGCGATTGCAAGGGACTCAGAGCCCAGATCTATCATTGCCCTGCGCTCTGCTGCCATCATCATTACTTGATCCAAGTACTCTAGGGTTGCAAGACCGGTGCTCCAAATGGACCGGTGCTCGGCCGCGTTCAACCGGACCGAGATTGGAGCCAAACCGAGCCGGGTCGTGTGATTGCTGGCCCAAATGTAATTCCAATGCATCTTCGTCACCAACCGGGCGATTAATGTAACTTTATCAATAGGAAGTGAGCGGAGTATCAGTATTCACGCCTGGCGTGTTATGTTTATTTATTTATTTATTTATAAACTTAGAAACTAAGAGACACGCCCAGCGTGTTTAACTTAAAACTTGAAACTAGGGATAAAATTGTTTGCACGCTCAGCGTGTAAACTGCTATATAGGAAAAACTATACGCTTCGGCGTGCATTCGTTAGAGGGAAAAAAAAAAACATGCAGATAGATAGATAAGTAAATAGATAAAGGCCAGGCAATTATGTACACGCTTAGCATGTAGATAATTGCCTGGCCTTTATCTATTTACTTATCTATATGTACAGTTTTTTTTTCTCCTCTCTAATGAATGCACGCCGCAGTATTCATGTTGAAGGCTAAGGTTAGCATGAAACACGCTTTATGTTTTCAAATATTATCTTTCAGATTTTTCTAATGCTTTCTACTACACTTATTCATAATAGAAACTTGCATGCAACAAAGATGATTAATTCAGAAGAGAAACTCAAGAATTTACTCGAAACAAAAGAAGTAGATGAAGTTTATAAAAACTATTCGGTTTTCATAAACATCATCCGCTTCTTCTCTCCTCGAAAAATGCAAAAGCTTGTCTTCTTGGATTAAACCTCGCCATTGAGATGCAAATTAAAACTAAATGAAAACTAACCTTGAGTTCGAGTTACGCTTTTGGATTTAATTCGAGGCTTTCGGATTCTGGACCTTAGTCCTCCTCGCTTACGGTTTTTAATTCGATGTCCTCTACTACAGATGCTACAGAACAAAAGGCGGAGTCTTTTAGTAAGTTAGGAATTGCTGAAACCAAACATCTAACATTGCTGAAAATAAATCGGCTCACCAAGATTTTAGGAGGGCGGATCCAAACACAGCAGAAGCGCAACCGGCAAATCGTATGAAGGAAGGAAGAAAATGTAGGAACGTTGAGAGCGTGAAATGGATTTATATAGGCATAATTAGAAATAAGTTAGTGTGAATAATTGATTGCTTGAATTAACACGCCTGGCGTACGGTCTTCCCGCCAGACATGACATGTATATGGTATATATGAAGAATATTGCATTTTATGCAATAAATTCTCACGGCATTTTATTCCATTTATTGCATTCGAAAAAATAGAATTCAGAAATTTTATATAGGCTAAATTAAAAATGATTTTAAAGGCAAAATTATGAAGGCTAAAAAATGACTTGTAGGGTTGGGGACTTGTTTTAGGTCGTATAGGAAAATTTCCCTATGGTTACTGTGATGAATCAGAGATTTCTCATGTGGTTGATTTATAGTGTTCCCGAGACTTTGTTGAGACAAATGCAGAGACAAAATTTTAGAGAAAACATCAGACGAACAGAAGACAAAATAATTGGAGAAAACAATTGGATTTAATTCAAATAATTTTATGTACAGAAAAACTTTTCGAAGAACACTGTTTGAAGACAATTTTATGAAAACTGTTTGATTTCATTCATAAAAGTTATATGTACAGCTGCCCGAAGGCTTGTAAGCAGGTGCCCGAAGGCTTTTCACAAAATTACAGGAAAAAAATGCCCGGAGGCGTGTCCAAAGCTTCTGTAGAAAACCAAAAAAAAAAGGGGCCACCCGGGATCTGCATCATTGATCTTCCACGTCTGCAACAAAGAAGAAAGAAAGGTGTTAGAAAAGAAAGAAAGGTGAAAAAAAAAAAAAAAAAAAAAAGCAGACATGCAAACCTGGTTCATCTCTCAACTATTCTAAAAACTGGTCGAATTGTCGACCTTCTTCCGAATCTTCTTCCTCCGCCTCATTCTCCTTCTCCTCCTCCTCTTCAGAGATTTCATTCTCTGTTTCAGGGTCAAGCCAACCCTGAAGCAGAGCGGTCATGTGTTCTTGAGAGGACATCTCCTCCTCTTCCTCCAACTCCTCCTCTTCTTCCTCTTCATCCTCTGAATCGGAATCAGAGGAGAATTGGGAAAGAAAATCTATTGGGGAATTGAGCGAGTTTTTCAACCCGACGCGTCTTTTGAAGAGACCTCGGGTTCTTCATGAAGGTCGAAATGAGGCTTGAACGCCATCATGGCGCGTAAAAAAATTTTGGACATAATGGAGGACTTGAGAGCGTGAACCGGATTTATATAGGGTTAATTAGAAATTAGCGTGAATAATTGATTGCCTCAAATAACACGCCAGGCATACTGAAATTCCATGACTATATCATCTAGGGTATATTATTATATGGATAATAAATTCTCACGTCTATCAGTTATATGTCTTTTCGTAATCATATATCCAAATTTTCGATAATTAAAATTAGGATATATTTATATAAATGTCATTTCCTTGTTGTTGCCACGAAAATTCTCGTTTTAAATGATTTCGTTTAACCCATTGTTATTATTATATTAAACCTATTTCCAAGGAATTTCTTGCTTTTAAAAAAATTGGATTTACCTCTACATATTCCATAAATGTACGTACTTTTTTTTATCTTATGGTGTAATAATTTTTTCCTACTCATTGACTAAAAAGGGTACAATTTGCCTAGGTCAATGGTGCCTCTCCAACTCAAGATGGTGTGCAACATATTGAAAAGAGCAATATCAAAGAAAAACCAACTCCTAGCAAGAATGTTGAAGAAAAACAATTAGTCCTCTATAGTCGGGTGCAATGGAGGAACAAGAAGGTGAGAATCATGCACAAGTGCAACAAGGAAATAGTAGTCCAAGGAGTCATTGTGCTAGCAGATCCCGGGTCAAGCCATAATGATGAAAGGCTAGGGGAAGACAATATTGGTATTGCAATTTCGATGTTGGAAGACAACTGGAAAGGTAAAGGTTTGGGTGACAAGGAATGTTTTGGTTGTGTCAAGCAATTGGAGGTTCCTTGCATCATGGCATGGCCTATAAGTAGTGTTCAATTTGTGGAGGATTATATTTTCCGAGCCCGAGGTTGTTGGGGACAATGATTGTCTTGATATTGATCCATTGGCAGTTGGAACTCTAAACCTAGGCAAAAGGGGAGAAGTATCAGTTGTCAGATATTATCCTAGCAAAAGAGCCAAGTTGATTAGTGACACCAAACATGAGACAATGATGAAGGTTAGGGGCTCAGATTGTTGTTGGAGTGCTTGTATGCAATTCTTTACAATAGAACAATTGGTGGAAGCAAGAGCCACTTTTCAAGAGTACACTGTTGATGAGAGGAGGACCTACATGTACACAACCTTCGAGCATGCACTTCAGGATGAAAGAAACCCAAACAGAAAAAGATACCCTTTGCTAGGCAAATGGATATGTGCAAAAGCATGGCAGACTATCCATGCAATTCCAACTTCTTCATGGCATAATTGGCAAAAAAAACAGGCAGAGGGGAACAGGATTGCTTTACATGGAAATAATGGTTTGTTGAGACCAACAGCTAGGACCTTGGCTGCCAGGGAGATATTTGAAAAATATATTGATTTCAATGCAGAGTCTATGCCACACAAAAGCAGAAGGGATGAAAAGGGAAGAGCAGTTGTTGAGAAAAGGTTGCCATCACATTGTACTCAAAAGAGTATTTTGGAAGAAGTGAATTCCCTACTTCGAGAATTGGGAATTCTTCCAATATCCCAACCTAGCTTTAGTAGGTTATGGAAGAAGCATTTCAATCATGTCACCATAGCAACTTCAAACAACTTTGTAAAGTGCAATTTATGTGCTAAGTTGAAGGAGACTCTTGATAAGACTGTGCAACCTAGTCAAAGGGCTAGGATAAGGGAGCATATGAAGGACCATATGACTGACCAACTATCAGATCATGTTATAAGCATAATTTCATTAATTGTGGACTTTGGCTGAGTCCATATGACTCCCAAATGGACCCGATTTTTTAGAATATAAGGGTTTTAATTAGTAGAATGATGCAAATTTTCGAAATGTGTGCAGGTAGGTGAGATGGCAGGCCTTGTATCTATTAAGCCAAAGAAGTGCGAACCGAGTTTGTGTCTCGCCTAAGCCCTTACAGAGATGGGTCTCGCCACGCTGTAAATGCATTCGCAAATCTGCATAGTGTAGATTCATAGTCGTGCCAGTCAGAATGGTCCGAACCAGCGCAAATGATGGATTCACAATGAGCTTAAATGCGAAGGCCATATCGCCGAGCCAATATTAGCTCATGCGAATCAGCTTCAGTTGAGGTGCGTAACGAGATAAACCAAAATGGCACGTAAGAAATGAGAAGCCAACTCGTGAAGCTCCTTCGCCGCGGAGAGTTGATGAAGGACGGCGATGAGCCGATCACCTCAGCAGGTAGAGCCGGAAGGCTGCTTGATTTCCTTGAAACGCCATATTTACAGGCGTAAGCTCAAGAGGTTGCTGAAGATGGAGGATGTTTGGCTGCACAACACTTTCCTGGGCCGTTGTTTAAGAAGCTTTACAAGAAGGAAAAGAGGCAAATGTGGCTTTGGTAACTAAACTCATCCTCGACTCCCTATCCGATGGGAGAATTGGATGACTTTGGATCTGCATCGCCGACAAGCCATAACAGAGTTCCAACCGGGGGATCTAATTGCGGTGGAACTGGATATTGACTGAAACGTCCATGTTTAATATTATCTATTATTATATATTATCTTTCTGTTCAACTATCTCTTTCGAGGCATGTTGTTTAGTTGATATTATTATCTACGTAATCCATCCATGTACTCCATTCCTATATGAATAGAATGTTTTTGTCTACATTGAGAACAACCCAATGACGTGCAATTTCTGAACAGTAATATCGAGGCCTCCAAACGAAATTGGGCGCCCGCCCACTTTCCTTCCTGAGGAAATTAGGCGCCCGCCCAATTTCCTTTGGGAATAGGCTCCCCCAGAAACTGGGCGGCCGCCGACTTTGCCCTTCAGATGGCTTGAAGCTAGTTGCATGAAGGCTTCCGCTTTGAGGAAAATAGGGCGCCCGCCCACTTTCCTTCTTGCGTGCAAAAGGAAAACGAAAACGTGAGATCGAAACCGAAGATAAGAACTGAAACATAACAACTGATTCATGGACAACACAGTTACATCATCATATCATATAAAGTTATTAAATACATGAGTCATAGATTGTAATTATTGGTGATTCTATTAATCTCAAAAGCCTCAAGGCCCGAACCCACACAATATGGATAGTAACATGATACTCGCCGGGAGTCTTTTTTTCGACCAAAGAGCTATACCATACAAACCCGTGGATCGAGAGATCCCCTTTCAACTCGCAGCATAAAGATCGCCATAGGTCATAAGGCAAGTAAGGGTGTCAACATGGGGACTGTGGAAGATGGCGAGACATGGCAAATGAATGTGTCAGTGTCGTCGAATGCAGCTATATATTTATAGCCAAGGAATTATTGATGACTATCGTAGCAAAGATTATTGGTTGTATATACGGTGTACATCCAATAATCTTTGCGCATAAATACCTTCAATAATGATTGTGGGTATAAATATATGTCAAACCAATTTTGACCATCAAATTTGGCCTTCGCCTAGCCATGTGGTCTCATTCTCGTCCTGAACGTGATTCCATCAACCGCAAGATGAATCACGAAAACTTCAAGCAAAGGTTGTCGCGAGAGATACCCATGGAAGACCGGATGACCACAAATCGCTTCTAAATCATCGCCATTATCCCCGATCCCTTCGACGCTATCATCCATCCGATATGGAATAGAGAGCATCAAATGTACATGATAGAGAAGATCACCGGGTGCTCGGGTGAAAATGACTCGGAAGAGTCCCCTAAATGAACGCTTTGTCATCTTGTTGTAATCGACCGAATCATCTATGAGATAAAGTATTAGTACAACTTGTCTTCTATATGTGCAACTTGTCCAACATGTCCCGCGGAAATTGGGCCCACTTTGCCCCTTGAATGCTCATATCGAATGATGCGCCGAAATTGGGCGGCCGCCAATTTCAAGGGGTCGCATTGTGTACCTTTATACCTGTTACTGCTGCGCTAGAATGTACGCCAATAATTGACATCAATAATTTCTCACGACTATAAAAGCAGCTCCACCGCATTCATCTCTCATGGTTTCCTTTGCCGGATCGTCCGGAGAACATCCGATCCTTCAAGTGCTACTTGAGTTACAACGATATTTGCCAGTGCTATATGACTGGTGTTAGTCTTGATCCATGGCTCCAGTCCAAAGCAGATGGACCTGCGAGTAATTGCAGGAAGCTCACCGTGTTGTGGTCCACCAGATTGGCTTCCCCGACGCCAGATCTTTGAGCTGAATGGCATCGCCTTGGCAGGCGTTGACGACGAGTGACTCTTTGTACACTCGGATATGTTAATGTACCTGACAAGGATATAATAATGTTGTAAGGATGTAATAAGCATAGTCAATATTATATAATGTAACGTACTGGTAATTCCCGAGGGTCCGCTTTGATCTCCAATCGCTTCGCAGCTCCACTTCACTTCATGTTTGATGGCGCTTATTGCCAAAGAATTGGGCGCCACCCAATTTATCATGGAGGATAGCGAAGTCAAATAAATTTAATAAAAGGCTATAGTTTCTAAGGGTTAACCAAATTCGGCGCCCGCCCAATTTGGTTAGCAAATTGGGCGGGCGCCCAATTTGGTTAGCAAAGTAAACTAGAGAAATTTAAGACAAGGAAATGAGTGCAACGTTATCATTTCTGAAAAAGAAGTATGAACAATTGTTATTAACATATTTCACGTATTTTCAAATCATAAGTCGCTCATTCGTCTGGAGGCACATCTTCCGAATGATCCCTACTGGGTTCTCCATGTCAATGAGGTTGTTGTGTCAGCTCTTTGATCAATTCCATTCTTTGCATAAAATCTTCGGGCCCCAGTTCCTCATTCTCATCATCTGCACCTTGATTGTCTTCTGTGTTCGCCACCTCTTCCTCTACATCTTGACTGCTCATCGTGTTGGGGACCACATCCTCTCCATCCTGATTGTCCCCTTCCTGTGTTTCCATGACAACGACAGAGTCAGGCTCCCTAGCAACCTCTTCCTCGAACTTTGAGGTCGCCTCAATCATGTCCCGAGTATTCACCAAATCCCGCCCCTCGCCAAAGGTCGTTGATGTTGTTTTTCTTCTCCTAAATAGTTCCAAATCCCGAGAGCCTAGGGTCACGCCTTTTGAGCTCTACTTGAATCGCCTTTGTCCTGTCTCTCTAATTAATTGCACGCCGCTTATGGTTGTAGACGAGAATGGACAAGGTGTCTCAGGGCGGAAGTCGAGGTCGAGGAGCATTTTTGGAAGTAGAGGCCTTCTTCTTTCCCTCTTTTTATCTTCCTCAGTGCCCGAGCTCTTGATTTTTCTCGCCTAACATGACATCGAAGTTGCTCGAATATCCGCATGCTTAATTTCCAGCTTCTCGTCTGCCTCAAAAGACAATGTTTTATAGCCCTCGCGACACCGCCGCTCGGCTAAAAAGCACCACCGAAAAGAAGTCGAGAACAAAGGCAACCTTCCAAAGATCAACTTCAGACTAGATAGGTGCACGCCCTACTTTCCAACCGATTTTGCACCAAGATTCTCCCCCCCTGCCGCACCCTTGTCGCATTCAAGGTCGATACGTGACAATAAGCTGCACGGAAAAACAAATGTTAGAAACATTGATAGTCAATAAGCAAATTGGGCGGCCCAATTTAAAATGCATACCGCCGCACACTCGCGGATCGCAAATTCTTTTCGATGTCCCGCTTTTCTCGTGAAATGCTTGGGAAACTTAGCATATTGCTTTGATGGTCGGAATTGGCGAAGCAAATATTTATTTCCTCAGTCTCGATGGCGTGGCCGCCGTCTCGGGCAACATACATTAGCGGGACAAGACATTGCAACTCTCGAACTCTAGAGGTAGTCGCAGCTTCGCCGGGGGTCCCGGTAGGAACTAACCCAAACACGGCCGCCACCGCCTATTGTCTTCATGGCGGATAGGCACTCATTGAGGCGGTGTCCGGGGTAATAAATATAGCTACCCAAGAAAGCCGCTGGTCCACATCATCGTGCTTAGCTGGGTCAAGGAATTTTTCATAATCTTCCTTTGGCCATTTCTTCAGATATCCGAAGTCGCATCCAATGAAGCGGGCCGGTGTTTTTACGCCCACGCACAAACCTCGTGGACTAACGTGGAAACACTTGAAAGGTTTGCCACCCTCCTCAACCGCCCTAGAAGATATTCGCCTACTTTCTTTGTCAGAGGGACTCCTAAAAGCTTTCCTTCTCCATCTCTTTGCGCCCTTCACGCCCATCCACCGATGCTACTTGCGAACATAAGCATCAGATTCTCCGTGAATATGGGGTGAGCTTGCCTCAAGGCAGCCATGTCTTGAAAAGGAAGTTTCTTCACTTCCTTCATGTATCTGACAAGGGCCCGCTCCATTGTTCCAATCTTCTTCAGCTCTCCTCCGGCTCGACTTTCATAGTCGCCTCCCAAGATAATCCTTGCTTCCCTTCAGAATGTGGTGCCATCCTTGATCTCCTTCAAAGAGCCTTTTTGCGCATCTAGAGGATGCATGGACTTTAATGGTCGACAGGAATTATTGGTGAAAAGTCTAAGCCTATCCTTCACTTCAATTTTTTCTCCCTTCTCGTCCTTCAACCGGTCTTCATAGAATAACTGGGCAACTTCGGTGCACAAATTCCACGACTCGTCATCAAGATATACAAAGTAGTCGTAGTCACGCATAGTTGACTTTTTAATGGTTTGCGCCACTGACTTTCCAATCTCGCATGACAATGTAAGGCACTAGATAAGGGCATACACATCATCTTAATTAGCTTGCAGTAGCTGACCAAATGGGCGCCTACCAATTTCGATCATCCGACATCGAGGTGAATTATGGCGCCACCCCTGAACGGTTCCGAAATTGGGCGTATACCAATATGCACTGCTCGAAAATTGGGCCACCAATTTGAAAAGAGTGCCAAAAATTTGAAATTGGGCGGGCGCCCAATTTCGAACTCGTGGATAGCAGGAACTAGTAATGGTGGTAGTGCACTTTACGTAATACGCCCACCACAGAGTGCCCGCTTTTGCCCTTCTTAGGCTTCCCGGAGAATGCCCACCGGTTTGCAAGCTGAATTTCTTCAAAAATACTTCCTCGTGTATAGTCTTCTTTGTTATGTCATTATTCTCCTGGCTTACACCTAACGCATTCTTTCGATTGCAAAGTGAGATTTCCGCCAGACTCGGCATTTCCTTTGGCATAGAAAAAGAATATCGGGCTTCTGCGCCAAGTGCTTCCTTTCGGGAGGCCATGCCAAAGCTTGTGTGACAAGCGGCTTGAGCAACCGTGGTCGATGGGTGCCATTAACAATCCAAGATTCTGCATTTTGCGGATCCTCCGACTTCTTCCACTTGATTGCTCGCCTGCCTGCGTGGATCGAGCGGCACGACATCAGCCACGTGGAGGGTGCATCCGATGGGCGATAAACGATTCGTAGAGAGTGTCCAAGTGTTTCTCGACTTATGACCCTACAAATCATATTTGCGGGGCTTTATGCATCTTGAACACATCGACTTCAATCTCGGCCCACCCCCGTGAGGGTAGATTCTCTCCCCAGCGCTTGATGCTTGCTATGGCGCTTTTGTGACAACTCATGTCTCCGCTCTCTCCGAAAGTGACGCCGCCACCGGATGGAGTGAACTTCACGACTGCCGGCTACTCTCCGGTTCTTCAGATGAAGAAGAAGAGAAGGACTCCCTCTCCGAACTTTTTGGGCTCTGTGATAACACGTCCCGCTTGCGCCTCTTCGACGGACCACCTAAATCTTTTCCTCTGCGCTTAGGGGGTTCCTCTTCAGACGGCTGGTCCTCTTCTGCACTCGCATCGGGCGACCTTGATGTTCTCTTCATTCCACCGAATATAAGTTTAGTGGCGACTTTTACGGTGAATAGCCTTAGCGGTGTCCTCGCCTTCTTGATCTTTGTGTATCGGTCTCCATGTGCCTGCCCTGGCGGCTTGTCTTTCTCACATTTCTTGTATCTAGACTTAAGCCACTTAGTATCGTGATACTTTAGGTTGGTTTTTGCCCTCGATACTCGCGGAACGGTGCTTTCGACTGCTCTCGTTTGTGCTCTAATATCCACTGTCGACAAATGTAGTAGCCATCCAAAATATCAGTTCTTGATTTGATGCCCGAGCGCTCTAAACTTTCATATGAGTCTAGCGTCCATCCTTTCTGAGCGCAAGAATGTGGGCTTTCCTTTATACTTGCGTTCATCATACATGGCTCGTACTTAGATAGTGGAACTTTATAACGGACAAAAGTCCGATCTACTTGTCTTCAACGCCGATGAGGAAGTCATCCTTGTTCTCGGTGAGACCTCCATGTCGATGACGATACCCGGCCGAATTCATTTTTCCTGCCCCTATCTTGCCAAAGAAAAGCGTAAGATCCTTGAGGTGGTTTGTCCGGGACCCGTGATGAATATTCCCTATCTCTATGCACCAGACCCATTCCTCAGCAACCGTCAAAATTTCATTGGGCACAACCTGGATGCCAACAAACAGTTCTTTCTCTTCTTCTGTTCTTGCATTCTCTATTGCAATAGCCTCTGCAAATTTGGGTCCGTACCGGAACCCGGCGATCCGCTTTGTTCAAGCGCATATTAATTCCCGCAAACGGAAAGTAGTGTTAGTACTTGGGAGACTTGGGGCAAGAGGTCGTTGTATGATGGAGGCAAATTGGGCTCCAATTTGCCCGAATCCCCACGCAAGACACCAAATTGGGCACACCAATTTGCTCTACCAACTCATGGTGAGCCTTGAGTCCGAGGAGACGACATTGCATCATTGGGGCCAAATTGGGCGCCACCAATTTGGCCAGATCCCCACGCGATACTAATTATTACGCCCAATTTACTTAGCCCTCACACCAAAGTGGGCGGATGCCCAATTTGCCTATCCCGGAGAGCACGACTTCGGATGGATGGTAGACTTGGTAGAGTAAATTGGGCGGGCTTCAATTTAGTCCGCCCAAGTCTACCATCCAAGGTAGTCGCGTGCTCCCCAGATAGGCAACCGGGCCCCGCCTACTTTGGTGTCTGGATAGGCAAATTAAGCGCCCGCCCACATTGGTGTGAGGGATAAGTAAATTGGGCCCCACCACTTTGGTGTTAGGGAAAAAGTCCAATGTTTTGCAAAATGAAACACCCTCGTGGAAGCAATTGTGTGCCCTATTCAGCCTGCATTACACGTGTATGCATCCGTGGGGACCAAAGGAGGCATCTAGAAGATGTTCATATGTCCGAGATGTAATAGCGGATACTTAATCGCAAGCGCCAAGTTTATATTAAGAAAGTAGTCCACCTTACCTTTGCCACCGGGTGGGGGGGAGATGCCATCAACCGCTAGAATTCGCTGGTGTACAGGGGTACCCAGGCGATAGGTCAATGCAGAGAGGAAGGCGCCAACAGATGGCGCATAAGCGGCCGAGACACAAGGCGCCAATAGCTCGATCCGGCCGATAAACCTGGTTCGGGAGTATAGTGCGGATGAGAACGACTTTCGTGGGCTAAGAAATATGAAGGCTTACGTTGTTTAGCTGAGCACAAAGCCCAAAGAAGCACGTAATTTTCTAAATTTGGTAAATGAGGAGAATGAGGGGCTTTTAAAGGGTTATGGACCTCTCTTGGGGCGAAGACAAGTGTCGTGCATGTAAGCGCTTGGCCTTTTGAAATAAAAATGGACCGTTGATGGGTTCGAGCGTGAGGAATTAATTGTGGACCTTAATAATAAGTGCGCGGAGTTTTTGAATTTCAAATCTGTCATTTAAAGCCCGCCCAAAATTAATTCGAGTCATGCACGTGTCGCACGTGCTTTAGGCGGGAACTTGTGTTTCAAAGTTCCGGGACGGACACATTATTTCGAAATTAGGTGGGACATTTAACTTTAAAAATTGGGGGGAAATTACATTCAAATTTTGGGGGGAATTCATGTTTAAATGTAAATGCGCTTCAAACCTGTTGTTTTTCTGGCAGTGCCTTGTTTGGCTACTATCTTTTCTACAAGACGCAAACATCTTCAACGATTCATATTCATGGCCACGAGATCTCCAAAGGTTTGTGCTGCTCCACAGTTAAATTCGCCATACCTCGATGTGTAATTGCTGCAAATGTGATGTGACCCGATTTTATCAATCACGCCTTTCCATTCACGGCTGTTCATTCGCACCTCTTCAAGCACGCCTGTTCATTCACACCTTTCCATTCACGCCTTTTCGATGGCTTGACCCTTAATTTACTCCTCCTCATTCACCTGGTTACTGTCACATTTACATAAACTCTAAATTTCGATGCAGTCCGCCCTTTTCCTAAAATTGTCATGCAGGATTTGTGTGCCTGCTATTTTCTCCATTAACCCTTGTTTGTAGTCAGGCCCTTCCAATGCTCGATTGTATTTGTTTTGGGAGCTCAATGATAAATTCCGCTAGTGTGTCCGGCTCCTTAGTTCTCTTAGTGTCTATGTGTAGGTGACCGTGGTAGGTGAAACCGCCTCGTGGGCAAACCAGATCTCGGCGGTGTTTTATCTTGGTGACAACTAAATTGGGCGGGCGCCGAAGTCTCGCCTACTTCACTTCAGGTCTTTAACCACCACGAACAAATTGGGCGGGCGCAATTTGTCTTGTGGATATGTCCCGCCGCAATCGACAACCTTCTTTTGTACCCATTGTGAGACCGACCGCATCAATAATACCCTTATATAAGCGCTGATTCGGTTCAAATTGGGCGGCCACCAATTTATAACAATGGGACAAATTAAGGCGGCCGCCCATATTGTCCCTTTCTCAGATGACCAGGTAGGTGAAACTGCCCGGATGGGCAAACTGTATCTCGAAGGTGTTTTATCTTGGTGACAACTAAATTGGGCGGACGCCGAGTGTGTGCCTACTTTACAGCTCCTCTACCACCACGAACAAATTGGCTGGCCCCAATTTGTGCGCTGATATGGCCTCTTCAGAGTGAGAACCTTCTTTTCTACCCATTGTGAGACTTCATCGCATCCAATACTAACCTTATACAAGGGGAATCTAAAGACTTCATATGTAAAAAGGGCACCCAATTTTATTGTCCTTGTAACCATTGAATGGGAGTCCCCCTGTGTCATTTGCATTGCGTTTCTCGCCTTCCTTACTCGATTTTAACACTAAAAATCCTTGTGCGGGTTGTGTATCTCTTCCTTAATGAACATCTAGTAGCAAAGGGAGTTGTGGGGCAAATGACACAATGCCACTTCAAGGAGATATCGAAAGGACTCACCGAGCGTAGGTGTGGAGGAAGTGTTCAAGGCCACCATACCCTTCCCTCGCCAACTCGGATGCAACCACAATAGCGTAAGCCGTGGGCTCATTCGCTCTGTGTGGAGAAGTGAAGATGCTCGTGAGTCGCTCACTAATGACGCCCCCAAAGAAAAGACAAATACGACAATCGGTGGGGAAGGAGACACAACCACGACAAGATATCGGGCGACCTTTGATGTTCTCTTCATTCCAATCAATATAAGTTTAGTGGCACTTTTACGGTGAATAGCCTTAGCGGTGTCCTCGCCTTCTTGACTGGCCAGATATCGGTCTCCATGTGCGCCCCCTGCGCTTGTCTTTATCTCACCTTTCTTGTATCTAGACTTAAGCCACTTAGTATCGTGATACTTTAGGGTTGGTTTTGCCCCCGATACTCGTGAACAATGCTTTCGACTGCTCTTCTTTTTGTGCTCTAATATCCACCGTCCCCGACAAATGTAGTAGCCATCCAAAATATCGGTTCTTGATTTGATGCCCGAGCTCTAAAACTTTCATATGAGTCTAGCGCCCATCCTTTCTCGAAAGCGCAAGAATGTGGGCTTTCCTTTATACTTATGCTCATCATACATGGCTCGTGACTTAGATAGTGGAACTTTATAACGGACAAAAGTCCGATCTACGGTGTCTTCAACGCCGATGAGGAAGTCATCCTTGTTCTCGGCGAGACCTCCATGTCGATGACGATACCCACCCGAATTCATTTTTCCTGCCCCTATCTTGCCAAAGAAAAAGCGAGAAGATCCTTGAGGTGGTTTGTCCGGGACCCGGATGAATATTCCCTATCTCTATGCACCCGGACCCATTCCTCAAAGAACCGCCTAAAATTTCATTGGGCACAACCTCGGATGCCGAAACAGTTCTTTCTTCTTCTTCGTTTTTGCATTCTCTATTGCAATAGCCTCTCTCAGAAATTTGGGTCCGTCATCGAACCCGAAGCAGTCTGCTTTGTTCGCCCATATTAATTCCCGCAGAACGGAAAGTAGTGTTAGTACTTGGGAGACTTGGGGCTGAAGAGGTCGTTAGTATGATGGAGGCAAATTGGGCCTTAATTTGCCCGATCCCCACGACACCAAATTGGGCCACCAATTTGCTCTGCTCCAACTCATGGTGAGCCTTGAGTCCGAGGAGATTGACAGACAGGGGCCAAATTGGGCCACCCAATTTGGCCAGATCCCCACGCGATAGGTGGGCAGCCCAATTTATTTTAGCCCTCACACCAAAGTGGCGGGGATGCCCAATTTGCCTATCCCGGAGAGCACGACTTCCTTGGATGGTAGACTTGGGTAGAGTAAATTGGGCGGGCGCCCAATTTAGTCTGCCCAAGTCTACCATCCAAGGTAGTCGTGCTCTCCCGATAGGCAACCGGGCGTCCCCTACTTTGGTGTCCGGATAGGCAAACCGGGCGTCCGCCCACATTGGTGTGAGGGATAAGTAAATTGGGCTGCCCCGCCCACTTTGGTGTTAGGGAAAAAGTCCAATGTTTTGCAAAATGAAACACCCTCAGGGAAGCAATTGTGTGCCCTATTCAGTTCTGCACACAGGTATGCATCTGTGGGGACCAGTGAGGCATCTAGAAGATGTTCATATGTCCGAGATGTAATAGCGGATACTTAATCGTGGCAAGCGCTCAAGTTTATATTAAGAAAGTAGTCCACCTTACCTTTGCCACCGGCAGGGGGCGAGATGCCATCAACTCGCTAGAATTCGTTGGTGTACGGGGTACCCAAAGATAGGTCAATGCAGAGGAAGGCGCCAACAGGATGGCGACAAGCGCCGAGAGACACAAGGCGCAATAGCTCGATCCGGGTTTACCCCTTGGTTCGAGTATAGTCGGGATGAGAACGACTTTCGTGGCTAAGAAATATGAAGGTAACAAAGAGTTTAGCGGAGCACAAAAGCCCAAAGAAGCAATGTAATTTTCTAAATTTGCGCCGAGGAGAATGAGGGGCTTTTAAAGGGTTATGGACCTCTCTTGGGGGCGAAGACAAGTGTCGTGCATGTAAGCGCTTGGCCTTTTGAAATAAAATGGACCGCTGATGGGTTCGAAGCGTGAGGAATTAATTGTGGACCTTAATAATAAGTGCTGAGTTTTTGAATTTCAAATCGTCATTTAAAGCCCTTCCAAAATTAATTGAGTCATGCACGTGTCGCGACGTGCTTTAGGGCGGAACTTGTGTTTCAAAGTTCGGATCTGACACATTATTTCAAATTAGGTGGGACATTTAACTTTAAAAATTGGGGAAATTACATTCAAATTTTGGGGAATTCATGTTTAAATGTAAATGCGCTTCAAACCTGTTGTTTTTTCCGGCAATTGCCTTGTTTGGCTACTATCTTTTCTACAAGACGCAAAACATCTTCAACGATTCATATTCATGGCCACGAGATCTCCAAAGGTTTGTGCTGCTCCACGCTTAAATTTGCCATACCTCGATGTGTAATTGCTTTGCCAAATGTGATGTGACCCGATTTTATCAATCACGCCTTTCCATTCACGGCTGTTCATTCGCACCTCTTCAAGCACGCCTGTTCATTCACACCTTTCCATTCACGCCTTTTCGATGGCTTGACCCTTGATTTACTCCTCCTCATTCACTGTTTATTGTCACATTTACATAAACTCTAAATTTCGATCACGATCCACCCTTTTCCTAAATTTGTCATGCGAGATTTGTGTGTACCTGCTATTTTCTCCATTGACCCTTGTTTGTAGTCAGGCCCTTCCAATGCTCGATTGTATTTGTTTTGGGAGCTCAATGATAAATTCCAGTTAGTGTCTGCCTCCTTAGTTCTCTTAGTGTCTATGTGTAGGTGACCGTAGGGTGAAACTGCCTTGGGGCAAACCGTATCTCGAAGGTGTTTTATCTTGGTGACAACTAAATTGGGCGAAGCCGAAGGAGTCTCGCCTACTTCACGGTCTTTAACCACCACGAACAAATTGGGCGTGGCGCCCAATTTGTCTTGCGCTATATATGTCCCGGCCGCCGGACAACCTTCTTTTGTACCCATTGTGAGACCGATCGCATCAATAATACCCTTTTATATAAGCGCCTGATTCGGTTCAAATTGGGCGCCCAATTGCAACAATGGGACAAATTGGGCGGTCGCCCATATTGTCCCTTTTTCAGATGACCGATAGGTGAAATCGTCCGGTGGGCCAGTCAGATCTCTCAATGTGTTTTCTCTTGGTGACAAACTAAATTGGGCGGACGACGGTGTGTGCCTACTTTACGGCCTCTACCACCACAGCGAACAAATTGGGCGCCCAATTTGTCTTGTGATATGGCCTCTTCAGAGTGAGAACCTTCTTTTTCTACCCATTGTGAGACTTATCGCATCCAATACTAACCTTATAAAAGGGAATCTAAAGACCTCATATGTAAAAAAGGGCACCCGCCCAATTTTATTGTCCTTGTAACCATTGAATGGGAGTCCCCCGTGTCATTTGCATTGCTTTCTCGTCTTCCTTACTCGATTTTAACACTACTGAAATCCTTGTGCAGGTTGTGTATCTCTTCCTTAATGAACATCTAGTAGCAAAGGGAGTTGTGGGGCAAATGACACAATGCCACTTCAAGGAGATATCGAAAGGACTCTTGGCGTAGGTGTGGAGGGAAGTGTTCAAGGCCACCATACCCTTCCCTCGCCAACTCGGATGCAACCACAATAGCGTAAGCCGGGGGCTCATTCGCTTACTGTGGAGAAGTGAAGATGCTCGTGAGTCGTCTGCTAATGACGTCCCCAGCAAAAGACAGCGGACAACGGTGGGGAAGGAGACACAACCGCTGACAAGATATCGGGCGACCTTGATGTTCTCTTCATTCCACCGAATATAAGTTTAGTGGCAGCTTTACGGTGAATAGCCTTAGCAGGTGTCCTCGCCTTCTTGACTGCTGTATCGGTCTCCATGTGCGCTGCCCCACTGGCGGCAGGCATCTCACCTTTCTTGTATCTAGACTTAAGCCACTTAGTATCGTGATACTTTTAGGTTGGTTTTTGCCTGATACTCCGCGGAATGATTACTTTCGACTGATTGCTTTTTGTGCTCTAATATCCACCGCCCGGACAAATAGTAGTAGCCATCCAAAATATCGGTTCTTGATTTGATGCCCGAAAAGCTCTAAACTTTCATATGAGTCTAGCGCCCATCCTTTCTGAGCGCAAGAATGTGGGCTTTCCTTTATACTTGCGTTCATCATACATGGCTCGTACTTAGATAGTGGAACTTTATAACGGACAAAAGTCCGATCTACGGTGTCTTCAACGTCGATGAGGAAGTCATCCTTGTTCTCAGGCGAGACCTCCATGTCGATGACGATACCCGCCGAATTCATTTTTCCTGCCCCTATCTTGCCAAAGAAAAGCAGAAGATCCTTGAGGTGGTTTGTCTGGGACCCAGGATGAATATTCCCTATCTCTATGCACCAGACCCATTCCTCAGCAACCGTCAAAATTTCATTGGGCACAACCTGGATGCCAGCAAACAGTTCTTTCTCTTCTTCTGTTCTTGCATTCTCTATTGCAATAGCCTCTGCAAATTTGGGTCCGGTACCGGGAACCCGAGCAGTCTGCTTTGTTCGCGCCATATTAATTCCTGCAGAACGGAAAGTAGTGTTAGTACTTGGGAGACTTGGGGCTGAAGAGGCTGTTGTATGATGGAGGCAAATTGGGCGCCCGCCCAATTTGCCCGGATCCCCACGCACACCAAATTGGGCGCCCGCCCAATTTGCTCGGCTCAACTCATGGTGAGCCTTGAGTCTGAGGAGACGATTGCATCACAGGGGCCAAATTGGGCGCCCGCCCAATTTGGCCAGATCCCTACGCATACTAAATTGGGCGCCCGCCCAATTTACTTATCCCTCACACCAAAGTGGGCGGACGCCCAGTTTGCCTATCCCGGAGAGCACGACTTCCTTGGATGGTAGACTTGGGTAGAGTAAATTGGGCGGGCGCCCAATTTAGTCTGCCCAAGTCTACCATCCAAGGTAGTCGTGCTCTCCGGGATAGGCAAACTGGGCGTCCGCCTACTTTGGTGTCGGGATAGGCAAACTGGGCGTCCGCCCACATTGGTGTGAGGGATAAGTAAATTGGGCGTCCGCCCACTTTGGTGTTAGGGAAAAAGTCCAATGTTTTGCAAAATGAAACACCCTCAGGGAAGCAATTGTGTGCCCTATTCAGTTCTGCACACAGGTATGCATCTGTGGGGACCAGTGAGGCATCTAGAAGATGTTCATATGTCCGAGATGTAATAGCGGGATACTTAATCAGGCAAGCGCTCAAGTTTATATTAAGAAAGTAGTCCACCTTACCTTTGCCACCGGTGGTGGGGCGAGATGCCATCAACTGCTAGAATTCGTTGGTGTACAGGGGTACCCAGGCGATAGGTCAATGCAGAGAGGAAGGCGCCAACAGGATGGCGACAAGCGGCCGAGAGACACAAGGCGCCAATAGCTCGATCCGAAGCCGACAGCTGGTTCGGGAGTATAGTGCGGGATGAGAACGACTTTCGTGGCTAAGAAATATGAAGGCAACAGTGTTTAACGGAGCACAAAGCGCCAAAGAAGCACAAAATTTTCTAAATTTGCAGTCGAGGAGAATGAGGGGCTTTTAAAGGGTTATGGACCTCTCTTGGGGCGAAGACAAGTGTCGTGCATGTAAGCGCTTGGCCTTTTGAAATAAAAATGGACCGTTGATGGGTTCGAAATGTGAGGAATTAATTGTGGACCTTAATAATAAGTCTTGTGGAGTTTTTGAATTTCAAATCTGTCATTTAAAGCCCGCCCAAAATTAATTCGAGTCATGCACGTGTCGCGATGCTTTAAGCGGAACTTGTGTTTCAAACTTCCTGGATGGACACATTATTATTTCGAAATTAGGTGGGACATTTAACTTTAAAAATTGGGGAAATTACATTCAAATTTGGGGAATTCATGTTTAAATGTAAATGCGCTTCAAACTCGTTGTTTTTTTTAAAAGGTTGCCTTGTTTGGCTACTATCTTTTCTACAAGACGCAAAACATCTTCAACGATTCATATTCATGGCCACGAGATCTCCAAAGGTTTGTGCTGCTCCACGCTTAAATTAAGCCATACCTCGATGTGTAATTGCTGCAAATGTGATGTGACCCGATTTTATCAATCACGCCTTTCCATTCACGGCTGTTCATTCGCACCTCTTCAAGCACGCCTGTTCATTCACACCTTTCCATTCACGCCTTTTCGATGGCTTGACCCTTGATTTACTCCTCCTCATTCACCTGGTTACTGTCACATTTACATAAACTCTAAATTTCGATCACGATCCGCCCTTTTCCTAAAATTGTCATGCAGGATTTGTGTGCCTGCTATTTTCTCCATTGACCCTTGTTTGTAGTCAGGCCCTTCCAATGCTCGATTGTATTTGTTTTGGGAGCTCAATGATAAATTCCAGTTAGTGTCTGCCTCCTTAGTTCTCTTAGTGTCTATGTGTAGGTGACCAGGTAGGTGAAACTGCCCGGGTGGGCAAACTGTATCTCGAAGGTGTTTTATCTTGGTGACAACTAAATTGGGCGGGCGCCGAGTCTCTGCCTACTTCACAGGTCTTTAACCACCACGAACAAATTGGGCGGGCGCCCAATTTGTGCGCGGATATGTCCTGCTCAGACCGACAACCTTCTTTTGTACCCATTGTGAGACTGACTGCATCAATAATACCCTTATATAAGCGCCTGATTCGGTTCAAATTGGGCGGCCGCCCAATTTGCAACAATGGGACAAATTGGGCGGTCGCCCATATTGTCCCTTTCTGTAGATGACCAGATAGGTGAAACTGTCCGGGTGGGCCAGCTGTATCTCGAATGTGTTTTCTCTTGGTGACAGCTAAATTGGGCGGACGACGAGTGTGTGCCTACTTTACAGCTCCTCTACCACCACGAACAAATTGGGCGGGCGCCCAATTTGTGCGCGGATATGGCCTCTTCAGAGTGAGAACCTTCTTTTCTACCCATTGTGAGACTTACTGCATCCAATACTAACCTTATACAAGGGGAATCTAAAGACCTCATATGTAAAAAAGGGCACCCGCCCAATTTTATTGTCCTTGTAACCATTGAATGGGAGTCCCCCCAGGTCATTTGCATTGCTTTCTCGTCTTCCTTACTCGATTTTAACACTACTGAAATCCTTGTGCAGGTTGTGTATCTCTTCCTTAATGAACATCTAGTAGCAAAGGGAGTTGTGGGGCAAATGACACAATGCCACTTCAAGGAGATATCGAAAAAGGACTACCGAAAGGTGTGGAGGAAGTGTTCGAAGGCCACCATACCCTTCCCTGGCCAACTCCAGATGCAACCACAATAGCAGAAGCCAGGGGCTCATTCGTTCTGTGGAGAAGTGAAGATGCTCGTGAGTCGTGCATAATGACGCGTCCCCAAAGAAAAGACAAATGATGGACAACGGTGGGGAAGGAGACACAATTGCCGACAAGATATACCCTTCTTGAAAAGGATTGTGAGATATGGCACTCATGCGACTCCATTATTGCTCGGAAGGGATTCATATCTTTCACCGGCCCCGATGATGCGGTTTGTGACCAGTTTAAGGTTTTCAAGTTTGTGGGAGTATCATGAATCGAATGTTTCCCTCCCCTTTCAAGTGAACATCCGCTGCCGGGGTTGCTTGCAGTGCCGGGCGGGGATGCTCGTGAGATGGAGCAATGACCTCGTCCTGTGTTGGACGGAGTAAAGGTCTCGGAGATATTGACCGCAACACCGCAAATGAAGCGCGATATTGTGTCCAGCCGGGGAGCTCGAGCATCGAAGCACCCAAATTATGAGAAACGACATTACACTTTTCATTCTCGACAACCCGGAAGGTTGTTAGGCCACCAAAGCTTGCTCGCCTCACCACTCGAATGCTATCCTCATTTACGGGAGGACCTTGTGTTGCAAGAATAGGTGTTGTGTCGGGTTCTCTAGGAATCAAGTTGTTAACATGCGAAAGGAATTCCTTGCCATGAAATCAAGTGATAGGGTTACTTTTGTTTATGACATGTTCGCCAACAACATGAAAGGTCAAGAGTGGGACGACCGGTGCTTGCAGGGGAATCTCGCTTGCGAAAGGGCGTGGTACCTTGGTCTCGGGATCTCAAAGTCGCGCATCTCGAAATGGAAGGCCCAATTTCTTGAGGGTGCACGCAAGGTCGAACATGGTAACCGTGGCACCTTGAAGCCTCGCTCCTCGACGCTGGCATGTGAGGCCGTGTTTTCCATGTTCGTGAGGGAGAACGGTGAATCCTTGCCCCACCGTGAAAGCGGAGAAACGAGGAGGGATAAGAGAGAATGTCGAAAGTTGCCCGCAATGTTTACGAAGTCCAAATTCTAGAAGATGTTAATGCAGAGGTTGTGGCATTGATCGCAAGAAGGTATCACCGATGTGTTTTCATAGAACGTGGAGGCGAGTTTCCGGACGTCGGTGATCGCGAAAGAAAATTGCATTCTCCAAATGCGATACATGTGAGGTGATCCGTCTGGTTACCGAAGACCAAAGATGAAGGAGAGAGGAGGATGTTGCATGATGAAAGAAGAGCGCATAGACCGAGCAGCCCCTCGTGTCGCATTACACTTGATCGGGTCGGAGATTATACTCCCACGGTATCCCGCCAATATCTTTGTATTATTCACGACAAAATGGATCAAGCCAAAACAATGATTCCAAAATTGCAACAATCAGAAAAGTCTCTCCGAGACTTGACAAGCTAAAACGACATTGACCGGGTGCATTGACTCATGGTCATGGGAATGGATCTTATGGAAACTTTGCCCCGGACTTATGGCCGATGACTCTAACTTCCATGTAGGTTCTTTGAATAGCATCTTGAAGAGATTAGAGATGGGGCACGAGTATGCGGGGAGGCCACCCAGTCGCTGCCTCAATCATCTCGCTCCCAAAATGGGTCTCCCTCATTGCGAGACACAATGGCCTTGGAGTCAAAGTTGTCACTATCCAATACCAAAGATACACGCTAATTTGCCACGTGCACGGGACCATCATTGAAGCCTCTCGCCCAAGATACTTTATTTGCACGCATCTGACGTAACAAGAATAGGTATGTCTTCTCCTATCTTTCTTACCTAGTATATCTTGGTGTGTTTGAAGAGATTGAGCTAGGGTTCATGATGCCCGGTCACACACATGATGATATCGATGCCTTGTTTGGTAACTTCTCTACATCTTTAAAGAAGGCGAGGTGCTCACAATGCCGAACTACTTTGTATGAATTCCACAAATGCAACTTGAATACACCCGTGTCCCTATGTTGTTGACAAAGTTCCGGATTGGAAGGGTTTTATAGAAGGCTACATACCGGATGGGGATGATAGATTGACAGTCATACCACCCCTCTAACTTTCGATTAAGCTATGAATGGTGATTGGCCAGTCATGTATTACAAAAACTAGACCCACTTACCCGGATTGGTTGCCTGCTGGTGGAATAAAGATGTGGAAAGAAAAAAGAGGACGGAAGCCCATGATGCCGTTGATATCCTAAGCCGCTTCCTCCCAAGAAATCGGTGAAGGACCTTGGCCTGCTGCGAAACAGTATCCACAAGCATATATTGCATTGGGTTGCTTGTTCAACGTCTAACAAAGGTGCTCCAGAAACTGCCAACTACTCGGCACAGTTCACGGCCACGATTGAATATTGGATGAAACTCTTGCAAGAACTCGGAACATCAGCGGTGGACGAAGGCACTTATAATGACTTCGCCATGTACTAGGCAAGCACAAACTCCACCTCATGTAGTCAGAGTGGTAGAGCCAATTGCTACTATCACTCCTCCTTATGTCGGCCCCTGGAAGGACAAACCTGTGCTGGAATTCAACCCATACAAAGATTTGAAGAAAGGTATGTTTATTATGGCACGCCCTGATGATGTGTTGTGCCCAACTTGGGTGGGCCTAGCTACTGAGGACCCACAAATGGATGATAAGAAGGAGAACTTTGAGACTATTCTGGTGACTTGGTGGGAGCCAATCCCAGTGAGGAACCAAGTCTACCCAGCTAATTATGCCAATTGTTGGAAGAAGAGATGGAGGCCAACGACTGCAAGTGACCGCATAGAAGTGGAGACTATCGACTACGCTTGGGAGCCATCAAACAAGAAGAAGATACCTAATACTATTAAGATACCCGTGCATGCTGCTGAGGCATATGCAGCACTCGCAGGGGATGTCAACTAGTGTATGAAAATGAGTCATTCATCCAAGTGTACTAAAAAATGGTCCATAAATTCAGGTATTGTCCATAATTAATGAAATTGTGCTTTTATTGGATGTGGAGGACTTTATCTGCATTGGAACCCAATAACTATTTATGCATTATACATGACAAGATGGACCAGCAAAAGACTTGTCTTCCACAATTCAAGTACATACCAAAGTCACGTGGAAGATCATACCCTTTACAGATCTCAATGACTGGGGCAATCTTGCATGGGCAGACTCAAACCTACTATGGCCATTTTAGTTTGGAATTGTGGAGTGATGGTCTAGATTTTCATATTGGGAGTATCATGAGGTATTTGAGAAACTATGAAAATGGATACAATGGTCACCTCCAGGACCCTACACTAGCCAGGCACTACATAGAGCATTGTTAGATGGAAACCCTAACAATATTGAAAAGTTCAGCAAGGCAAGGTTTAGGAAGCATGGGTCTAATGAACATGTTGGAGCTTCAACTTCACGTGCTAGACCTCAAGATCTACCCAAAAGGTTTCTCTTGCAACTTGATAATTGTCTTTGGCCAAAATAAGAACAGTGGATGTTTTCTTTCCTATCCTACTAAACACCGTGGGGATTGAAGAGTTAATTTAGGGTTTCTTATGCCCGGGCATACCCATGAGGATGTGGATGCATTATTTGGCAAATGTAGTTGTATAATCGGGGAGCGTGACAAAGGACCAACTTTCCTAGGCTAATGGAAATCTTGCATGAATGCACTACTCCAAACCCTATAGCTTCTCTCATAGAAGAAGTGCCCGATTGGAAGAGCTTTGTGGATGGTTATACATTGGATCTTGAAGGTCATTCCAGTGCCTCTGCTTCACTTTTTGGGTGAGAGATGGGATTCCAATCTTCCAATGGAAGATGAGACCTTCAGAGGATGAGTGGAGAGGAGGGGAGGAAATATGGCGTAGATGAGAATGGCAAGCCTATGATACCTCCGTGTCAACCAAAAGCTCTAAAACCTATCAAGAAGTGAAGCAATTGGGATTGACTAAGGAAGGAATCCAGACTATATAAAGCATTGGCAAACCAATCCAGATGACACCAACCGTGCCTTGGTGGCTTCTTGGAAGAAGGTGATTAACCCGTTGGGGAGATAGACACATCCTCGATGAATTGAAAGAAGGGCGGTTGCCTAAAACTAGGTGGAAGACCTTAGCAGTCTTGAGGATGTTGATGACACCGTAAGTAGCATTCGCAAAGCAATATGCTCCTCCTCCTTCGACAAACACTATGTTGGTCCTAAGAACAATAGGCCAAAGTTTCTAGGCATGGATGCTTATGAACCTTCCACCGACTTGGAATGCCACCAATTTGTGGTAGTAAAGCCGGCCAGATTTAGATACATATCCAAAGTGTGGTTGGGGTTCACTATCTCTACGATATTTGCAAAGAAGAAGGTAATATTAACTTCAACCATGTGCGGGTGGAATGGTGGTGTCCAAAGGTTGCATCGGTTGACCAATGTATCCGGATAAAGAAAGGTACTTTCATTGTTGGACAAAGAGATGGAGGAGAAATCCGAAGTGATCCTCGATCTTTGGCTAGACTATGAAAGTGTTTTGTACTCATGGACTCCAAACACTATTCCAGCTAGAAATGCGAGAATTACAATACCTCAGGATGTTAGGAAGAAGGCTATGATATCATTGGGGGTGCTTGAAGAAAGTTGAATAACTATGTAAATTTTTGTTATCACGTTTTTATGATATGGTGCTATATTGTGAAATATTGACTATTTTGTAAATAACATGATATTACGTTTTCATAATTTTGAGGTGAAATGTGTGAATTTGAATATGCTACTAAAAACATGCAATATGAAATTTGTCCCAAAATTAAGACATAATCCCAATTTAATTGAATGATGGTTCTATCTATCTATCTATCTATCTATCTATCTATCTATCTATCTATCTATCTATCTATCTATCTATCTATCTATCTATCTATCTATCTATCTATCTATCTATACTTGTGAACTTTGCCATTGCTTTATTTCATTGTCAATTGATAGTTCAAAGTGAGCTATGGCATTTTATTCTATATCTTGAAAAATGTGACAATCCACGACCAATAGCACAAACTCATAAATGCCCAAAACAAAGATATCAAAACCACCACATTATTTACGTCATGAAAGCACAAAAGGGGCCTTGCCATAGCCAAAGGAAGCATGAAAAAAAACCAACAATTGCGAAAACTATATTCTCGTATTATACTTCAACTTGGTGTCTTAAACGAATTCTGCACCATTCCAACTTGGTGTCTTAAACGAATTCTGCACCATTCCATACAGTTCTTTTTTCCATCTAGCTAAACTAATTCATTCTTCCTCTTTCTTATATCTCATTCAATACATCCACCATTAGGATATTGGAGCATGCTCTAATTTGACACATTATAGGGTCCTATCTAATTTTGATTCCTAGCCACTGATCCATAGAATATTTTCCATATTACTCCAGATCGGTGGCCACCAATTTTTTAAACCAAAAACTTAAACATCCAATCAATGGTGCAAAACAACTCTATGGTCGAAAATATTTTATTCACAATATGTTTACATACATCAGAAACCCGTAGCTTCATATCACAAAATCACAAACACGTAAGTTCAAAGACTCAAACACAAGACAGTATTTCACATTGGTTGTTGCATGCTCAGAACACGCAAAAACTCCCATTCATGGTGCCCTCCTCTTGCTATCAGCCCCGCCGTAAGTGTCATGACGGTGCCTCACCAGCTCTAGCTCACACAACTTCTTGATAAGGAGCGCCCTGCATAGATTGAGATGTGAGCGGAGCATCATTCTCTCAAAGATGACCGAATCCTCCTCACATCGATCCACCACCTGCATAGCGCTCTCAATCTCCTCCATAACAGTTGCAAGTGCCATTCACAGGTTCTGCGCAGTAGAACATACGGTCCTAATAGCCTCTTGCGTGCCCTTGAGTACCTGCACAAAATCAAACTCTCCTTCCTTTTGACCGGACTCGACAACAGATTGATCCACGGAATCAACCTCCTTAAAAGCTGTCGCTAATCGCCACGACCTCTCGCTCATCATGGACCATCCTCATGCCATTGTCCGCTGCAATAAAACAACAGAACATAAGACATGTATACATGAACATTCTCATAGCAAAGAGTTAGAATGCTACATCAGGCAATGTCAAATTCATCATCATTAATGTCAAGAGGGATAAATTCTGCAAAGGGATCAGCAGGCTCTAGGGATGGTGGTTGGACTCCACTCATAGCATATACAAACTCATCATCGCTACTTTCTCTCTTCAAACTCTTCTCTCCATCTTCAAACACACCTGTGGCATCCCAGAACCTTTTCTCCTCTTCTCCACTCGTTCAATTGGAACCACACCTGGTTATCCAAATAAAGCCATCCTCACATCCTTATATGAGCAAGTTTGTAGAGATAGCATAATTCTCCACGCCGCTTGCACCCTCTCTAGCGACGCATATGCAAAATTGTTAGGTAAAACTCGTGAGCTGGCCAACCTGAAGTTTTCGGTCTGTAATATGCATCTAATGGTATGGAGGAGAGACACGCTCCGGAATTTGCCCCCATGATAAGAAACAAAATGCAATGCCTTTGCCATGAGATTTCGATTGTCAAGCACCATCAGGTGCTTTATCTCTCCAACATTGTACAGTGCATACAACTCTTTGCCTATATTGATCTGCTCTGAAGTCACATTATGGATATGCTGTTTGAAATGTCACTTCCCAATATCTCTGCAAGGGGGGTGCACCTAGAGTACACGTATTGATCAAGTGAGTGCATCGGTTAGGGTTTTTTATTGCCTTGGTCGTACGGTCGGGAGCTTATACGGGCGGGAAGGAGAGATTCCGTAGATGATCGATTTGGGGAGCTGATCCATCTGACTAAAAGAGCGTCGTATCCTTATATTTCCAGCTTCATTTTTACCTTTCTAGCAGATTCATCTCAGCACTGTCCATTCAAGCTATTCCAAGTATTGCACAGGTATTACCCTATTCCAGGAATTCCAGGTATTCCAGGAACCCTAGACCTATGTCCTCACAAAAGGTACAAAGTCGGAAAGGGATTATATAATTTGGCACAACCAATCGTAAATCTATGGATAGGGGCTATAATGTATGTTAGTTCGAAAACCCGTATGGTATGGGTTTTTCTACTCCAAAAAGCTGTATACAGGGGTTTTTCTGTGACTCCTCGAACGCACATGCCATCTGTCCATATATAGAGGTGCATCCCCCGGGTATCTCTGAGGCAGTATCCGACGATCCCCTCAAAGCAGTGTAATTTACTACCACGAAGGGCTTTGCGCAGGATCATAGCACCAGCCGGCTTAGAGATCTTTCAACCTAAGAAATTCTTTATCCTTACATTCAAACTGGTAGGGGTTTTTGCATCAGATCACATCACCGCCTGTATATGAAGATGATCAAGGGATGACCCCCTCTCTAGAGCCACCACGCCCGCCTTGCAATTTTCCTTCAGGAAAACTATCATCCTATCATATAGCGCGAAGGAAATATCGCATCCCCCGAATACTACCATGACAGACACATCCAAGAAGGACGGCAAGTCTATAGCTTCTTCGCCCCTGCCACCACCAATATCTGTTCCCAGGTGCTCCTCCATGAAAGTTAGAGCCCTCCTACCTCTACCCCTTCCTCGCTTCCTTGCTCCACCCCTATTCGTCTGCATCTGCGGACAGGGGGCCTCCTCATCCATAGCCCCATGCCTCACACTCTCACTAATAGATACGGCAAATTCACATCCGCTCTTCTACCACCAGCCCTTGTGGAGGAGCCTCCTCGCCCTCTCCCCTTGCCCCTATCTCCCCTTACTTTGTTGCCGTGCTTATTCAAACTTAAGAGTCATACATGGGATCAGTGCTACCTCCTTTGAGGAGTTCTTTTGGTACCCCGGGGCATCCATTGGGGGATATATTGTTGATATTCTTAAATATAGAGATGCTTGTTTGAAAAATCAGAAGGTACGAGAGATTGAGATAGAGGAGCCCAGTGTGTTACTCTCAGAAGACGCACTGGATGACTTGTTTTATAATTTTGAATGTAACTTGTAAACGTCTCATAGACCTGGTGGTCTCGAAGACGGAATAATAGATTTCATTTCATTTCATTTCTCTTCGCACTTTCCATATTGGATTCTCTTCTTATTTCTTTATCTACCCTTTAACCTTGCAACCATCTAACCTTTTGCCCCAAGCCTGCCATTATGCTAGTTTAAAAATTATTTGTCTGTCGTGCAACCTTTCCTTGCGTATTCTTACAGTCCAGAGTGCTCTGAGCAGCATCGGAATTGTTGCTTAAGATGATGCGCCAAAAATGTGCAATGTTGATCTACATAACATTGTGTAGTGTGGCTGTGGCCGCTGCAGCACGCGATTATTTACCTGCAAACAGCCTCAGACATGCGGCTAAGCATATATTCAAGACCATTCAGGTACCATTTTTCTCTCAACACTGGTTTTTCCTTGGATACTTAAAACGGCTGCTTATGTTGGTCAGAGTTCTGACGGAGACATAATAGACTGTGTCCCGTTCAAAAACCAGCCTGCATTTCTTAATCCCCTACTAAAACCTGAGGTAAAACACTACATCTAAGAATAACTACTTGTTCTAAAGTTTATAGCTATTACATTTTAGCATTTACATTTACACTCCTTTTTCATTTGATGCAGGACTTGCATGCAACGACTCAAAGCTTAAGTAATGAAAGAATATATCAGATATGGCACCAGACTGGCACTTGTCCCATTGGAACAGTGCCGATTAGGCGTGAAGAGGACATTTTTTCTCTGAACTATAAGCACAAATACAATATACCATCTGGAGCTTCGACCCATGAAGTGTGTATTTCAGTGTGATCAATGTTTATGTGAAACATAGTTTGAAGATGTAGATTTTGGTTGTCAGTACGTAGCAGCCAAGCTGGAAAATAATGGAACATATTATTATGGTATTCAAGGCACAGTATCTGTTTGGGATCCAAAGGTTCAATATTCATCAGAGTTTAGCCTTTCTCAGGTTTGGCTGGTTGCTGGATCTTTTAAGAACAAGGACCTTAATACCCTGGAGGCAGGATGGCAGGTAATTACACGGTATTAATTCTATGCTCTTCACAACCATTATCTAACTTACGTTACATGGCAGGTATACCAAGAAATTTATAATGATAATAGACCAAGGTTTTTCATTTTCTGGACTGTAAGTTGAAACAAGCCAACTGTATGACGATTTTGTGCATAGTGCATAACAGTTTTATAGATATTCGATATCTGATCTATGTTGTTTAATGGTTTAGGGTGATTCATATAGAAAAACAGGATGTTACAACCTTAGATGTCCAGGATTTGTTCAAACCAGCAACAGGATCTTACTAGGAGGATCTATATCCCCTACATCTACACCAGGAGGAAAGCAGATTGACATACAAATTTCCATTTACAAGGTAACGAAGAATATGATTTTAAGTAAGATGCAAAACTTGAAACAAACAGCAAAAGTATTTAAAGCTTTGAAGGTTAATTGTTTTAGGAGCACAGCAGTGGCAACTGGTGGCTCAAGTATGATGAAGAAACTGTTGGTTATTGGCCTGCAGCTCTCTTGAGCACTCTCAAGGATCATGCCTCAAGAGTGCAATGGGGAGCAGAAATAGTGAATGAGAAGAGAAATGGGATCCACAGTTCCACAGAAATGGGTAGTGGCCAGTTTGCTGAATCTGGAAGTGGAAAAGCTAGCTACTTCAGGCATCTTTACTATGTCGATATTTCTGGCAAGCTTGCTGCAGCCGCGCAAAATCATTTGCTTCTCAATGTCACAAATCCAAACTGCTATGATCTTATGTTTCATCCTCAAGATCACATTGCACCTTCCTTTTACTATGGTGGACCAGGTCTCAATTCCAAATGTCCATAGCCCAATTTATGATATTCTTCAAGAATCTCTGAGTTATATTGGACTGTATTACAAAATTTATGACAAACACATTTAATCAAGTTCTCAATCTAGTATGCAACCATGTAGCTTTAATCAAGTTCTCAATCTGGTATGCCACCAGGTAGCTTTGAACTCCAAAGTATAACATTTGGTTGCAACGGAATCTACCTCAAATTTGATGATCTTTAATAGGCAAAAGGGATTTCATGCCAATTAATTAGCAGGGTTGCCCAACCCGTGCTGCCCACTTTCCTGCGATTCTAGCTATGCCACGTGTCGTGCCACGTCACCTAAAATTATTTTGAGCCGTTCGATTCTCTAATTTCGAATCCTACGGCCAGGGAAATTAGAAAACCCAAGAGATTCTCTGCCGTGCCTCTCGCAAAGAAGAGGCCCAACTTGGCTATGGCAGATCCGTGCCTCTCGCAAAGAAGAGGCCCAACTCGGCTATGGCAGATCCGGCTCTGCATTAGGTCGTCCTCACTGATCGATTTTGAGACAAGGAAGTTCAGAGTTTTGGTTTAACAAAACGTGATAGCAGAACCCTAAATTCTCGAGCGTCGGAGACGTGTCTCTGTGTATTTGTCTTCTGCGCAACCACAGAGTATTGAGCGATTAGGTTAGTCTATCTTGTTCTTGAGTTTAATGCTTAAAGTTTGGTTCGGTTTGCTTGTCTCAAAAAGAAGATAAGCCATGGAGATATCCAAGCAAAACCAAGCATTGAAACAGCTCGGATACGGGTTCAACTCCGAACTCCTGCGAAACTGGCGAGCCGTTCGAATTCGTTGATCCAAACCATTATGAACACGTAGCAGATGCAGTTGCAGACTTTATACAAGACGTCATATAATACATATAATATGCTACTTTAGGAGTGCAAATTTTTTTTTTTTTCCGAAGGACGAAGCTTTAGAGGTACAATGACCAATAGTTCATAACGTTTCTATCACAGGTACGAGATTTGTTTATCTCTGCTGAAAGTTCAGACACTTTATGCAGATTATAAAGATGAAGGAGAAGAATAAGCTGAACCCAACCAGTACAGCAGCAACAACTCCGAGAAAAGCACGATCATATCCAAAGAAACTTCTCACAAAATCTTTTACGGGTATGGTTTGTTCCTCTGGTATTTGAAGAAGATCTGTGACGTCACCATACTGAGAAACTATTAATCCATATATCGTCCATGCTACTGGGCAGACCCAGTAATACCATATCCACCATTATGAATACAGTTATAGGACCTAGCTATTGTATAATCAAAATATCCATGTCTTACCGGTCTGGACTCTGGGTATGATAAACCCAGCAAAGAGGTTGAATAATGCTAACAAAATTTGGACTTATTCAAATCTAATAAATGTATTTTTAGCTTTTATTAATTTTAATTGTTCTGTTTATCTTTAGATATACTAAAGTTTAAAGTTGCTTTCTAATCTAATTCTTGGTTCCATCTATTTAGAATTAAATTTTCATCTAAGATAACCCTGTATCATTAAAATGCTATTTTTTTAAAAATATTTAAAGAAAGGTTTACATTGAAATTAATTAAATGATTACGTTTATATTTGATTAAAATATTTTTATTTCATCATTTATAAATTATTTAATAGTTATTATTAAACCAATAACTTTATATCATTTAATTAATTTCAACCTAAGACCTTCCTTAAAGTATTTTTAAAAGTGTAAAAGTTTGTAAATTGTGAAATTCTAATAATAGTTTTAAGTCAATCACTTATCAAGCTATCAGATTTCATTTAATTATCATGATTGCTAAATCTTGAATCTGTTAAATCAATAAAAATTGAAATTTTTATATTCTTGAAATGTCTAATTCTAAATAGATTCAAATAAAAATTAGTTTGAAAAAAAAAAATAGTTTGAAAATCAAGTTTATTCTTTGATAACCATTATAGTTTTAATTTAAAGATAAACTTATAAAAATTATAACAATCAAGAAGAATCACACAATACATATATTCTTATAATGGCGTTCTTGAAGTGTTATCTATTAAATCTGAATAAGTCCAAATTTTGTTGAATATGTCATTTTGGTGGACATGAACAGAGTAAATCTTCCCACCTCGAAAGATCCAACAACTTGGAAGAATGAGAATGCGCAAGAAATTGAGGATATTGAAGAAATAGAACATCAGTCGCAATGCCCTATCTTTGTCACTTCAACTGCTCATACATCCAAGATAGTACTTATTCTTTTATGTGGAACAGGGCGAGTCACGACAGGGCAATGGGCTAGGAAACTTTGTATTAATGATTCTTTATATTCCGGTAGTGTGTTGCCCTTTTTAACCTGGGTCAGTCAGAATGAAATTGGTGTGGTGGTGCTAAACCCTAATTTGAACAGTGTTGAAACAACTAAGGGAACCTTTGATATCCCCTTCAACAGTTCTTCAGATATGCATGTCATATATGCATGGGATACTATCATAAAAGTTTTGCCTGCAGAGCGCTTTTTGCTGGTAGCACATTCTTATGGTGGAATCAATGCCTGCACTCTGCTCCAAGAAAGAGAGGATGAGGTTCTTGAAAGATTCAGCTGCATTGCCTTCACAGACACAGTTCGGTATTTTGAACTTCGATGGGCTCTCAATAACTGCTAGGAACTTCTTGTTACAGGATTGCACTAATTGGGTGTCTAGCCCTAAACCATTAGACACTGTACTTAGTTCTCCAATGGTGGAAAATAATGATTTTAATGTTGCAGACACTGAAATGCTGATCAGTGCAGAATGGTGCAAGTGCAAGATGGTGTCTGCTGGAACCACTGTCCATGAAGAGACAACCATGTCTGCTTTTACATCCATATGCAACTATCTCACAAGCAAATATTCCAATGAAAGAGAAGTAAAACATGCTGATGTATAATAGCATGGCCTATAAACGAGTATATATGGACTTTGGCTTCTTTAAACAGTTTTTTTTATTGAGCTGCACACTTTTGGCACATGATATTGGATGGATCATCTTTGGATCAACCTTTTTTTCTTAGAAATATTTTCAGAAAGGGTGCTAGTGCATTGAAATAGATGCAATACAAATCATAACACAATCATATCTTTTCTGTTAGTAGTCTTCATGACTCATAATTTTTCTGATTGCATTCAGAAGTTTTAGTGTTTAATCCTTATGTTCTATTCAAGTATATGCTGTCTTAAACTACTAGACTTAACAGATGTAAAGCACAACTGTTGGAGAAAGCACAACTCCATTGGAGAAATTATTCTTGTTCGGAAAAGACTCAATGGAACTTTACAAAGCGTGGAAAGGCAATGAACTTTACTTCAGAAGGACATGAAGAATGAGGATAAGGGCAATCAATGAGTGTGGCACCATCCACATTGACGCAAACATAGATCTGATACAACTGAGCATTACCATAGGCATCTCTGTTGCAACTAACGCCAGGCATGTGGCCAATTCGACCCCTTAACGCCATTCTTACATTTCCAAGTCTGTATATTTTATTGTTTGACCAAATTCCTCCAGCTTTTAGGGCCGCCAGGAGATCTAGTTTTTGCCTGAGCTTCAAAGCTGATTTACAATAGCTCGTTTGATCGAATTCTGAACAGGTGCCATGCTTCCTCCATTCATGCGACCAGAACTTTAAATTGTTACTAGGGCATGCCAAGGACGCCCAGTACCTGTTCAATTCTGGCCTAATAGGTTGAATCTGCATGTAAAGGAAAAAGTAGGGGTCAATAAACAGCCCAACTTTGGGTGGAATTTTACATTATTAATACGGCACTAGGCCACAAAATCATCCCCACAAACCAACCGGTACGCTTCACCAACTACCACCCCGTCCACCACTTCTGCTACAACATCCTCCTCGACAAAATCCCGTTCAGATTGGAAGAAAAACCAACGCGAACCCGACTGCCTAGCCTTCTTCCAACCCTGCAGTTCTGCTAGTCTTCCTTGAATGTTTTTGGGTTGCCCGAAGGGTAAACCCTAGGCACCGCATGTGAGAAAATAGAATATTCAGAAGCATATTATATTTAGATGGTGGATGTGTGCATGTTGTAGATGTGTATTGGCTGCGATTGCCCCAAAGCTAAGAATAGCACTAAGCTAAGAATAACAATGATAAAGGAGAGATTGTAATAAAGGAGAGATTCTTTGTACACAAGGTGGTTAAAAAACGCGTTTTTTATTCATAAAAATCTTCTATAAAAATCCGTACGTACTCTAAAAGATTTTTATGGAATGGGATAGCAAAAAAAAAATAAAAAAATAAAAAATTGCCCCTAATTGTTTTTGTGCACATTAAGGTTTAGGGTTATATTAAGGTTTAGGGTTTGAATGTTTAGAATTAAGGTTTACAGGGGTTAGAATATTTAGGTTTAGGGTTAGAATGTTTAAATTTAGGGTTAGAATGTTTAGGCTTACATTGTGTACACTTAGGTTTAGGGTTAGAATGTTGAGAATTTAGGATTACAGGTTTAGAATTTAGGTTTAGGGTTAGAATTGTAGGCTTACAGGTTTAGAATTTCATATTGTAATGGCTATATTGTAATTTCTATAAAATTTGTATTCTAAGGATTTTTATATTTTTTTAAAAAGCCTTTAAAAAATCTTTGCATACGGATTTTTAAGGTACGGATTTCTAAGTACTCAACTACCTTGTTTGTACACGAGTTTCTTTCTAAGGAGTGCATCTGCAATTTAGGTGTCAGTCGTGGCAGTTTATTATGTTTGCATGCAGGTTTTCCACATCTTCGGAGCTTGAAAATCTTAGGTGAATGTTGCCATTTGTTTGCATACGTCGGCCTTATTGGGTATTTGTTCTTTAGTTTCTATTCTATTCTATTCCTTCTTGCTTGTAATGTTTTATTTTGTGTTCGCTCGTTCACATCTTGTACCTCTGGACAAGGTAACTACACTACCCTTTTGGTTGCAAAGTTATTTTATCAACTTACTGATAATGAATGAATCCTGATGCAAATAGCAGTGATAAGTACAAGCTGAGGGCTTTACATTTGCATGGATTTAGAACCAGTGGGAAAATAATGCGCAAACAGCTTGCCAAATGGGGCAATGAAATCGAAGATATTGTGGAAATGGTATGCATCACTTTGGCATTAGTTAAATCTGGTCAGTTGTGGTTGTAGAATCTGGTTAGTTGTGGCCTTAATCATTGATATTTCTTAGTATTTCTTAGTGCATCACTTGCCTTCATGTTGATTAATTCGCTTTGTTTACGTTTGATTTATGAGCCATTTTAATTGGTACCTTGATGGCAGAGCGTTCTAGGTGCACCTTTTGCAGCTAAAGATAATCAAAAGTTTAAGGCTTCTTTACTCCACTATATTATGACTGGTTTCTACCAAAGCTTCCTCTTGCCAGGTAATGGATTTGGCTACCCCATTTTTTTCGCCCTCTCAGTCTCATCTTAGCATTGATAATGGCTGGAAGTTCTATAGAATGCCTTACTTCTTTGCAAAATATATACTGCACGATGTATCTTACAAATAATTCTTTCATTTGACAAATTCCAAGCTGATGATCTTTATCAGGTCTAAAAATGTGGGGTATAGTAATGGGAATAGATTACACCTTTGAGAAAGCTTTTGCAAACAACAAGGTGACCTAGCAAACGCACTAATGACCTGTGGTGCAATTGCAGATTCCTTTTTCAAAAACACGAAAAATCGGCACTTTTGACCTGTTTTTATAAAAACATGCATTAAACAAATAAGTCGCATGTCAAATAGAGCAAATCTGACTAATATTCATTGTGCAAAATAATAAATACTGCATTTTGACTACAAAAGCCCAAAACAGGATTAAATTAAATATTCCGAGTCACAAAAATCATTAGTTTTAGCAAATAATAAGTAATGCTAATTTTTTTTTAATATCAAGGGGTGATTCTTTGTGAGCAAAGACACCTTCATATTCTTGTTCACTTTCTATGAGTATGCAAGTAAAGGAAAACACACCATCTGGTACCACTAGTTCGTGTAGTTGACATAGATCTTAAGAAAACTAGATAAAAAAGGAATCATTATTTTTCTCGGTCAATAGTGACTATCCCCAGATCTAGTTGGGCACCCTAACAAGAGGTTTCTCATTTTAGCCAGATAGACTCTCTTATCCATGCATGCACTACATTTGACCTTAGTGTCTGTCTATGTGCGCATAAACAAGGCACAATTTAGATCCTTCCAAAAACCAAGGTTTTGTGAAAGAATTATTAAAATAGCTTTAACATTGCCTATGTGCTTACAACGAAATCAACATATATGACCATAATGAAAAAATATCAAAAGCATGTGATATATTTGGATTCAAGTTGGGCTAGAGGAGAAGAAAATCAATAAGTTAGAAAGGTAGGTAGAAGGGTAGATAGGTTAGAAAGGTAGGTCGATGGGTAGGTAAAAACAAAAAGTGGTGGGTAGTGTCTATGCGCACATAGACATGCTATGCGCGTATAGCATCAGTAATTTTTTTTTGTTTGTTGGAAAACTAGGGTTTTTGCAGGCCGGCTGAATCCTTTCGTGTTCTCTTCAATCCGGCCGTTTGCTTCTTTCCTCAGGTGCGCAGATAATCTTTAAAGCATGGTTTCATTAATTAGAGAAATTTCGTTTTCTCGTTTGACAACGAAATAGGTCGTGGTCACCCCGGGGATGGTAAGAAATGATTCCTCTCAACCAAAACAAAGCCTCAATAATCCTAAGTTCAGCTTGAAAAAATAACACGCGCCAGAATTTGACACCAGGCCTGTAGCCCAAAGCTGGCATGACAGTAACCGAGGGGTTTGAGCAGCATCACGAGTGGTCGTAAGGATCGCCATTGCGATTCTGGCGAGAACAAGTGAAGGCAGAATACAAGAAGCACATTGTGTGCTTCGTGGTCAAGTTACCATCTGGGGGATGTATAACTGGTGTACAGAATCGCCACCGCGTTCTTTCAGACTACTTTGTTTATCCAATTCTAAGTTGAGATAACACAAAAGCATAGTGAACAAAAGTTGAACACATATAGTGAACTGAAAAAGCATAACTCATATTGAACCTGAAAACAGGTGAAAATGTAAACACAATGTTATAACAAAAACTTTGTACAAAATGCCCACCACAAAGGCGAAGGCTATATCACTGAGTCTCAAATACAGTCTCTGGATCAACACCATGTTCAACAGCTATTCTTGCAATATGCTCCTTTCCAATAGCAAGGGTCTGTGACAGGTCCATTTCTGTATATCCAGTTGTTTCTGGGATGTCAACATCCATTGCCCGTGCTGCGTTCTGAACACGCTCTGACATATCTTGGCTATTAAACAATTCGTCCTGCAATTGCTCAGAATATTCATTAGAGGGTACCAGCTTCTGCCTTTTAGGTGAAGGGTCGGGGGAGGTTCTCCCACTTCCGAAGTCGGCTTCAGAAGTTTCTCCATACTCAAAATTAGGAAGGGCCTTGTCCAGTTGCTTAGTTACCAGTGGCATTAAGGTGTCCAAGTTCTGGTTCAGTGCTTCAAGCTTCTTGAAAGTTGGATCAAGTTTTGCCTGTGCCTTCTCAGTCTGCTCTATCATTTTCTGGGTCTCCTTGATCCTTTCTTCGAAGCTTTTCTGATCCAGGCCGTCTAGTATCTGATCCATGTTGCTGAGATCCGTTCCCTGTGTTATATTAATATCAGGCTTGTCGGAACGTTGCTCTTCACCTTGCTCATCTTGCTCTTCACCTTCCTCTTCCATGTCAGGCCTTGCCATTTTCTCTAGAATCTCGAAGAAAGATCTAAGGAAACGGCAAACCTTGTCGTCAAACTCAAAAGCAACACTCCGTTTTCCTTGCATCAACGCTACCCTTGAGGCAGTTCCGCCTGAGAAGAAATCCAAAACGCAACCTTCTAATGGTACCAGCTCCTTCACTATATAATAGACATAAGAGGTTTTTGCCTGGCTCTTGAGGACGAAGTCGCCTTCCATAAACCCCATGAGAATTTGGGTTTACCTCAAAGAACTCCAAATACTTTCTTTTTGTTTTTGCATCTACCTCTTAAATCCCGGTTATTGGATATTTTGGAAGAGGAGTGCTTTGTGGTGCTTTAGTGACTTGAGTCAGTCGCAGCTCCAAGTTGGGTTTAACGGGCAGCACCCGAACGTCACTCCTGTTTATTGTCACATGGCTGACATAATACTGGAATTCTTTTATATTTTTTTTGCTCTCCCATCCTTTCTCTTCATAAGCCCCTAGGGAAACATGGGAGCTACCTTGTATCTGCTAAGACTGCATAAAACAGGTTTGGCAAATGTGCCGATCCGAGAAACATGACTATATGGTACACTTTTTGCATGTGTCATGCCCGCAACTCTGCTAAAAAAATGCGGTATTTTTTCACATCCCATAGCGTGGAAAAACTACGCATGTCAACAAAAATCAAACTGGCATTTTCTGACACCGATGCAGACACAAGGATGCCAGTTTTTGTTACGTGCTGCACGGTGTTTTGCTTCTCTTTCATTTTCCGGGCCTCTTCTGGCCTCATTATAGCAACAATAGCTTCCAAAACCGCAGTGATTACCTTGAACCGCCTCTTTATTATAGTTCGCTTTGACGTATTCGAAATCAGGTATGCGCAATATCCGGAGACGTTGCTCGGGCGACTCACGGAAAACATGAAGCCAACTCTTCAAAATTATTGTATAGCTTCTCTGAGATAGAATTGACATATGATAACACTTCACGACGCATGAGTGAAAGTGTTCTGATGTCTAGAGCCCTCTGACTGCAATTAAAACGTCCTGCATATCCTTGCTGCACTTTCAAGAAAACCTTGCCTGTAAGATTTAGGCCCATCAACAACCGCTTACCTCAAAGATTGTTCATTCCTCGTAGGTTTCTTAGGAATGTCTTGTTGAAGAATTCCTTTGAAGGTTTCTCCGTAATTCCCCACGATCATCGGTGAGCTTTTCGGCTTGCCCATTTGTTGACAACTTCTACGAGTTTAGACCAGGCAGATTCTTGCATAAATAGGAACTGCTTCTCATCCTTCAGTTCCTTAACCTTCAGAGTTGTGGTAGCCACCTCGACAAAATCCTGCACAGAAGTGCTGGTTAGGATCGCGACGGCGATTTTCCTGAGCAAATAAACGAAAAACATACCTTCCAGGCGGATGTCACTGCAGTTCCTGTTGGCCCTTGTGGAGGACATCCGAATGCCTTGTGCTGGTTTCTTAGTTGTTGGAGCTTTTCTATCAGTGGTTCTTTGTATACTGTTTCTGCAATGACGTCGTTGCACTGTATAGAAATCTGAATGTATTCTTTGTTGGAGAGGTTACCATTTAATACACGACTTCTTCTTTTTACACATGCTTTCGCAAATTCCAACCTTTGCTCGACATTGCCCACGCATGTGCATAAAAACTGTGCAGCAAAAATGCTGTGATTACCAGAAATAATAAAAAAATTCTTGTTTGCCAATTCTTCAGGACGTGACCAAGTGACTAATTTCCTGCAAGTGACCGAGATACACTAGTTAGTGCAAGAAATTGTTCACGAAGATCGCGACCGCGATCCGGTTGAGCATATTTATGATAGTAACCAATATGACAAGAAAGAAATAAATATGATGTAACAGACCTTGTTAAAGGATCATATGGAACGACATCGGCAGGTGTAAGAACCTCCGTCGGGTATTTCTTGAAGCTTTTTATCAGTGTCTGTACATGGTCATTTGACCGGACTCTATGTGTCATATTAGCGGGAGCTGGTTCGCAATCGAAAATGCTAACCCTTTGGAACCAGTTTACACCCATTGGGTAATATCTTTTGAACTCCTCGAGCTTGGATGCTGTCTCCTGAGCCAGTTTCTTTTCTTCATCTGGATTAAACTTCAAATCTTCTGGCATTTGGGGATCAGTTCTCCAGGGCAATAAGTGGCTGGTAGGTGTTGGTTTAGTGGACAAGGAAGGAGTAGAAGACGTCGAAGGTTGCGCACTGTCATCCGTGCACGCCTTTGGAATCTTTATCTTGAATGGCCTGATCCTCTGTGATGGCTGTCCTTCTAGTGCCTCAGAGTCTCTGGCGGGAGCAGTCAAAAGCATGACGGGAGCTGAAGGGTCAACTACTGCAGAACAACCAACATTTGCTGAGGGGGCTACAGCAGTTGCTGAAGGAACAACAACATTTGCCTCCATGGGCACTACAGTATCCTTTGGAGTGGATGGTTCGCCAATAGCCTGCAAAGGGGCCACGGATCTTTTCTTTGCCACAGCTCTGAGCCAGTTGGTGTCCATCCTTCAGTTTGTTGTCTTTAGTAGCCTTCAAAGCAGCAGAAGGAGGTTTCTTATCAGCTGAAAGACCTTTTCTGCACATGCTAAATCCAACAAGTATATCCCTGTTGCACTTTATACCCGACAAACTTAAGGAATCATAGGACGGCAATATCCAGCCAAATCCCTTAGCACTGGTGGGCATCCCCTTGCCGCTTGCCAGTTTGTTGACTTTACTCGCAATCATAATGGATGGATCATAATTCTGCCATCTCAAAACGTACTCCACAAACTGCAGCTGATGAGTATCTTCTACGCTGCAAATTATTGCATCCTGTACATTATTTTTGGTGCCTTCCCGCATAGCAATAACTATACCTAGCTGCTCGTAATCTTCTGGACCCTTCCCATTCCTAAAGAACAAACACAAGTCCTTTTGGTGGTCTCCAGTGACATGAGGTTTTGCCTGTGAGATTTCAACACACCACTTCCTGCTTTTATCGGGAGTGACAATTCTGATTGGTTCTACATTGGGCCCGCGGAATAGTTTGAGGGCTGCAGAAGCAATTGAACACAGGTTAGATACATTAGTATTGGAAGAAGGTGTTCATAAGGATCGCGGCCGCGATCCGGTTGATCAGTTGCAAACTAATAAAGGGTGTTCTGTCACCATTATGCTGGCAAGAAACGCGGCCGCGTTCTTCACGAACAGCGGGTATTATATTTTATATAAATTGCTCGCCATTATCGCGGCCGCGATTGTCCTGAGCACTACCTTCCAGAACAGAGGCAAGGTCGTGGTCACAACTATTGCGGCCGCGATCGTAGCGACCATCTAACTATCCTAAAAAGACATGGCAGCAGCTATGGCGATACCTATACTAAAAAAAATCGCGGAAATTACATTCTCTGAGGGCAGAGGCGCGAGACATGGTGGCGCTAGAAATTTTCGGATGGCGCTAGTAATTTTCTGAAGGCGCTAGAAATTTTCGCGAGGGTGATCAGAAAAATGAACGCCACTCTTTTTATAGAGATCGCCATTATGACGGGCGCCATTATGACGGGCGGCGCCATTATGACGGGCGGCGCCATTATGACGGGCGGCATATTCCCCCATTCCCCCTAAAAGCAACCCCCAGCTTGGCAACGTACGGGACGGTGACACGTGAGAATTTGTGTGAAAGTGACTGTAGGGCAGGTGGAAAGGACAGCAAATCACCCACGGCATGTCAGTTTAAATTGGATAGGGACAGGGACATTAGGGCATAAAAAGGTCCCGCCCGAAGGACAACATTTTGAAATTCAAATCCATTTCAAATGCGGTAAGACCCTCCAAGACTTTCATTGTTGCAAAGCTTGGGAAGGAGTTGTTCGAGGCACCGGAGTTAATTTGAAGGCGCTATGGTGGATTACAATGGCGCTCAGATGAATTTCAAAGCATCCAAGCATATTTGACGTTGTAGAATTCATTGAAGGCCAAAGACAGGCAAGTTCATTCATTAAACTGTGTTTTCAGTTAAATCTGCCGCATGCACCCTTTTTTGTGTCTGGTAAATCAAATCCCGTTCTAATTTGGTAATATAGATTGCCTCTATCAACAATTCTTAAGATGTTCCTGTTTGTAGGCGTTGATGTCATTCATCTTCCTCTGATACAGGTGATCCTTAAGGCACAGCTAGCAGTCATCAGGATCGCGAAGGCGACCTTGCCGAACATATTCTAGACTAAGGTACCATTTAATGCTCTCCCATAAAGTTACCCATCAAGGGTTATTGATTCATCTACTTCTCCCGCAGGTCGTCCCTACGACACAGCTAGTACTCGTCCGGATCGCGAAGGCGATCTTGCGCAGCATAATCTAGACTAAGGTACGTATAATCTAGACTATGGTATCTGCTTGCTCTAGGCACGTATAATCTAGACTATGGTATCTGCTTGCTCTAGGAGATCGCGGTCGCGATCCTGCTAACCACGTCCTTGCTTGAACTTGGTTTGTCTGGCTAACGTGAAGTTGTCTTGCTTGAAGTTGGTTGCTTGAAAGTGCTCTGTGACATCGCGGTCGCGTTTTCACTGAGCAATAACGTCCATTGTGCTTGCAGACATGGCTGCCTCGAGGTCCATACTATTCCATGGAGTCAAAGTGGGCGAAGAAAAAGTACATGCCTTCGACAAGCACCACAACTTGCCCTTGCCGAGAGATAGCGTTGTAGTGTCTATGGAAGTTATTCTCGACGGAAGCATTGGTTTGCCATATCCTGAACCGGAATTTACAACACTCGCGGATTCGCGAGGGAGTTTTATTTTGTGGCCAGCGCAGTGGATAACTACCCTTACACAAGAACCTGAAATATCCACACCGCCTGCACAGATTAAAAAAATTGATTGGCTGGGGTTGCAAGCACCGAAAAGCCCTTCCGTGAATAACATTCGAGGCATTTCAAGGGACGAGCTAGTAGAGAAAAGTTGCACACTACTCCATGACTGCTGCAACATTCCGTATGCCCTTGGGGTGATCATCTTCATTGACCCTAATCAGGTTTGCGTGACATGAGATTGGGAGAAGACTACTTGGCAGCAACCATAATGAAGACATTCCCTATGCCAGATAGGCCGACCATGCGATGCCAAGCATGTGCTGAAATGCCACAGTTGCACGACCTGGTGAGGTGGCCGATTGCTTTGGTGTTAGTAGACAATGTTGCTGTGTCAACACTCATAAAGACTAGCGAAAACGCATACCGTTGAAGCGTAACCCTATGCCATGCAAATTGAGCCTGAAAAGGCACCAAAGAGGACGTCTGAGAATGGTGAACCGTACCCCACGCTCACCTCCCCTCGCGGCCACTAAAGCCGAGAGAAAAATCACAAAGAGCTTTTTAGACTTTAAGTCTTCGCTCTGCTGCATGCGAAGATGCTGCGCAAACTTCTCAACAGGCGAGATAGCGTGTATGCGTAGGTTCTATTGGAACTTGCGAGCTTCAGACAGGACCACATTTGTTTTCAACATGTTAGACGTCTGTTCACAGAATGGCCTGGTCCAGAAGCTGATGCTAAATAATAAGCAGGTATGCTTGAAAGCATGGCATAGAGCCTATGGTATACCAATGTCCACATTCTATAAGTGGCGAAGACTTTTCCTTGCTGGTCACAGAGTTGCTGAGCATGGTAACACGGGCACGAAAAAGCCGAGGCCTCACACTCTCGCCGGAAAGGCCATACTCTCTATGTACATAGATGAGAATGCAGAGACGATGCCCCACAGATCCAAAATCACTACTGAAGGGATGAGAGAGAATGTGAAGAGGCTCCCCTCTGTCCTAACTAAAAAGGACATTCTTCAAGAGGTGGACGCCAATGTGATGGAGATGACGGGCAAGCACATCTCACATTCTTCATTCTCACGTGGGTGGAAGCAAAATCACACAGAGGTTGCAATAGCAAAGAGGACAGCTTTCTCCAAGTGCAATACCTGTATTGTAATAAAAGAGAAAATGGCTAAAACCAGAGATCCACGGGAGAGAAGAGAATTGCAGATGGAAAGGAAGGAACACATGACAGCCCAAATCTCTTGTAGGAGCTTGTACTGGTCATGGAGAGCTTTGTCCCATCGATCGCCGGACCAGGCGCTCACTATCATACATGATAAGATGGACCAAAACAAGACTATGATTCCAAGACTGGAGAAATTAGCCAAATCGGTATGGAGAGGTGAACGCTTGAAAGTTAGCGTGACTGGTGCATTGATGCATGGCCATGGCACAGGTGCCTTAGGACATTTCTCACTCGACCTTTGGAAGGATGATTCAAATTTTCATGTTGGTTCCTTGAATCATGCTATCAAAACACTTGAGGACACTTCCGAAGACAATTGGGGTCATTTGAGAGAAGAAGCTCGGCCTGAGGGCATGTGGGGAACCGCACTCCTAAACAGTGCGGGGTTGAGGACCAAAAAAAACAATTGCACTGGGGTAGACTTTGTAGCACCTCCTAAGCAAGCAGCGCAATTTAAGAGGTTACCTAGGCGGCTCTACTTGCAGCTAGACAACTGCGCGGGGCAGAACAAGAACAAATATCTCTTCTCTTATCTATCCTATCTTGTGTGGTTGGGTGTTTTTGATCAAATACAGGTTGGCTTCATGATGGTAGGCCACACTCATGATGACATTGATGCGCTCTTCGGTAACTATTCAACGTTAATGCGCAGGTCGAATGCTCTAACTATTCCAGAACTAATGCAACTCTTCCGAGAATGTAGCACAAAGGCACCAACACCATACCTTGTTACCGAGGTTCCCGATTGGAAGGGGTTCGTAAAAGGTTACATTCCTGATAAGAAGGACCGTTTGGTTGGTCACTTGGAGCCCCTATTATTCAAGTTCTGCATGAATGATGGGTGGCCATTAATGTATTACAAGATGAGACCTGGTCATAGAGAATGGTTGCCAGAGAAGGGTATTCGGATGTGGAAAGCAGATGACAATGGTTTGCCAAAGATACCGATTGGCTCGCCCAAGACTGTCAGGCCATATGCATGCCTCAAGGACATAGGAGCATTGAGGTCGTCCATTGCGAAGTACATGATGCATTGGGCTAACATCTCCAGGGCTGGTGTGAACTCGTGGTCTAATACCTACATGAACGAGGTCATGGACTACTGGTGCGAAGTGATGCGTGTGCTAGGTGAAGTACCCCCGGGCAATCCAGAAATTCAGAACTTCTGGCCCCAAACAAGGGAAGTTGTGCTTCAGGAGCCTGAATCTATTCAGGTCGATCGATATGACGCTCCGGCTGCCTATGTTGGACCTGCTAAGGATAAACTCAAGAATGCAGTGGAGATATTTGACCCATACCAAGATGTACAGAAAGGTATGTTTCTTCTTGTAAGACCAGCAGATGCGGAATGCGGAAGAGGATCCAATACAAGATCCCACTGCCCCTCATTATAACGAGGTTTTTGTTTCTTGGTGGGAGCCTGTGGCTAGGAAAGGCACCCCGTACGCTCAACAGTATCGGGACTGCTGGCATAAAAAGTGGAGGCCGAATCCTAATGACAGACCACGTTATCAGTCTCTCAAAACGATAGGCTATGCTTGGTTTGTGGAACCGAAGCCATTATTGGTTGTGATACCTCCTATTGTAGGAATCCAGCTACAGGAATTGCTTGCTAAAGAGGCATCCGAGGAAGGAGATGAAACTTGAGTCTTACAGGTACATGAAAGCATTTCACAATAGACTATTTATTATCCATAACATCACTAATAGACTATTTATTATTCATTACGTCTTGCATTTTTCATCTTAATACAAGAGCTCTTACACTATAACATTTTGAACAGGTGAATCATTCATCTTCAGGATCTGTAGTAGTGATCCCTGATATCTCATAGCTCATGCGCTCAGGAAGCCAAATCAGATGGATCATCACACGAATTGACGCAGGGCAACGAATCTCAGCGCCCAAAGCTTTTCTTCGCAGGTAGGGATCAAGAAGAAGATGTCTGTCTAGGCAACCAATAAGATCAGAGTGGCTCATTGAGCACTTGATCGCCTCGATGTGGTGAACTGATGAAGGCAAAAAATCCATGGGCGAAGAATGAACTTTAGCCCCGAAGTGAGAAGTTTTTATAGTGAGGTAGAATTATTGGGGTAGACTTCACCCCAATTATTGCGCGTGTATAAGACTGTTGTATACATACAAGTATAATACATCTTTCGTATGGATATATTTTGTGGATTCATGATGGTAGAAGTGTTTGTGCTTTAGTAATTCAGGTGTGATTGAAAAGCTTGCAGACATAGTGGAAGTCGAAGAGCACACCCCTACACTACACTCAGGTATGATACATCAAACAATATTCATTGTGCTATTACATCCTTACATAGTTTATAGGTGCTCATACCATTATTATATCATAAACAGATACAGTAGACATCACTGATAACATTGATTCACTCATCATCAACATCAAAGCTCGTGATGCCATTCAGCTCATAGATCTCCTGATGAGGAAGCCAGTAAATGTGGACTTTAACACGAGTGAGCTTCTTGCAAGCACTAGCAGGACCATCAGCCTTAGATTGGAGCCATGGATCAAGATTAACACCATTTCTTGCGCATTCATTCAGATCGTTGTAGCTCAAGTAGCACTTGAAAGATCGGATGTGCTCTGGACCAGGCATCGAGGAGGCCATGGAAGATGAATGACTTCTACCCCCGAGTCGAGCTGTTTTTATAGTGCAGTAAAATTATTGATGCGAATTATTGGTGTAGAATGTAGGGCCATTATTGGGCTTCTACAAGTATCATGTATACGTACAATTATAACACATAATTTGTATGTATATATGTATGTTAATTACCTCATGTTTGTTGGGCTCGAGAACAAGGTGAAAGTATTCGTGCTTGAGCAAATAATGTGTGCTTAAAATTCTCAAAATTGCGTTATTTTATCCAATTAATGAAATCATGCTTTTTAATCTGACTGACTGCTTCAATCCGACCATTTGCTTGATGATTTCGCAGGTTTTGGCAGGATAATTGATGGTTTTGGGCTGAATATCTGGATTGAAACTATCTCTATTGGTCAGTTGTTTTGCTGCAGGGAATAAGCCTGAGGTTTCAGGTGCCGATGATCTGCTGGCTTCAGTTATAGCATTTGTAAATAATGTGAGAGTTTCCAGCCTGTTCCAGCAACTCAAATGGCATCTTCTTATGCACAAGACTTAATTATATGGTAAGATTATGGCAAATTATTGCAGATTATAGCGAAATATTGCTCAAGATTCAGTTAATATTATACAAAATTTACTGAGTGGATCTGCCCCTTACACTGATCAAAATCAGCCTTTGGGCACATGCAGATTAAGTTCCAGTGATTCTGTCCTAACAAATTAGGTGGAGACTGTTAAATGTAGAGCACACACTAGGGAAGCAGCCTAAAAAGTCTAGGGAAGCTAAATACATCTGCCTTAGAGATTGGAAATGGAGTTAAAATGGATATGCTCAAGTGGACGTACAAGATGAAGCACAGTTCATATTCTGCAATCTGGTCTTGTAATCTGTCTCAGGAACTGTATTGTGGCATGGTACCTGTAAGGCATGATACTAATGGCAAAACGTTGCAGATTTTATATTAACCCAGTTACATTTCTTCATAAGGCGTTTAAGACTTTGGTGTTCTTTGCATTTCAACTGCCTTGCTCTAACTTGCACACCCTTTTCCAAATTTAGCACAGATCTGGTCATCTCATAAATTTGATAAGTTCTGATGTACGAAATATGATAGATATTTCGCTCAGAATTGCTGCTAATTCGTAAGATTCAAATCTTTTGGCCAAATATTTCTGAGCTTAAGCATTAATGCTACATTGCTATTAATTGCTAGTGGCATTACTAAAAACTATAGCCTTGCTCAAGCCCATGTCTAGCGCTTGAAGGAATTTCTTTGATTCAATCGACTCAGTTTTTGCAGTTTGTATGCAAGGAATTAAAAGCTTCCCTTTGTAGACATGATGTGGTTTAGCTGAAAGATAACATGTTCGCTTCAAGTTTGCTTGGCATCATGCTTTGTAGTTTATTTAAAGTGTCTCAATAAAATGTCTGAACCAATGTATTATCAACCAATGTATTATCAGAATTGTAATGTTTTTACAGCATATACAGTTTTAGTCGAGGTGCTATGTACTATATGTTATGCCGCTTAGCCTCGATAGCTTCGTTATAATTTTTTAAATACTGTTTTAGAGTTGAGGTTCTATGCGCGAATAGCTCATGATATTTTTCACTTGTCGTGTTGCTATGCGCGCATAGCGTCGTGATATTTTTACAATAACGTTTCTTGTAGTCGAGGTGCTATGTGCCCATATTGCAATGATGTTTAGGAGCCTCGTTGCCACTTTTTCTTTATTTCTACTTTTTGCAACGTGGTTCTTACTATAATTTCCGTGGTCTTTTTGTTTTCGTATGTTATTCGAGTTTGTGGAAAAACTAAACATAGCTTAAGTTATTACACCTTTATAAAATGCATGTGAAATTTAAAACATGTCTATGTTCTACTTTTTGACTTGTAATTTTGGACCAAAAAAGGGGTGTCGCAACTCAAAATTGAAGGCTGTTTTTTCAATTGACCCCCCAAAAGTGGCAAATTTTAGGTTCTTTTTAGGGAATCTTTGAAAGATTCCTTTTTGTGGTGCAAACGCAGGTCATTAGTGCATTTGCTAGGTCACCTTGTTAAACGCAGAGATAACGGAAAACCAGAGATTTTCACGAGAAGGAAGTCATATTTTGTAACCAGAGGAAGTTGTTAAGGCTCTTGCCAGTTTGCGAGTATCGGTTTCAAAGTCTACTGTAATCAGTGGAATAACAAACCTTTTAGAAGCCAATGCAAGTCATGTTTAACTTGTTTTTAAGTTAAAACACTTTCATGTCGAGCAGTTCCTAACGATTCTGGACTTAACTGATGGTGAGATATTACTTCAAAACTAGAAATGTATTTATTTAATCCAGCGCCTCAAATATAGCCGTGCCCTAGAAGCAAATTTCTTTCTAAATGATTATCTCAAAAAATTTATTTAGAGTCCCACATGTGGCATATCTGGCAAAAAAAAGTGGTATATTTGATCACCTGTTATCAGCCAGGTGGTATATCTAACCAAAATGGTGGTATATCCGATCAAAAAAGGTGATACATCCGGCCCCAAAAGTGGCATATTCAGCCAAAAAGTGGTATGTCAGACGTGAAATGGTGCAATGGGGCCGAGATCTTTGGTCAGATTGTTCTTGCAGTCTGTAGGCGGCTTAAATTGCTTCAAAAAGCCTTTCAATCACTTGCTTACCTTTAACACTGGATTGATGAAGAGATGAAGTGATTTGAGTTCAGACAGAGCCAGAGCAGGATCAATAAAAAAAGTAACCCAAAACGGTTGGATTTGGGCTTGAAATTGCGAAGTACACAGTGGCTGGCTACTAATGAGTGGCCAGATATGCCACTTTTTTGGCCAGACATACCACATCCCAGACTCTAAATAGGGCGGTATTGCATGGAGATGTTCCCTTGCATTGCATTCTTATGTCATGGCTAAGGGATTGTTTTTACTATGAGAATAAGAAGAAATTCTTATGTCATGTTATATTGGCAGCATCTAATTGAATATATGGGACACATATGACATTATTATGTGGCGTGCATTGTTATGAGAAGAAAAAGAAATTCTTATGCCATGCTACATTGGCAGCATTTTATTGATTATATGATATACACATACACACTATACATTACTATATAGCTTTCATCCAATTGGACATACAGGCACACACCACACTAACATTGCTTAGTTGGGTCCTACCCCCAATCACCTTACATTGAATGTGACTTTGAGCAATTTTGAATTAGAGACACATTCATTCTAGGATTAATGTGTTACCACTAAACCAAAGGCCTAGATGCTTAATGTGAGAAAAGAAGCCAAAATTGTGTTCCATTCACAACTTTAAAGAATAGATCTAGGAAAAGAAGACAAAAAGAAAAAAGGAAAAGACATTATAAAATTGTTGAATATTTTACCTTAACAGACTCTTGTGTTGAAAGTGAGAGTCCTTGTTTTTTGGTATAGGTGGAGTACTAACAACTAGTTATCAGTACTATTCCATCCATATAAGCCCGATAAGATGGTTATTGGTCTTTGACTCGACTGATAACCTTACCTTGTACCCTCTTGAATCAAGGCTTGCCTAGTTTTTGAAGTGTTGACATTTTTTATATGTTTTGGTGCTTTGAGATAATATTTATATCCATCCATGCAAAATGTCATTTGCATAATTGATGTACTATGCTCTAACAAATTATAGCTTTACAATCTTCTCCATTTATTTAGCACATTCTCCATTTTAATGTAATGTTTCGTTATTTCATCATAGAAAATAAATGCATTTTCCATATGTCACTATGGAAAAGGTATCTGGATAAATACTAATTGTATAGGGGAAAGGAACAAGGGGACTAATTTCCGGTCCAGCCGGTGGGGTCCCGCGACCGGCGGTAGCCCGGAGCGGGTCACCGGCTGGACCGGAAATTAGGACCCTTGTCCTGATTGTATCTTCCCTGAACGGCAGTGGCAGCAAACTTACGGCAGCGGCAGAGCTAAGAGTTTTTGAGTTAATATTTTCCTTAAGTTCTTGCGTTTCTGGAACTTTATATTGATCTTGTTGTTCCACCTTGCATGCAGTTATTTCTGGCTTCCATCTCTTTTGTGATTCATAGGGGAAAGGAACAACGAGACCCCTTGTTCCACTGTTATAAATCTCAGTTCAAATCTCTGATATCGATTATTGTAAATCTCTGTTTTTCAGTGTAAATCTCTTGTTCAAATCCATCGCTGTTGTAAATGAAATTCTGTTTCTTTAGATGTAACTGTATATTGTTTCACTTTTGTTAAATCCGATCATAAAACATCTATCTTACAGCTGTGTGAATCTGTTTCAGTCTCTGTGAAGCTGCTGTTATCTGTGTTAAACAATGAATGAAAAGGCTTTGTTACAGTGAGTGAAAAAAATATTGTTAACCTGGACAACCAGTCATACGGAATTGGAAGAGGGGGTTAATTCCCCTTGCGAGCCTGTTATGGCAAATAAACAGGCGAGCCTGTTATGCAAGGGGGGGAGGGGGATTAACCCCCTTAACCGGCAGGCAAGCTGCCTCACCCGAAGCTGCTGCACCCATAGCTGCCCAGATCGTTTATCAGCTCACCCGAAGCTGCACCCATAGCTCCCCAGATCGTTTATCAGCTGCCCGGGTCGTTTATTGCAGGCTCGGCATCGCCCATACCTAGATTATCAGTTCCCAGCCTGGATTATCAGCATCCGAGGCTAAATCTTGGGCTCAGCTGATGCATCCGGGGCTCCAGGCTCACGCCGCTGATTGTTATGCTCTATAACAGAGCTTGAATCAACGGCAGGGATTTCTTGGATTAGAAAGCCTGCCGGTTAAGACTCGACTTCCATTCCGTGTTGTAGGTAGCTGACACGTGTTAGCATCACAATAAGCGCCAGGGAATATTTGCGACCCTGTTTCTATATTGTCTTTGTTTTGCCTTCTACTCCTAATTGTAAGTCGGAATATTACATCTTTAGCATCATCTCTTCAACAAGCAAGGCTGATACCATTTTTGTGCATCCACCTACTTATGCCAACAAATGTAAAAAATGTTATAAAAGGACTCCTACAATTCCAAAAACAATTCTTTATACAACTAAAATGGAGAAGGGGTGGAGACGCTTGGGCAAAGGGTTGGGTGAGATGGTGATAGATTGCTTTTGGAACAACCAAAAACTTCCCAAGGTTTTGGAATTTGGCAAGAAAAAAATTTGGTTATGGGAGTGGGACCTCCTTTAGCGATATATGTTCAAAATGATTTATAAAAAGAAGTTTGAAAAGGATTAAGCTAACGCTACTTGTTGAAGAGATTTTTCTTACATTCACTTGAGATATATAAATAGATAGGTTTTTTTGACGTCCACGGAAATGAACTTGGTAAGTTGGATAGTTACCAATTATTCTTGAAATATGTGCACGTGTTGTATTAAGTCTGCAAGGCAAAGGCCCACAATGGTGCTCAATTTCTATGCGTTATCCTTAGAGCATGACCCATGCAAATCTTCTTTCTATTGTTCTTTTGTGGAAAAAGGTGATAGTCTAATTTGGTACTAGGCGGGGCCAAGAAGGACGAAGCACCGATAGCTCCAACATAAAACACAAAGCAACAAAGAGCTAGATTGTCAGCGAGCCAAAGAATTGACCACATTGGAAATGTAAATAGAAATTGAATAGGCCGGTCCCCTACTAGAATTCAATATAGTCAATGTTGTGGCATATGGACGAAGCATCGATAGCTCCAACATAAAACACAAAGCAACAAAGAGCTAGATTGTCAGCGAGCCAAAACATTGACCACATTGGAAATGTACATAGAAATTGAATGTGCATAAATGGGGAGGAAGGGCTTCTGTTACTTAGATCCGAAAAATGGTGAAGAAACGGAGTAGAGAGACAGGGAAAAATGTAGGAGAAGAGGTGGATGTTTGTAAGAAGAAATACAAAGGCGTTAGAATGAGGTCATGGGGCAGATGGGTCTCCGAAATCCGAGATTCGCGCACTGGCTCTCGCATATGGCTGGGCAGCTTTGCCACAAAGGAGCTTGCTGCTCGAGCATATGATGCTGCCCGTCTCTGCATCTACGGTTCTAATGCTACCTTTAAATTTCCTCTACAACCTTCTTCTCTCGATTTTCCTACAGAACATGAGCTTCCAATTAGCCTTGATCTTCTTCCTCAGCCATGTAGCCCAGCTGAGAATTTTTTGGATCAAGCCCAATCCCAAATTGGCCTCTTATTTGACATGGCCCTTGCCATGCTTCTGCCTTTTGATCTTACTGTTCACATGTGTAGTCAACTTAGTGCCCAACATGATACATTCTGGGAGCCTACTCTCTGGTCATATTCTTAACTCTCTTGACCTCAAATCTGTACTATTTGGTATATCAGGTGCAATAAAGTGAGCAATTTTTTATCTCCATGTTCGTTTCGTCCTTTGTTGCATGAACCTTGTACAAATGCTTATTAAGAATTTGTGGTCACTATGCACTCTATAAAAATCTTCCAAGTTGTTGAAGTTTATCGTTATAAATATTGCTCTTGCCATTGGTCCACGCAAGAGATGAGACATGACAAGGGTTGATTTTTTTTATTCATAAGCAGCATGAGGAAGCAACAAAACCAAGCTCTTTGGATTTGCATGTTTCATCCATTTTGTTTCCATGCAACTAAGGACAACCATTTGCAAGGTCTCAAGGAGAAGCTTTGAAAATTTTAGCACAGCCTCAAGATGAACATCAACGGCAAAGCATGCTACAATTAATTTGCGCTATGACAAGTATCCTCTAATGATGCCTCAATGTGATGTCTTACAATAGGCAATGTCCCATGCATTCATTCGACATGTCCAATATCACATGCACAAATCTTCTTCTTGCCAAAAGAAGTTATAACACTCTAACTGTTCTTTATCTGTTTTGGTGCATGGCAATATTAAAAATTCTACAGATGTCTTTATTCAAAGAATAAATGGAAACGAAGAATAAGGTGTAGAACAAGATTTTATAGTTATGTCTTATCTAAATATATAAAAAGTGAATCGAATTGAATGGATTTTTATCGTCCACAGAGGCCAATAGATCTAAGGGATATCAGAAACAATGTCTAAGATGCACATATGTGTACTACGGAAAAGACATCACTAAAACTACAATGAAAATTGATTGTGCATTGGCCTTAGACTTTAGCTTGCAAGCTTTACAATAGCCAAATATTTGGAATTTGCCAACATAAACTTTCTACTCATACTTGTAAACCAGTGGGTCACTGAGCCGCTTTGAAAAAAGAGGGGGAGGGGGGAGGTTTGGGGCAAGGGGGGCTGAGAGATGAGGGGTTAATCCCCTTGCGAGCACACAAGCAAGCAAGGGGGATTAACCCCCTTAATTAGCAGGCCATAAACTGAGCTCCATAACAAGATTAACATGACCCAGAGCGAGATTCTCAGCTAGTTTGGATCCCCATAGCAAGATTATCATATCAGGACCAAAGCTACTACTAGAGCTGAAGGGGAAGCAGATTCTGATGCGTAGTGGAGGTTCCGGCATATCACAGCTCTACAATGGATGCTCAGAATTGTGCTGATCATAAATCCTACTAGTTAAGCTGATATATGACTTTTTAGAACAATCATAAACTTGCCAAGATTATAGAATTTGGCAAAAGAACTCAAGTTGAGTAAGTTGCAAATTTGATCATGGGAGTGGGACTTCTTTTAGAGATATAATATTTGAAATGTTATATGCAAAGAAGTTCAAAAAAGATTAAGTTAAAGCTGCTTGTTGGCAGAAGAGGAGATTTTCCTACATTCACAAGAGATCAACTAGGCAAGTTGCTATGTTACAAATTATGTTTGAAATTGATGCATGTGCTTGTACTAGGTCGCCCTACAAGGATGCTCAAATTGCCCACAAGGATGCCCACAAGTTGCAAAATTACAAATTATGTTTGAAATTTATGCATGTGTTGTATTAAGCCTCCCACAAGGATACTCAAATTGTCCACAAGGGTGCCCACAAGTTGCTAATTTACAAATATGATTGACATACATGCCAGTGTTGTACTAAGTCTCCAAGGCAAAGGCCGACAAGGATGCTCAAATAAATAAACGGTGAAAGATAGCTTTATTCTTGTTTTGGTGGTATCTTCGTCCATAAAATCACCAACCTTGTTCGAACGGGTTCCGTTCTAAAGATCCCATTTCGAGTACCTGACACTATCAGGTACTTTTTAGGGGATCCCCACCGTCATTCTGCTGGGATCATCCTAACCATCCAAAATATCCCTTCTGGCAGAATCACAATGGACAAATACTTCTGGAAGGAATCACCAACGTTTTATCTCACCAGGCCGAATCACAAAGGTTTTATCCCTTCCAATGAAAGCACAACTATGAAATACCACCAAAAAGAATCACATCATTTTGTATCCTGCCAGACAAGATCATCGTCTGAAATATCTTGCCCAGTAGAATATCCCAAAAAGATTATCCTGCCCGATGGAATTACCGTTCGAAATATCCTAAATAAGGCTATCTGGTGAAATTATTATCATAATTCCCTTTGGTTATAGGCAATCCTTTGGCTATAGCTGGCAGGCCAAAAAACTCCTACAATGTCAAGCCTTCAAATTCTCACCATAGAAACTATGGTGAGGCTTGTTTTGTTTGTTATTAAAGTTGTCTTTTTTTTTTTTTGAAGAATATATATTAAACCACTAGAATGCGATCAAGTACAATGATAAGTGTGGTGCTAAGAAATGAAACGCCCATCATGATCCACAATCTGTAGGAATGTCGACCAAATTTCTCGCTTAACTGTGCCAGACAAGCTTGAGACTTGGTAAGCCTGCCACAACTTATGCCTCAAGATCGGAACCAACCGAAAAGGGCTAAGCACTGCATTCTGAAAGACCTTCGCTCTCCGTCTTTTCCAAATCAGCCACAAAAGCCAAGCTCTGCATAAATGAAACGCCTGCCGCTTGGCCACTGCCCACCTGCTAGGAAGGACTCCCAAGAGAATCTTCTGACTGCATAGTGAAGTCCCAAAGAGGGCTCTCACCCAGGACCAAGCTGCCCCTACCTCTGTGCATAGGACAAAGCAGTGCTCAATGGTCTCACGTCGCCTCCCACATAAAGGGCATGTTTCCGCTACCTGAGGCTTGAACCTGTGGACTCGGACATTCACCCTGAAGCTACGGCGCAAGATCTGCCACAAAAGGGTACGAATTTTAGGAGGAGGCAATGTATTCCACGCCCACTTCCACGTGGCGGGCCACTTACTCCCTGGAAGCTTAAGCGACCACTTATCCAAAGGCGGCAACGTGTCCTGAAGCGCTAGAAGCCCATAAGCCGATGCTACAAACTGAGATGCATCAAGTCCACTATGCAACTTCCAAACGCGATTGACTTGAGAAGACAACTGCAATGGAATAGCATTGGCAATTCTGGCCCAAGTCCGTATGTCCCACCGCCGAAGGCCAAATCTCTCCCTAAAAAACTCCCACGGCGCCAGATGACCCTCCCAATACCAGTCACGAATGGATGTTACCCCTGCAGCAATCCATCGGCGCTGAGTACCTGGGTGCAGGGAGGAGGCCAAGGGAGATGCAGAGTCCAAGGGTACCCAGAGAAAGGGCGATGAGGCTACCATACACCTGCTAGGGTCCAATGAAAAGAGAACCTTGACCACCTTCCAGGCCTTCAGGAGACCCTTAAGAAAAGGCGAAGCATGAGGGAATGGCCGCAAATCCTCAAACAGAGCCCACGGCAACTGAGCCGGAATAGCTGGCTTCCTAAATACAATAGAATGACGAAACGACTGTGCCAACAGAGCCAAACCTGGGGATTGTTGCTCCTGCAATAACTGCCAGATGAATTTCGACACCAGAACCTTCGTGTGCAACGACACATCAAGCATACCCAAGCCCCCTGCCTGTCTGGGACGCACACACTTCCACCATGCGACCTTCACTGTAGCCCCCTCCTCATTCCCTCCCCAAACAAAATTGTGAATGGTGTCATCCAACTCCTTAACCACACTCGGATTTAATTGATGTATAGAAAATTGGAGAATGTCAATTAGTTTTTTTTTTTTTTCAAATACAAATATAAGTCAGATTTTGACGTCCAATTCTTTCTGTGAAAATTCACAAATTGCTGGCTTCTCGGCTTATCTTTTTAGTTTTAAACCCTTTGGCAGATTTATGGTGAAGGTTCAATTCATCGTCACGATTTTCTTTGTTTATTTTGCATGATCTAGCATATGGCTTAAAAAAAATAGTTTGAATGTTCGAACAGGGCTTAAAAACTTGATTATTCTATTAGAATTCGAACCTTTTGGGCCGACGCTCAGGGAAACTAGGCTTGGGCAGATTTATCATACCTGGGCATGTAACTTGATATGCTTTTGCCTGCAAAAAGAAAATGGATATCTGGGTTGAAGGCTTCTAGCAAGGGGCTTCAAACCGCAGCTTCAAACCTCTGCACTAAAAACAACGGCTTCAAACCAAAAACTTCGAAAACCACGACACCTTGTGCTGCCAATGTGTAGAGCGTGGTACAGAAGACTGGCGGATGCCTGTACTTGAGTGTTAAGCGGACGTCGTAAATATTGGATGTCATGTTTAAACCACGGGATATCCATGGTATATCTGGGGCCTTAACATGTTAAAACCATATCTTGACATATTTAAACCATATCACAAAAAAATACACAACATTTTTGTGGACTTAGCAGATTTTTTGTGATTTAAGGCTGGTTTAAACATGACCATGTTTGATATTTACGGTGTTGAGAGTTTTTTTTTTTTTGAAGAACGACAAACTTTATTGAAACACCAAGCCAAAAGCCAGATACAACTGCAGAGGCGGGAATAAAATCTCAGAGGATAATCATGATCCACTGAGTAGAACCACCAGCCTATGCATAAGACAACACACTCAAATAGGACTCAAATATCAACTGTCGCTTGGCAGGAGCAAGCGAAGAACAATGGTAGGCCTTAGCGATTCTAGCTTGTGCGTCCTGGAGGACTACTGTAGGAGGAATATCCAAACCCTAAAAGATACACAATCTTCTGTGCTTCCAAATGGACCACAACAACCATCCTGATGCCAAATGAAATGCTTGGCTCAGCACCTTATTTCAAGTATCTGGATAAATAGCCAGAAGCACTTGCTGACTTGTCAATGTCACATGAAAAAGAGAAAGCGGCCAAAACCAAATAGGTTGGAGATGATCACATAAAAAGAAACAATGCTCAATGGTCTCGTCCCTTTGCTTGCACAGTGGGCATAGTGCTGACACTCGAGGATCAAATCTGTGGACAAACACATTCACTCGAGGGCATCTGTGAAGAATCTACCACCAAAGCACAGCCACCTTAGGATGGAGTAGTTTATCCCAAGCCCAAGTCCACATATGTCTCCAACTAGGAGGTGAGAGCTGAAGAGACCACTTAGTGGATGGCGGAAGGATATCGCCATTGAGAAGTAGCCTATACATAGAGTTCACAAGCCTATGCTCGTGAACACTCTGGTGGGAAACCCACATGTACCCTTCAATAGCCTCTGGAGCAACCAATGGCAGAGTACTAGCAATCTTTTGCCAAATAGGTCTGTCCCATCGAGACAATAAGAATCTTTTTTGAAAGATTTGCCAAGTCGCTAACCGCCGAAATCATACCATCTTTTGCAAATCAAAAGATTCCCGCTAATCGCCAACGTCGATTGAGTTTTTTTTTTTTTTTTTTTTTTTTGAAGGACGACAATCTATTATCAAGAAAAATCAAGATACATACAAGGGACATGTGACATGGGACTCAAAACCTAATGGATGAACTGAGGCACAAAGTGGAAGATTATTTTCCACAGGTATCCACCAACAAGGGGCACTCAATTGCTGACATGCAACAAGAAGATCAATACGAAATAAGGTCAGTACTGTCTCCCAAGACTCCAGCAGGCCTTTCAAAAAAGGGGAGGCATTAGGAAAAGGGCATAGCTGATAAAAGAGACTCCAAGGAAGAAGAGGTTTTAACAAAGCTTCTCTTTTTTTTTTTTTTTTTTTTTTTTTTTTGAGGGTAAGAAATTTTTTGATTAATATAAAATGGTACACGACCTTCTTGTGGGCTCCGCAATAGGCCAGATAGGAAGTGTAATAAGCACATGGTCACCAGATAGAAAAAATTAATTCAAAAAAAACAAGACAGATATCATCCTAAACGCCAATATATAATGATGTCTCTGTACTCTGTTAACGCATCCTCAATCCTTCCATATAGTAACAGGAAAATCTGTATCTCTCCACTCTTCTCATTCAGTACCGAAGGAACACAATATGCAAGTGACTGCTTCACCAACCGCACTCCAGGTGAGTCAACCATATCCTTAAGGATCCTCCAAATGAACTTAGAAATTAGAATCTTACTCTTACTCTGCAGATGGAAGTCTGTATACCCAAACCACCTACAAATTTTGGACTAGTGCATTTGGACCATGCAACCTTGACCACAACATGCTCCTCATTCCCACCCCAAATAAAATTACGGACAATAGTAACAATCACCTGAAATTTTGATTGAGAAGCCAGAAGGGCAGAGGCCATATAGATGTGGGAATTACTTAAAACATGGTTAGCAACAGTTATTCGCGCTGGCAGAGAGAGCTTAGCAGTATTCAACCTGTTGAGTTATAAAACTTGATCTCAGCTATAAAATTTGAGGGCCAGGTTGTTAAGATAGTAGACAGCTTTTTAGAACAATCATAAAGTCACCAAGGTTAGGAATTTGGCAAATAACTTGTTTTGTAAGTTGCTAATTTGGACATGGGAGTGGGGAATTTATTTCAAGATATATATTTGAAATGCTACTGAAAAAAGTTCCAAAAGGATTACGTTAAGAGGAATTATGTCAATTACGAAAAGCGCGCCTGCAATGAAAGAGGGCAGTATATAGAGGTCAGGATATCATTAGCGATCAATGGCCTTCTGATCTATGGACAGTTTTTGTATAGCCATATTCTTCATTATGTGACTATTTCTATTTGTTCTTGTGTTTTGTGATGGTACATAAAGTCTGATTTGATTGTCTGACTTAAGGGCCATGTCATAGTTTCATCTGGGTTTTGCCCAAGTTTTGTAATGTTTCCATTATCTTTGGTGATGTTGTGGGTTGTTCTAGTCCGTTGTATAGATCCCATGGCCTATTAGTCTTTGTGGACGTCAAGAAATTCTATTCTATTCTATTTTATTCTAAGGTTTTGGACCTGCTATCATTCTAGAATAATGAATGGTCTTGTTTGATGTACTGTTTCATTTACTACATTCCTTGGAGGATTTAATTTCTACAGTAGTTAAAATATTGACCTAGAGATCAACATGATTCATTTATGTAGTATGCTCCTAGTCTAGAGGCTATTGAACCATTAGGCTCCTAAGTCAAGCCCACATGTGGTCTTTATGAGCTCCTTAGAGGATCAGGCACAAGCTGAGCATTAGTTTGATAATAGCCCTTTCCAGCATCAATGAGGATATTTGGTAATACGACAAAGGTGGACTTGGGAATATCATAATGAGGGAGGGTACATGGATCAATCCTTGATGTGCAGTATTGAAGCCAAGCCTCTCTCCAGTGAGTTGTACCTTAGTCTATTTTCTGAGGTACTGATATCTAGATCCGTGCTAAGTTAGGCCATCAAGGCAGATGCTAGTGAGTTATTGGGCTAGTCGAGGCATCATTATGGGCTCTGTTGGGAGCTTTGTGGTGTTCAAACCCAAGGTCCATGTCTCGCCAACAATGTTAGTAACTCTCTTGTCATTAGGAAAGGCTCTGCAACAATATCCAACTCCCTACTATAGGTAGATTCTAGCATGTAAGTTAGGGCATTTATCATAAGTTGCACTTCAGGGTATGGTCTAGTGGCAGGACCTTAAACTGCCACACCCAAGGTCACACCCTGGCCAATGTTGGTCTAGTAATGGGGACCTTAAAAATCCATTGCCCCGAGGTCACAGGTTCAAGTACGAGCAACTGGTCCTGTGGTAGAGACCGTAAACCTGCCATATGTACTCGATAATCACATGCAAAGCAGCCCGCGCCTAGGTAGTGGATTGGCTTCCATGTGATATGTAGAATAAAGTGATGCAGAATGTATTCATGATGTGATGATGAATAGAATGACGTCCTTCAATTAAAAAAAAGGGGGGGAGGAAGAAAGTGCACTATAAAGATAAGATTCTCTATCTCTATCTCTCTTTTCTACATATTTATCTATTAGCTAATTCACAAGGAGTTTCGTTGCTAGGGGAATGCGCTTATATAAAAGGGATATGCCATATACGCTCGTAACGTAGCAAAAAATACCCCTCGTATACGAATTTTTAAACCCAAGTTTGAACTCAATGAAAACACTTCCAAAAAGAGGTCCCCTTCCGTCTGCTCTGCATGCAATTTACACGGAATACATACCAAAATACTCTAAAAAAATGCCTCTATGTACGAAGTTAGTCATGCATAAAATACGTGGACAAAATGTGAAACCCACTCATTTCATTAGGCATTTGCTGCTATCCTTTGATTTGTGTTAGATCATCAGCTAAGGAGATTTTAACCAATAAAGGATACTTCCATTAAATTCCAAATATCTTGCCAAGTGGTCTTGTTAGCCATCAGCCATTGACGCAATGCTCCATGAAGTGTGAAATTTGAATCCCTTTTATATGAGATTATATCCCAAAACTCATATAGCCCCTAATGTCCAAAAAGGTCAAAGCCCAAACCCTTCCTAGTGCCCATACGTGTTGCATGCATATTACATGGTATTGTAGCTCTTTGAATGTGTTAATATGCTATAAGTAGTATACTTGTGTGTGTATTCAGGTCTTTCATGTGCACATACAAAATAACTCAAGAAGTCATGTTTGGGATTGTATTAGACTTATATTATCATAGGTTGTCAGGCTTTCCAATTTGGATCAGCAAGGAGACATTCAGACTAGGCATTAATCGTATCCATATAAAACTATAGATCCTTTTATCAAAATTACTACATGCAGAGAATTTTAGGGATATCAAGGATCCTTGGAATCCTTAAAAAGGTCATCCTTCGGATACCTCCTTTCAAGTTTATTCATCTTTTTGTGCAAGGATTTCGTGGAATATCCTGAACCCTTAACAGACAGGTCCTCGCAGATTTTAAATCCTAGTCGTCGATGTTAGATGGATTATTAGCCATAATTTATATTTTGGCTGTGATAAACCGGCTGTAGACTGTCGATCGTAATAAGTAGGCTGCGGACTATTTATCAGCCCCAGAAGCTCTGATCCCTGATACTCCTCAAGGTTTAAAAGATGTTCCAATGATGCATTTGGATAGAAATCTTGCATGATCCCACTCGATTCTAAGTGATTTTGTATAGCAAGGAAGCCTAATCTTTGAAAAGCTGCTTTCAAAATGGGATCAGAAGAATTCGTGCCGGAAAGTTACAACTGCTACAAAGGGAGATTAGAAGAAATTTTTCGTGGATTTGATCTTGGAAGGGGTGTTTTTCTTGCTGCCAAATCAAAGGAGGAGCTCCCTGGACATAGGATAAAGCAGCTTCTCTTCTTGAATTGATCTTGTGTGTGTGAAAATTATGTGAAAAATCTGCTCGGATTTGCCGGTTCAGGGGGTCAAACCCCCGCGCGCGCTCATTACGGCCAAAATAAATGAGCTTGCCCTTCCAGCTCGCCCATTTATTTGTCGTAATGGGCTCTCACAGGGGTTTAACCCCTTCATATTGCAAAATTCGGTCTAAACACTTTGACGAGTTTTTCAACCGATAAAACTCATTGAACTATAGTAACCTTCATCGGAGCGCTGTATATATATCGGACGCCGTCATGTTATAGCCACGGGCATATCCATGGTATATTCGTATCATTAACATGTTATATCCACATCCAAAAAAATTACACGACGTTTTTGTGGACTTAGCGGACCCACGTCCGAATTTACTGTGATGGAACCTTCATCACCCACCGATTACCTAAGATTACAGGCTTCTTTATATTTAGATTTTTGGGTGCTCTGTTCTGGCAGCGCTCTGGCGGTGCCGCCAAGAGAGTTTATTCAAGGCATTGCCAGAAAGGGTTGGAGCTTCAAGGCTTCGCCATTAGCTGCGTAACAGAGAAAGAGTGTATTCAAGGCTTCGCCATTAGTCGCTTAACACTAGAGTTGTCAGGCAATGGACCAGAAATGGTGCATTTGCACTGTTCACTTTAAAATTCATATAAAATCAATGGCTCAAAATTCAACAAAATCCTTCCTAGAAGTTCATATATGGCAGTCATATTCCATATAAAAAATACTTAAAAATCTATCTACCTCCATTCTTGGAAGTTCTGCTTATGTGAATCCAAGGGGATCATGCCAAGATTGCCTTATATTTACATAAGATAAAACTGTCTTAATGAAACGATTTTTTTGAATTTTTTCAGTATTTTTTTATTTTTCTATACAAGTTAGAGAATACAATACAAAAAACTGCACCTCATTCCGAGGTATGAGAAGGAAGATAGAGTTCTTTGAACATGACAGGGTCAAAACTGTTTTCTGTCTTCTGTAGACCAATAATGGTTCCCAGAAGACTGTTCTCGAATCAAATTTCTAATTTTTTCTAATAAATGAATTTTGGCTTGGAATTTGGAATATAAGTAGTAAACAAGTTGTTTCATCCTAGAAAAATATTTATTGGTCTTGATTTCTATGTTTTGGTTTTTTCATACATTTTTTAATACGATCGACTACTAATTTATGTCTATATTGAAGAAGAAAAAGAAAAATGATTCAAGTTTGTTCTTCAAAAAATTATAATACGAAAACTTATAACAATATGAGACAAATGCAAAAAAAAAAAGGACACAAAACGAGCATAGCACTTGTTCTAAAAAAATCAAGAAAGATTTCTGTCCTGAGACCATTATTGGTCCACAGTTTATTTAAAATTCAAGAACTTCCTCATGTTAATCGATTCCAATGTGAATTTTTGGAAATGAGTAGTTCATGAGTTACTCTATTTATTAGAAATATGTAATACACATATTTTGTTGTTTGGATTACGCATTTTAGCATCAACTTCAAATTATTTGCTAAATTACGTCTTCCATGAATTTTGAAGCATATGATTTGAGTTGTGACCTTCAAAAGTTATATTTTTAACACATAACAAGTTGCAATACCAATGCAATAAGAAGAAGGAATACTATTAAATGCTATTATTATAAAAAAGTAAAGATAATCTGCTATGTCCGCGACCATTATTGGTCCAAATGGCTTAGGCCCTTTATAAAACCAAGAGTGTCACCATCTTAATCCATATTGATCTTAATTTCAGAACATAAGACACATGCATAGTACTCTGATTGATAATATTAGTTGATTGTGGAATTGCCTCATTAGGTGTAATCTTGAGGCATAAGCAAATTGAATCTATGAGGATTTCTGCTCATCCCTTATGCTATAGAAGATAAGAATTCATCATTATCATTGTATAGATGACAAATGAATAATAAATATGGTTATTTACAATACTAGTAACATTGCCCGGCATTGCCGGGCTTTTGCTACACCACATTGTGTAGCATGGATGTATAAATTCCAAATACAGCATTTGTTTAATTTGGTTTGTGGAAAAGGTTTACTCAATACAATGTGGCGATGTGGATGAAATGTAACTTTCATAGAGGGAGGCATGTGTAAAATAAATTTTTTATTTGAGGTCGTTCTTTTGTTTTATGTTGTTATTGTCTATTACTTGAATTGTGGAAGAACAACAAACATTGTTCCTTAATAAGTAGAACGTAATTGTTTGAATTTGAAGGAGCAAGGAAAGAAGACAACAGAGTCCATCACACATTAACTTCCTTACTTTCATAGTCAGGCAGAACCAACGATATGGATGCTATGCTACACAAATGCATATATATCATTATTGCAGGAGCCCTGAAAGTTCTACCTGCTATAATACATTGCGATAATAAGTTTTTTGCAGATCTCCCTAAAAGGTTATTTGTATCATAGGCCTATAAATTGGAAAGGGTAATCAAAAGAATATATGAAAGCTTGAAGTTGTAGACATTTTGAAAGAGAAAGGAAATATTATAGGAATTGAACTTAAATCGATGCATTTGTAGATGAAGTTGCCTTTTGTTGCACTTGGATAATTAGAGATTTCTCGTTTCAGGTGGCTTATGGATTTTTTAACCTTACAAATGAGAGGGAGGAGCATTAATTCTGGAGTAGTGTCGCTTTGTATTGAACTTGTTTTGGCATTGGACATGATACCAAAAGAGGGGCATTAATGCATATTTTATGTTGACAATTGGACATGTACCTACAAATTTACTTCCTCTATGCAATATAGCTATGTCTAAAATAAACTTTGTGAACCATAATAATAGAAACATGAAGAAAGCACATGTAGGACACTATATCCATTTATTGACTATGTAGTCAAATTCATAAATATGTAAAGTACGAATGTCAAGAGAACACTTTCAGCCTTCTTACAATGTACATGCGCCACCATGATGGTTGTGTCCACCTTTATGTTCGATGTAGTTCACCATTGTTTTTTGGAGCTAAAAGGATACCTCTATGCGCAATTACAACAAAATGTTTAGATGAATATTCGTGCCTTGTTAGAGCATGTGTACATTTAAGTTGGATTGAAGAGTATGTACTGCTCGACTTCATAGACTTTAGAGTAGCTTTTATTAGGGCTCTCGCATTATGCACAAAGGTCCTTGAATCATACAACACCCTAAGAACTAACATTTGCAAATGAATCTTCAGTTGCATGACATTTGCCCATTAATGTTGAATGCTCTAAAGAGCATGTGTACATTTAAGTTGGATTGAAGAGTATGTACTGCTCGACTTCATAGACTTCAACGTAGCTTTTATTAGGGTTCTTGCATTATGCGCAAAGGTGATTGAATCATACAACACCCTAAGAACTAACATTTGCAAATGAATCTTGAGTTGCACAACATTTGCCTACATTCAATGTGGCATTAATGTTGAATGCTAAAGAGCTAGTATGGCGCTTGAATTATACAACACCCCAAGAACTAATAATTGCAAATTAAATGCACGTGTACAATGTATGATCTTCGAGTCACACAAGATTTGCCTACATTCAATGTGGCATTAATGTTGAATGCTAAACAAATTCAATGTGCCATTAATGTTGAATGCTATAGCATGCTTGATTAAAGAGGAAAAAATATGCAAAATCTATTTATTGCATTTGATCAAAATAGCGGCTACAACTCATTTATCATTCCATGCATCTCACTACTTGTGCAGGTGCTCGCTAGTGTCACTGGCCAAGTCATGGAAATACAATTTATCTTTGAAAGTTACTCAAGGCTGCTACTGATGGAGTTCAGTTGCTAATAATTTCTTTCACAAACTTAAGAAGTTGATAATCATTAGGACAGCTAATAAATTTAAATGTTTTCTCACAAATTTCATTGGCCTTCCGACCATGTACTTGGGTTTCCAATGTAGAAAGAGACTGTATAATGGATTGACAACCCATAACCCATGAAGACAAAGCAGAGTACCTAACAGAGAAAGGGTTCCTGCTGTCTACAAATATAAGTTGGATTCAAAGTGTAATAACAGATCCATTATTTTACCTTTATTTCATCTACCGTAGCAACAGCTCGCTTCACAATATTAAAATAGCCAAGATCAACATATAGCAAGTAGTTGTACAACCCTACCTGTTGCTGCTGCGCTGCTGCTCTGCTCTGCAAATAGTGAGTCCATTCAAGGGTCGCTTAAACTTTGAATTTCCAACTATAAGTGCTTTGAGCCCACGGAAAGGCAATTGATGCAAAGTCTTATGCACAATGCAGTATTTTCAAGATTGAACAGCCATCCTGCATATTTGAGAATTTAATAGATCAAAGATCACTTCATTTATGCAAATTCAAACACAATCGGAATGAAAAAACAATACTTTTTAACAGTTATGGGATTTCTGCCTAAATTCCACTGGCTTATAGAACCTCTGGCAGAGAACCAAAGCTGCCAATGCATGACACTCTATGCTCTGCATTTGACCTGCATTGCTATGCTTAAACTTTCACAGTTGGAAACGAAGATGACTTAAAGATAGTCATACAAAACAGTGAACTGCAATACTTCCCATGCATGAAAGAAATCTCGAAGAGAGCCAAAAAGAGAGCTATCAATTATTAAAAAACAAAGGATGTAGATAACTCATAACCAGGCTTGAATGTTATTCGCTCTAACCTGCAATGTGGAGATCAATATTCAGAACGATAGAGACAATATCCATTGTATTTCACCACTCTTTCATAATCATCGTGTAGAGCAAAATGGGCTTGAATGTTATTCGCTCTAACCTGCAATGTGAAGATCAATATTTAGAACGACAGAGACAATATCCATTGTACTTGATGAATTATATACATTCTAAATCGTAATCTAGAGACTATATAAACCAAAACACCGGGATAATTACTTGTACCTTTTAAATATACCAAGTAGCACTGCAAGTTTATCTTGTAAAGAATGACCATAAATTGCTGTTGCTCTACCATTCAGCTCTGCAAAAAGCATGAGAAAAATAATAAGAATGCCTATGGACTCTAGAAAGAATTACAATGGTTCCAGGCATGTCTACCATCACAGACATGAGTAGCCCCTGAGCAGCCGATGGCAAAGATCACGAAAGAGAACAACAAATATCCCATCAGATGGTAACACGGCATGATCTGATGGTGCTCTTTTGGCTGTCCCTCTTTGCTGCTGGGTGATGGACTAACACGAATCTATCTGAGGCAACATCAGAGTCTAACAAAAGATATTGAAAAATATACATATCGAACCTGCATTTACCTGATGAAAATACCAGAGGTTGTCCATGCAAACCTGAGAAGGCGCCTCAACAGAAACTGCAAAAAAAATGCAGTAACTGTGACAATAGATTCTATGGGAAACTCAAATTCACATGCGATTGCCGGATTTGGGGTTGTAAATACAAACTCTGATAAATCGATTCTGAAATCTCCCTCCTCGTGGCAGCCATGCCGACATGGGTCCTTCGAGCCCAAATCTCGCACAACCCTAGATATTTCTTTTCGCCATACTATTTTGTTTTTGTTTCATTCGATTTCTGGGTTATCGGTTTTTTTTCCCGGCAGACAAAACCCATTAAACCTTAGAAAATCGGCCTTAAGAAAATACCAAAAATGTTTTTGGCCAAACCCGAAAAACCCAAATTAAAAGGGTTGATTTAAAGAGATGATATTAGATAGCAATTTCTTTAATTATGGACCATAAATAGTCAATGGCCATTTGTATTCAACTCTTGCATATAGCAAATTATTTTAACATGAAATTAGAGATCTATATTACCAAGGAAACGTGCATCCATAAAAAAATATAACTCATATCATGAAAGATGATCTACATGCATTATTATCATACTTAACCTACAATACTTCTGACAACAAACACAGTAGTAAGTTTATGATAGCAACAGAGAAGTAGATTCTTTTGTGTTTTTTGCAACATATGACATCAAGAACCTCGATGCACATGTGTTATTATATGTGAGTTAAAAAAGAGTGTTATCTTGATTAAATAATTCAAATTTTTACAAGTCTAAGTATTGACCATTAATGGTCCATGGATATTTATATTTAGATCTTGCAACTACTATGTCATTTTGACATGAAATTTGGATCTATGTTGCAAATAAAGGCTTGCATTCATTAAAAATATAGCATTTCCTAAAAGATGAACTTATATGTATAATTAGCATACTTAAACTCCAATACCGTGTAGTCACGAACACAACCAAATGTTAATTAGCTACTAGATATAGGTTGATAAAATGATATAATCTACGTAGATATAAGTGTAATGTATAGCGTGCATCTTTAGTTACCCTTCTAAAGATGATATACGAGTTTTATTAAATCATTTTAGATTTATTTTTGTCCTGAATTCTATATAAGAGATTCTTTAGTCAACATTGAAATCATTATAGCTTATGAATGCTTCAAAAAAACATCGGACTATAGCTCTTAGAGTCAACAACTTATGGCCACAAGAATTAGGCCAATACTTGTAATAGTAAGAGAGAAATAATTCATACCCTCAAACAACCCTTTTGAGCAAAATTGGGTATGGCGACTTCATCTAATGTCATATAATAGTGAAAAAACTTGGGAACATGCAAATTAATATGTTTTATCATAAAAAATCATTTGCTTTTAATTTTAGCAAGGTTTGGACCCCTTTGTGCTAGAAAATACGAAGAATGCAGTTCTGGACTAATACAAAAACTGCTAAATTGTATGACGTTTGAACAATCACCACAAGATATGGGTGAATCCATTGGTCATGAAATTCTTGTAGGTCATAAAGAATCAAGTTAAGATTCAAAAAGTGGTGGTAGATTGCAAAATGGAGAAGTTCATCTCTAGATATATGGGTTTAAGTGGCAGAGGTACGATGGACCAATTTTAGTCCATGGACCGCAGATGGTCCAGTGGACAACTCTAGTGTTAACAGAAAAAGAGTTTATTCAAGTCTTTCGCCATTATGCAGGCAAAGAGTTTATTCAAGGCTTCGCATTGGCCGCTTAGCTCAGGTAAAAAACAGAGCTCTGCATCAAATCGCGAAAAATAGAGCTCAAGTCCTAGTTTTTTCTCACTCTTTCATTCCTAGTTTTGTTTCGATACTCGGAATCATCCGGCATTAAAAGATTTCCACAAAGTGGAGAATTGAAACTTGGAATCGCCAGAATAAAAACATTTCTACATATTGGAGCATATCTAAATGCAATGGGAAAGAAAATGTCGGTAAACTAAAGCCATAGCTGGATCTTAGACATACCAGATGTCAAAACTTTGGGAAGAGAGATAAATTAGTCTTTTTCGTCAAATCTGCAACATTCTTGCATGATTTTGGAGTTTGCAAGCTATAGCGACAGATTTACAGGGATTTTTAGAAGGTTTAGGCCCATGCGTTACAATCTAGCATGCACTTTTATCAAGTACATGCAAAACCTAGCTCTAATATGTTCCAAACATGTGAAATGCTAACACAATGATGTTCTATATCAAAACAATGCAAAACCTAGCTCTAATATGTTCCAAACATGTGAAATGCTAACACAATGATGTTCTATATCAAAACAAGGTAACACAAGGAACCCAAAAATGGACTACTATATTTAACCAACACCAGATCACGGAAAAACCATGACATATATGGTTTTTTATGCATGAATTTATTTGATCGAAGAAAACCACATGTCATAGTAGTTTATCAAAATTGGTAGTGGTTTGTCCCATGATTATTAACATTGGTTATAGATGTTGTAGCCATTTGTTAAGACTATTGTGGTTTATGAGTAGTTTCATGCATACAATAGTGGTTCATTAAAAACTAGTAATAGCATGTTAAAAGTCTATATGGTTGAAGGTGAATCAATGTACGTATGGTTTTTGTTTGGCATAGCGCTTGTTAAGACAATTAGTGTAAGTAAAGTTTTGGTGGAATGAAAAAAGAAAAGAATGAAGTACGATATCACTTGCACCTATATGTGAGTGCCGAAGTGATTTTCAACCCTGTCAGTTATGTTTAGGAGCTAAATTACATATTAATGCGTCTCTTCCCATTTCAACTATTCTTCCTAACATTGTATGTAGACATTCTTATTATGTAGGAATCATCACATATTTCCTAGAGATATAATTCTAGTAACCCCCCTGAAGCTGTGTCCATCATCACATGGAGCAGCAAGGCCAACTCAGCATAGCATGTTCGGATAGGTATGAATGTTGGGCGGCTCTGAAGAGTATGGCACTCACCTCGATAACTCCCAGTTGTCAACATTGATAGAGCATGTCCTCTCGTGGCTTCTGGATCCATTTGCCTGTCTCAATTTGGAGGCGATGAGCACTCGTGCGAATGGATATTATCAATCTGTGCTTCTTCATAGGCAAATGTGTGCGCAGGTAGCATTGGACCTCATTGAAGCATGAGGTTTATCTGGTTGTATTTGTGCTTTCATCACTAGTTCTACTGAGGAAGTAGGCATCAAAGTACTGCCTCAAGTGATTGTGATCCTTTCTGTGTACCTATATGCACATGTGCTCCTGTATATTCCATCGAGAGAGCCACTGAGCTCGTTTTTCATTTTCTAGCATGCTTTGAGGCGCTGCGACATATAATCATGGTATAAGCAGGTTGGGGAGGCAAGCATTGCCCATATTGACCACCTTCTTAAAGTAGATGAGGCCACTTTCTAGTGCAGACCTTTAAATAGATAGATAGTTGTTTTAACATCACGCCATGACAAATATGATTGGTTGGCTTAATTATTGCAATTATTATGTAGCATACTATAGAAAGCCATGACAAACAATATTGCTTTGCTTAATTCCTAGAAGCAATATTGGCTTTGGATGCTGAATGTAAACAATTTTTGCATATGCTTATATATTGACGAAGTTGAAGGTTTAACCTTGCAGGTAATCTTGTGAAAAATGTTCATGAAGTGAATGATATCTTAGTTAAAACTCAACTAGAACCTAATAACCTAGTGTTGAAGTATTATCACTTCAATTACTATTTGAAATGGTCACTGCTATATTGTTTTAACTTAAGTTGCTAAGATAGCAAGATTAAGTTATATAATTAGATCCACATCCACATGCGATATCGACACTTCAATGTGATTTGCTGCATCAGGGATATGGATAACGACATCATTGGATTGAGAATACGAGATCAAATCAGAAGATGCTTTAAAACCTTAACACCCTGTCCCCAGATTTTCATTCTAGGAATGAATCTGAGGCGTCCGATCAAGCATGAAGAGGGCATGTATGGCCGGTAACATCTTCCCCTGTTTTGTTATGACCATAACACCTTTTGTTATCACCATAACAGCCTCCACAAGACACGTGGCCGAATAAAAATCGGTTGCCTGGGTACGGCCTCGGCAATTTCCTGCCCCATAACGGCCCCTGGAGAGGCTGTTATCTAGCCCATAACGGCCCCTGGAGAGGCTGTTATCTAGCCCTTCTCTGATTCGTTTATCATTTGTGAGACAAATGCAAATGCTTGAAATGTAAAATGGCACTTCCATTTTTGGCACAAGGTGTATTTCTAAGTGGGAGAAGCGGGAAAAAGGCAACCCTAAATTCTGCAACCCTATCTAAAGGCCCCATGGCAGCGGATCTTACAGGGCGGCGACAGAGCAACTACGACGATGAAGTGTTCATGGCGACAGAAGAGTCGATGGCACGCGTATCAAAAATGTAAGTCTTGTCTTTCTTCTACTCTCTTTTTGCTTTTTCAAATATTTCTTGGTTTATCATATGTTCTTTGCAGATTGCATCCATATAATCGGATGAGATTTGAGTGTTCCACTGGTCTCGTTGCTGCGATTTTTCTTTTGATTTGGAATTCCATATTGTGACCCATTAGCATTGCCTTGTCCATTGTTTGTATCCTCCATTATCACTGTTTATCTGAGCTGCAGTGAAGAATGGCCACTATCAGTTTTGTCACAATAAATAGCTCACAATGCATTGTCACGATGTAGTATTCAGCCAACGAGGGCTAGGGTCTGGAGTGACATTATGATGACTTACAAGATCCATATACTATAATTTTGCATTATTGTTCATCCAAATAGAGAAATGGCACACTAATACCCCATTCAGAATTCTTGCAGGAGCCAGGGATGAACAGAACGTGGCGGCTCATTCTTTTACTTGTTTAATGATGCAATGGGAGAAGGAAATAAAGGCAGAGATTTTGGAATAACTGAAATGTGAAAAAGTGGGGTGGCTATCTGCAGACCAGCATCTTGAAGGTAGATCACCTAATATTATGCTAATTTGTAACATCATGTTCAGGCATGGAGGTCGGCAATTTTCTCGGGAACATGAGTGCTATCAGGTTGGGAAAGAAATCACCAGGTTTGCACGACATAGCTGGGCATTTTCTTTTTTATTCAGTTGGTCTTGGTCGTGCTTTTATGGTCCTTGTTTATATGCTCCTGAGTGACATTATTGAATTTTATTTTTGTCGTTTGCTTTTCATAGTTGGCTTTTGATGTTTGTTTACAAGAAGAAGGACGTGGGGAGTTTCATGATTGTGGATCAAAATCCAAGACCTCCATTTGAACATGATATGGATCATGTTTCATGTGCACATGTTATCATCAACATTTCTTCGGTACTGTTTCTGCAACAACTAAGCACTGCACTAGATTGTGTAGATTCAATTAGCTTGCATCTTGTTTGAGAGTCCTGCACATAAAGTAGCCTAAAACATGGTCAACAAGGTATAATCTTTATGTCAACTTTGTCCTGTTTATATTTCATTTTATATATTCTATTTCATAATGATGTTCTCTGTATGTTCGTGAATTCAGGTCCTGTAATGGTTTACCTTCTTGCATGGCAAAGTTCATATTTTCTCTTGATATGCCCTGTAAGTATTATTGTGCGATATTCAATTCTGTTGTTACAGAAGTCTCAATGTTTATGGACATAAATGATATAATAGTATACATGTGCATTGGCTCTATGATGTTTGCTGCTATTATGAGCATTTTCTATATGATTTTGGTTGCTATTATGGTTACAAATGAAGATCTAATGGGCAAATGTGCCTCTGTATGCTATGAATTTCAGTCATATCTTGGAGAGAAAGGAAGTTGGCAGTTTTCTGCTTTCTTCTTGTTAATTTTATAAAACCTTGTTTTACAGCAGCCATGGGACCCTCCCAAGGCCAAAGCATGATTTCATTAATTGGATAAAATAACGCAATTTTGAGAATTTTCAGCACACCTTATTTGCTCAAGCACGAATACTTTCACCTAGTTCTCGAGCCCAACAAACATGAGGTAATTAACATACACATATACATACAAATTATGTGTTATACTTGTACGTGTACATGATACTTGTAGAAGCCCAATAATGGCCCTACATTCTACACCAATAATTCACATCAATAATTTTCACTTCACTATAAAAACAGCTCGACTCGGGGGTAGAGATCATTCATCTCCCATGGCTTCCTCGATGCCTCGTCCAGAGCACATCCGATCTTTCAAGTGCTACTTGAGCTACAACGATCTGAACGAATGCGCAAGAAATGGTATTAATCTTGATCCATGGCTCCAATCTAAGGCTGATGGTCCTGCTAGTGCCTGCAGGAAGCTCACTCGTGTTAAAATCCACATTTACTGGCTTCCTGATCAGGAGATCTATGAGCTGAATAGCATCACGAGCTTTGATGTTGATGATGAGTGAATCAATGTTATCAGTGATGACTACTGTATCTGTTTATGATGTAATAATGGTATGAGCACCTATAAACTATGTAAGGATGTAATAGCACAATGAATATTGTTTGATGTATCATACCTGAGTGTAGTGTAGGGTTGTGCTCTTCGACTTCCACTATATCTGCAAGCTTTTCAATCACACTTGAATTACTAAAGCACACTTGTAATTCCTGTAGCAAGCAGTTCCTAATTTCAACCACACCTGAATTACTCAAGCACACGTTTTAAAAGCATACATATATCCATACGAAAACTGTATTATATTTGTATTTATACAACGGTCTTATACACGAGCAATAATGGCGCCGAAGGCTACCCCAATAATTCACCTCAATAATTCTACTTCACTATAAAAGCTTCTCACTTCGGGGCTAAAGTTCATTCTTCTCCCATGGATTTTTCGCCTTCATCAGTTCACCACATCGAGGCGATCAAGTGCTCAATGAGCCACTCTGATCTTGTTGGTTGCCTAGACAGCATCTTCTTCTTGATCCCTACCTGCGAAGAAAAGCTTTGGGCGCTGAGATTCGTTGCCCTGCGTCAATTCGTGTAATGATCCATCTGATTTGGCTTCCTGAGCGCATGAGCTATGAGATATCAGGGATCACTACTACAGATCCCGAAGATGAATGAATCACCTGTTCAACATGTTATAGTGTAAGAGCTCTTGTGTTAAGATGAAAAATGCAAGACGTAATGAATAATAAATAGTCTATTATAGTGATGTTATGGATAATAAAAAGTGTGAGATGCTTTAATGTACCTGTAAGACTCAAGTTTCATCTCCATCATCGGATGCCTCTTTAGCAAGCAATTCCTGTAGCTGGATTCCGACAGTAGGAGGTATCACAACCAATAATGGCTTCGGTTCCACAGACCAAGCATAGTCTATCGTTTTGAGAGGCTGATAACGTGGTCTGTCATTAGGATTCGGCCTCCACTTCTTATGCCAGCAGTCCCGATACTGTTGAGCGTACGGGGTGCCTTTCCTAGCCACAGGCTCCCACCAAGAAACAAAAACCTCGTTATAATGAGGGGCAGTGGGATCTTGTATTGGATCCTCTTCCGCATACGCTAACCATGTAGGACATGCATCTGCTGGTCTCACAAGAAGAAACATACCTTTCTGTACATCTTGGTATGGGTCAAATATCTCCACTGCATTCTTGGGTTTATCCTTAGCAGGCCCAACATAGACAGCCGGAGCGTCATATCGATCGACCTGAATAGATTCAGGCTCTTGAAGCACAACTTGCCTTGTTTGGGGCCAGAAGTTCTGAATTTCTGGATTGCCGGGGGGTACTTCACCTAGCACACGCATCACTTCGCACCAGTAGTCCATGACCTCGTTCATGTAGGTATTAGACCACGAGTTCACACCAGCCCTGGAGATGTTAGCCCAATGCATAATGTATTTCGCAATGGACGATCTCAATGCTCCTATGTCCTTGAGGCATGCATATGGCCTGACAGTCTTGGGCGAACCAATTGGTATCTTTGGCAAACCATTGTCATCTGCTTTCCACATCCGAATACCCTTTTCTGGCAACCATTCTCTATGACCAGGTCTCATCTTGTAATACATTAATGGCCACCCATCGTTCATGCAGAACTTGAATAACAGGGGCTCCAAGTGACCAACCAAACGGTCCTTCTTATCAGGAATGTAACCTTTTACGAACCCCTTCCAATCGGGAACCTCGGTAACAAGGTATGGTGTCGGTGCCTTTGTGCTACATTCTCGGAAGAGTTGCATTAGTTCTGGAATAGTTAGAGCATCCGACCTGCGCATTAACGTTGAATAGTTACCAAAGAGCGCATCAATGTCATCATGAGTGTGGCCTACCATCATGAAGCCAACCTGTATTTGATCAAAAGCACCCAACCACACAAGATAGGATAGGTAAGAGAAGAGATATCTGTTCTTGTTCTGCCCTGCGCAGTTGTCTAGCTGCAAGTAGAGCCGCCTAGGTAGCCTCTTAAATTGCGCTGCTTGCTTAGGAGGTGCTACAAAGTCTACCCCAGTGCAATTGTTTTTTTTGGTCCTCAACCCCGCACTGTTTAGGAGTGCGGTTCCCCACATGCCCTCAGGGCGAGCTTCTTCTCTCAAATGACCCCAATTGTCTTCGGAAGTGTCCTCCAAGGTTTTGATAGCATGATTCAAGGAACCAACATGAAAATTTGAATCATCCTTCCAAAGGTCGAGTGAGAAATGTCCTAGGGCACCTGTGCCATGGCCATGCATCAATGCACCAGTCACGCTAACTTTCAGGCGTTCACCTCTCCATACCGATTTGGCTAATTTCTCCAGTCTTGGAATCATAGTCTTGTTTTGGTCCATCTTATCATGTATGATAGTGAGTGCCTGGTCCGGCGATCGATGGGACAAAGCTCTCCATGACCAGTACAAGCTCCTACAAGAGATTTGGGCTGTCATGTGTTCTTTCCTTTCCATCTGCAATTCTCTTCTCTCCCGTGGATCTCTGGTTTTAGCCATTTTCTCTTTTATTACAATACAAGTATTGCACTTGGAAAAAGCTGTCCTCTTTGCTATTTCAACCTCTGGGTGATTTTGCTTCCACCCACGTGAGAATGAAGAATGTGAGATGTGCTTGCCCGTCATCTCCATCACATTGGCGTCCACCTCTTGAAGAATGTCCTTTTTAGTTAGGACAGAGGGGAGCCTCTTGACATTCTCTCTCACCCCTTCAGTAGTGATTTTCGATCTGTGGGGCATCGTCTCTGCATTCTCATCTATGTACATAGAGAGTATGGCCTTCCCGGCAAGAGTGTGAGGCCTCGGCTTTTTCGTGCCCATGTTACCATGCTCAAGAACTCTCAGTGACCAGCAAGGAAAAGTCTTCGCCACTTATAGAATGTGGACATTGGAATACCATAGGCTCTATGCCATGCTTTCAAGCAAACCTGCTTATTATTTAGCATTAGCTTCTGCACCAGGCCGTTCTGTGAACAGACGTCTAACATGTTGAAAACAAATGTGGTCCCAATGCGAGCTCGCAAGTTCCAATAGAGAACCTACGCCACCACGCAATCTCGGCTGTTGAGAAGTTTGCGCAGCATCTTCGCATGCAGCAGAGCGAAGACTTGAAGTCTGAAATGGAAGTTGCTGTGATTTTTCTCTCAGCTTTAGTGGCCACATGAGGTGAACGTGGGGTCCGGTTCACCATTGTGTACGTCCTCTTTGTTGCCTTTTCAGGCTCAATTTGCATGGCATAGGGTTCTGCTTCAACGACTGTATGTTTCACAGTCTTTATGAGTGTTGACACAGCAACATTGTCTACTAACACCAAAGCAATCGGCCACCTCACTAGGTCGTGCAACTGTGGCATTTCAGCACATGCTTGGCATCGCATGGTCGGCCTATCTGGCATAGGGAATGTCTTCATTATGGTTGCTGCCAAGTAGTCTTCTCCCAATCTCATGTCACCGACAGCCTGATTAGGGTCAGTGAAGATGATCACCCCAAGGGCATACGGAATGTTGCAGCAGTCATGGAGTAGTGTGCAACTTTTCTCTACTAGCTCGTCCCTTGAAATGCCTCGAAGGTTATTCACGGAAGGGCTTTCCGGTGCTTGCAACACAAGCCAATCAATTTTTTTAATCTGTGCAGGCGGTGTGGATATTTCAGGTTCTTCTGTAAGGTTAGCTATCCACTGCGCTGGCCACAAAATAAAACTCCCTCGAGAATCCCCAAGTGTTGCCAATTCCGGTTCAGGAAATGGCAAACCAATGCTTCCGTTGAGAATAACTTCCATAGACACTACAACGGTATCTCTCGGCAAGGGCAAGTTGTGGTGCTTGTCGAAGGCATGTACTTTTCCCTCCCCCACTTTGACTCCATGGAACAGTATGGACTTCGAGGCAGCCATGTCTGCAAGCACAATGGACGTTATTGCTCAGAGAGAACGCCACCGCGATGTCAAAGAGCACTTTCACGTTAGCCAGAGACCAAGCTTAAGCAAGGACATGGTTAGCAGGATCGCGACCGCGATCTCCTTCAGCAAGCAGATAGACTTGTCTAGATTGTACGTGCCTAGAGCAAGCAGCTAACATAATCTCCTACATCAAGCATATACCATAGTCTAGATTATACGTACCTGTCTCGATTATGCTGCGCAAAATCGCCTTCGCGATCCGGACGAGCACTAGCTGTGTCGTAGGGACGACCTACGGGAGAAGTAGATGAATCAATAACCCTTGATGGGTCTAGAATATGTTCGAAAAGATCGCCTTCGCGATCCTGATGACTGCTAGCTGTGCCTCAAGGATCACCTGCATCAGTGGAAGATGAATGACATCAACGCCTACAAACAGGAACATCTTAAGAATTTTTGATACAGGCAATCTATATTACCAAATTAGAATGGGATTTCATCTACCAGACAAAAAAATGGTGCATGCGGCAAATTTAACTGAAAAAACAGTCTAATGAATGAACTTGTCGGTCTTTTGCCTTCAATGAATTCTACATCGTCAAATATGCTTGGATGCTTTGAAATTCATCCAAGCATCCACCAGACACAAAATGCTTTCATGCTTTCAAAGCATCCAAGCATCTACCAGACAAAAAAAAGGGTGCATGCGGCAGATTTAACTGAAAACACAGTTTAATCAATGAACTTGCCTGTCTTTGGCCTTCAATGAATTCTACAATGTGAAATATGCTTGGATGCTTTGAAATTCATCGAAGCGCCATTGTAATCCAACATAGCGCCTCCAAATTAACTCAGGCGCCTCGAACAACTTCTTCCCAAACTTTGCAAGAATGAAATTGTGTGAGGGTCTTCCTGCATTTGAAATGGATTTGAATTTCAAATGCGGTAAGACGGGCGGGACCTTTTTATGCCCTAGTGCACCTGTCCCTGTCCAATTTAAACTGACATGCCGTGGGTGATTTGCTGTCCTTTCGAACTGCCCCACAGTCACTCTCACAAAAATTCTCACGTGTGACCGTCCCGCACGTTGCTAAGCTGGGGGTTGCTTTTAAGGGTAATGGTGGAATATGCCGCCCGTCATAATGGCGCCGCCCGTCATAATGGCGCCCGTCATAATGGCGCCCGTCATAATGGCGATGTCTATAAAAAGAGTGGCGTTCATTTTTCTGCTTAGCCTCGCGAAAATTTCTAGCGCCTTCAGCAAATTTCAAGCGCCTTCAAAAAATTTCTAGCGCCACCATGTCTCGCGCCTCCGCCCTCAGAGAAGGTAATTTCCGCGATTTTTTATAGTATAGGTATCTCTATAGCTTCGGCCATGTCTTTTTAGGATCGGTAGATGGTCGCTACGATCGCGGTCGCGATAGTTGTGACCGTGACCTTTGCTATTTTCTGAAAGGTAGTGCTCAAGACAATCGCTGTAACGTTCCTAACCGACATGCCCTTAGCCAACTGGGCAAAACCGTCTAGACGTTTATGAGTAGTCGCTTCTACCCATTTATGCCGGTGTCTCGGGAACGCCCCACAGGCACATTCAAGGTTCGAATACTCGAGCGGTCTACCATGGGCCTGTTACAGTCTCTCCCACTAGAACTATGCTCGTCCTCGAGCATCCAAAGCTATACCATGTCACAATGATTACCAAGTCTTTGCAAATTACCCATGCATATAGGCACCCATGGAGACTCGAACTCGAGACCTGCTCTGATACCAACTGTGACGGGCCTGGCCAGTTAACCTCTCGATAACTGGAGATCCCATCGATCTCTACCGTTGGATCTACTTAACTTTAGGAACTCAAGATACATGCATACTTAGGTAAAGAATTTAATCTTTATACATGCTCTAAGGTCCCAAATAAAATTATTCTTGCCATTAGTCAGCAAAACTTCACACACACCCAAAGTTTTAAAATAATATTAACTTCAATCCCCATATATAATAATCAATAATAGTCAAGTTAATTGAACAGCAATGCACACGCATCTACCCCCGCTCCTCTGCTTACACCATTAACCACGGGGTTAGTCACATGGACTAAGTGGGGATCGGGAATCTAGGTCACATCTAGCATTAATAATCACAAAGCATCAACTTAGAACAATAACGCAGCCTTACCGTAACCTCGCCCCTGCAATCCAAGTAATTAATCCAACAAGCACAATGCATAATTATACCAAGCATAGCCATTGCAACTAGATTCCAACATTAAATCCACATATGCAAAAGCCAAGCAACCAAAGCATCAACATTGCAACCAATATTCCTCTGGGTCTGAGCAAGGTCAACTCGGCTGATCAGGCCAGTGACATAGAGGCGGGGTAACCACGTGTGTACACACCCATCCACGCTGCGTCCAGCATTGGAGGACCACTTAACTGTGCATGACGTTGTACCATACGGTACCAACGCCCGATGTTCAAATAATACCATTTACATAGCACTGTGCAATAACCGTGAGTCTAGACCATCGCACCTAGACTCTGGCCCCAGAGGTCTATATCAAAGAATTATACTACACATAAATCACAATACTATGAATTCCACCAATATCAACTAAGCACAGAGATACTACACTAGAAACCCCAGGTGTAAGTCTTGATCCCCACCTAGAATCCCGCTTGCTTCCTCTACACTCCAACACGCTGCATGCACACACTGCATGCATAGACACATTGCATGCATGTATTCCTAGCACATAATCATTTATTTTACCATTGAAAATGTACGCTGCATCCAACACGCTTATATAACCTAGCAATGCCCTTGCATGCATGCATGCATGCACACACTGCATGCATAGACACATTGCATGCATGTATTCCTAGCACATAATCATTTATTTTACCATTGAAAATGTACTCTTATATAATGACAACGTTACTTACATCTTAATGTTGGTGCTAGGTTGCTAGGTCCGTTACAGTCTCTCCTCCAAAAATTCAACCCATGTCCTCATGGGTGCATCTTAGAGCACTCGTGAAAAGTCCAATTTGTATTTCCCTTTGCGACATCTTCCTTGGAACAAACCCAACCATTGATCTAAAAAAAAAAAGAAATTCTTATAGTCTGCCTCCTTAATTCCCTGGGTGTCTTCCCTTTATGCCTTCACATCTTAATCCTCAATTCAACATACTCAATGAATACAATTTTGTCCCTTAGAACTGACCCATCCGTGTCAAACACAATTGCTTAGCCTTCCAATCCAAGATGATGCATCTCCAAACTTGAAAGTTCAAAGCTAGCTTCATACAAGTAATTTAAGCTAAAGGAAAGATACATATTAGATAGCTCCAATGCCTTCTAACCTTCAATTTAACATACCGCCGAGTCTAGAACTAACTTAAATATTATGAGTATACTCTACGCGTCAATAACAACAAAAGGAAAAGAGGAACATACATATCCAATTTAATATAATAAACGTAATGCAGTTAATGCAACTTTTCATAAAGAAGGTACGTGCCATAAAAAAAAACCCATCATTCCAAAGAGATACCCAGGTCGAACTAGATATGTAGTCTCTCGAGACTTCTTGGGTGGCCAAATCCAAAAAGTAACAAGCAAAATACATAATCAAGTCCCCCAGTCTGGGTATCTTATAGCTAGGTAACATACTTAAGTTGATACAAGGGATCCCATAAGAATTATAGCCCATGATACAGAGAATTCCTCTACAAGTTCATCCTATGACATTGAAGTATCCTAGGCTATACACTTGACCTCTATATCTAGCCTACTTCCATACATATTCCCCATCACACTGGTTTGTCTTTCAACAAGATTTTATAGGCACCAATTGCCGTTAATTTCAATGAAGCTCTTACTTCATATATTTCGTTCACAACTTCAATCCTTTGACTATATCCTTAATCAAGTAATGCAATCACCATCCCTCCATTAATCTACAACCACTTCTAGCATGCCAAATAATTACGATACATGGAAGCACCATTGCTAGATGTGCTTACAACTCTTCTATTACATTCTAAGATTTTCAAAAAATGGCACTTCTCCATGTCTATACATTCCCCTCTGCCTTTATCTCATGTCTGGGCTTTATCTGACAACACTTTCGTTCAACTTCATGGTTTACCTACTACCACGTTTAAATATGTTATTCCTCTATTCATCATCTTCTTCTTCCTTATCCATAAGATGGATAACTTTGTTCAATCTTGGCCAATCAATTCTTCAATCTGCCATAATTTAAGTGGATATCATTCTCTAAATATAAATGCGTAACCTGACCACTTTGTTCCATTAAGTGCTTTCTTACTCCAAGAATGTTTTCAAGGCCAAGAACTTTTTCAAGGCTATCACCGACTATTCTAGCCATAACCCTAGGGCCAACAACTTTATAGACCTCAAGTAGGACCATGATGTAATCATGACATTTCCTTCTATGTCACACATTTGCTATTTACACATGAGCTTCAATCCCACTATCATGTCAATCTTATTTTATAACCATATCTAAGCATTCTCAAAATTTGTCTTACAACAACCGTGTCGTAATCTTATCCAACCATAGCCCAAATGCTATCAACTTAGCAACCTATTGTTATTTTACCACTGGATATCAATATATGGATGCTGCCTGGTTTTCTCAATTTTAGCTTCAAAAGGATACACCTAACATCACATCAAGAATCTTATTCATCCGATATGGTGAGATGAACCTTCCCTGAATATGATAGGCATTATATATCATGCACTGCTTATTCCAAAGTTTCTTGCCACCAGAGTATACTACTACGAGATCACATCGACATTATAAGAAGTGGTTACCAAAGTGAAACGCAATACCCGTACCTTAATCTCCCTCAAGCATCACTTCCATTCTATGCGCACATTGGCAACCCTAAATCAAAGTTAGCCCCTTTGATGACGTACATTTTCTAGCTTATCTGCTTTGCAGGATAGAAAATCAACCAAAATTATAGAAATATCATGTAATCAATTTCACATACCTTCATAAAACAATTTGTCACGCCTCCTCTAAGGCCGTCATCTCCACATAATACTATTAGCATAATCGAACAACCTCAACTTGATCTAGACTTCGCCATCATACATCCAAGGATCCAACTATGCTCTGATACCAACTGTAACGTTCCTAACCGACATGCCCTTAGCCAACTGGGCAAAACTGTCTAGACGTTTATGAGTAGTCGCTTCTACCCATTTATGCCGGTGTCTCGGGAACGCCCCACAGGCACATTCAAGGTTCGAATACTCGAGCGGTCTACCATGGGCCTGTTACAATCGCGGCCGCGATAGTGGCGAGCGATTTATATAAAACGTAACACTCGCTGGTCGTAAAGAACGCGGCCGCGTTTCTTGCCAGCATAATGGTCACAGAACGCCCTTTATTAGTTTGCAACTGTTGAACCAGATCGCGGCCGCGATTCTTACGAACACCTTCTTCCAATACTTGTGCATCTAACCTGTGTTCAATTGCTTCTGCAGCCCTCGAACTATTCCGCGGGCGAATGTGGAACCAATCAGAATTGTCACTCCCGATAGAAGTAGGAAGTGGTGTGTTGAAATCGCACAGGCAAAACCTCATGTCACTGGAGACCGCCGAAAGGACTTGTGTTTGTTCTTTAGGAATGGGAAGGGTCCAGAAGATTACGAGCAGCTAGGTATAGTAATTGCTATGTGGGAAGGCACCAAAAATAACGTACAGGATGCAATACTTTGCAGCGTAGAAGATACTCAAGGGCTGCAGTTTGTCGAGTACGTTTTGAGATGGCAGAATTATGATCCATCCATTATGATTGCCAGTAAAGTCAACAAAGCGGCAAGCGGCAAGGGGATGGCTACTAGTGCTAAGGGATTTGGCTGGATATTGCCGTCCTATGATTCCTTAAGTTTGTCGGGTATAAAGTGCAACAGGGACATACTTGTTGGATTTAGCATTTGCAGAAAAGGCCTTTCAGCTGATAAGAAACCTCCTTCTGCTGCTTTGAAGGCTACTAAAGACAACAAACTGCCTTCAAGGATGGACACCAACTGGCTCAGGGCTGTTTCAAAGAAGAGATCCGTGGCCCCTTTGCAGGCTATTGGCGAACCATCCACTACAAAGGATACTGTATTGCCCATAGAGGCAAATGTTGTTCCGTCAGCAACTGCTGTAGCCCCCTCGGAAAATGTTGGTTGTTCTGCAGTAGTTGACCCTTCAGCTCCCGTCATGCTTTTGAATGCTCCCCCCAGAGAATCTGCCGCACTAGAAGGACAGCCATCAAAGAGGATCCCGCCATTTAGGATAAAGATTCCAAAGGCGCCCACGGATGACAGTGCGCAACCTTCGACGTCTTCTACTCCTTCCTCGTCCACTAGACCAGCACCTACCAGCCACTTATTGCCCTGGAGAACTGATCCCCAAATGCCAGAAGATTTGAAGTTTAATCCAGATGAAGAAAAGAAACTGGCACAGGAGACAGCATCCAAGCTCGAGGAGTTCAAAAGATATTATCCAATGGGTGTAAACTGGTTCCAAAGAGAGCATTTTTGATTGCGAACCAGCTCCCGCTAATATGACACATAGAGTCCGGTCAAATGACCATGTACAGACACTGATAAAAAGCTTCAAGAAATACCCGACAGAAGTTCTTACACCGGCCGATCTCGTTCCATATGATCCTTTAACAAGGTTTGTCACATCATATTTATTTCTTTCTTCTCATATTGGTTACATATATAAATATGCTCGAGCGGATCGCGGTCGCGATCTTCGTGAACAATTTCTTGGACTAACTAGTGTATCTCGGTCACATGCAGGAACTTAGTCACTTGGTCGAGCCCAGAAGAATTGGCAAACAAAAAAATTTATATTATTTCTGGTAATCACAGCGTGGGCAATGTCGAGCAAAGGTTGGAATTTGCGAAAGCATATTTAAAAAGAAGAAGTCGTGTATTAAATGGTAACCTCTCCAACAAAGAATACATTCAGATTTCCATACAGTGCAACGACGTCATCGCAGATACAGTATACAAAGAACCACTGATTGAGAAGCTCCAACAACTAAGAAACCAGCATAAGGCATTCGGATGTCCTCCACAAGGGCCAACGGGAACTGCAGTGACATCCGCCTGGAAGGTATGTTATTCGTTTCTTTGCTCAGGAAAATTGCCGTCGCGATCCTAACCAGACTTCCGCGCGGGGATTTTGTGGAGGTGGCTACCACAACTCAAAGGTTAAGGAACCGAAGGATGAGAAGCGCCCTATTTATGCAAGAATCTGCCTGGTCTAAACTCGTAGAAGTTGTCAACAATTGGGCAAGCCGAAAGCTCACTGATGATCAGGGGGAATTACCAGATAAACCTTCAAAAGAATTCTTCAACAAGACATTCCTGAGAAACCTACGAGGAATGAACAATCTTTGAGGTAAGCCCTTGATGGACCAAATCTTACAGGGGCAAGGTTTTCTTGAAAGTGCAGCAGGGTATATCAGGGGCGTTTTAATTGCAGTCAGAGGGCTCTAGACATCAGAACACTTTCACTCATGCATCGTGAAGTGTTATCATACGCCAATTCTATCTCAGAGAAGATGTACAATAATTTTGAAGAGTTGGCTTCATGTTTTCCAGAGCTGTCTGAGCAACGTCTCCTGGATATTGCAGACACAGATTTCGAATACGTCAAAGCAAACTATAATAAAGAGGCAGTTCAAGGTAATCTGCCTGCAGTTTTTTTGGAAGCTATTTTTGCTATAATGAGGCCAGATGAGGCCCGAAAAATGAAAGAGAAGCAAAACATCGTGCAGCACGTAACAAAAAGTGGCATCCTTGTGCCTGCATCGGTGTCAGAAAATGCCAGTTTGATTTTTGTAGACATGCGTAGTTTTTCCACCCTGTGGGATGTGAAAAAATACACAGATTTTTTTAGCAGAGTTGCAGGCATGACACATGCAAAAGTGTACCATATTGTCATGTTTCTCAGATCGGTACATTTGCCAAACCTGCTTTTTATGCAGATCTTAGCGGATAGAAGGTAGCTCCCATGTTTCCCTAGGGGCTTATGAAGAGAAAGGTTGGGAGAGCAAAAAAAATATAAAAGAATTCCAGTATTATGTCAGCCATGTGACAGTAAACAGGAGTGACGTTCGGGTGCTGCCGGTTAAACCCAACTTGGAGCTGCGACTCACTCAAGTCACTAAAGCACCACAAAGCACTCCTCTTCCAAAATATCCGAAAACTGGCGACGAAGAAGTAGATGCAAAAACAAAAAGAAAGTATTTGGAGTTCTTTACAGGTAAACCCAAATTCAAATGGGCAGCTATGGAAGGCGACTTAGTGTTAAGAGCCGAGCAAAAACCTCTTATGTCTATTATATAGTGAAGGAGCTGGTACCATTAGAAGGTTGCGTTTTGGATTTCTTCTCAGGCGGAAGTGCCTCAAGGGTAGCGTTGATGCAAGGAAAACGGAGTGTTGCTTTTGAGTTTGACGACAAGGTATGCCGTTTCCTTAGATCTTTCTTCGAGATTCTAGAGAAAATGGCAAGGCCTGACATGGAAGAGGAAGGTGAAGAGCATGATGAGCAACGTGAAGAACAAGGTTCCGACAAGCCTGATATTAATATAACACAGGGAACGGATCTCAGCAACATGGAACAGATACTAGAAGGCCTGGATCAGAAAAGCTTCGAAGAAAGGATCAAGGAGACCCGGGAACTGATAGAGCAGACTGAGAAGGCACAGGCAAAACTTGATCCAACTTTCGAGAAGCTTGAAGCCCTGAACAAGAACTTCGACACCATAATGCCACTGCTATCCAAGCAACTGGACAAGCCTCTTCCTAACTTTGAGTATGTGGGAACTTCTGAAGCCGCCTCCGGAAGTGGGAGAACCTCCCCCGACCCTTCACCTAAAAGGCAGAAGCTGGTACCCTCTAATGAGTATTCTGAGCAATTGCAGGACGAATTGTTTAATAGCCAAGATATGTCAGAGCGTGTTCAGAACGTAGCACGGGCAATGGATGTTGACATCCCAGAAAAAACTGGATATACAGAAATGGACCTGTCACAGACCATTGCTATTGGAAAGGAGCATATTGCAAGAATAGCTGCTCAACATGGTATTGATCCAGAGACTGTATTTGAGACTCAGTGATGTAGCTTCGCCTTTGTGCTGAGCATTTTGTAAAATGTTTTTTGTTATAACATTTTCACATGTTTTTATGTTCAATACGAGTTATGCTTTTTAAGTTCAGTATGTGTTATACTTTTGTTCACTATGCTTTTGAGCTATCTCAACTTTGAATTGGATAAACAAAGTAGTCTGAGAGATCGCGGTCGCGATTCTGTACACCAGTTATACAACCCCCAGATGGTAATTTGACCACGATGCACACAATGTGCTTATTGTATTCTGCCTTCACTTGTTCTCGCAAGAATCGCAATGGCGATCCTTACGACCACTCGTGATGATGCTCAAACCCCTCCGTTACTGTCATGACAGCTTTGGGCTACATGCCTGGTGTCAAATTATGGCGCGTCTTATTTTTTCGCGCTGAACTTAGTATTATTGACGCTTTGTTTTGGTTGAGAGGAATCATTTCTTACCATCCCAGGGGTGACCACGACCTATTTCATTGTCAAACGAGAAAACGAAATTTCTCTAATTAATGAAACCATGCTTGCCAGAAACATATGACAATTCATCTTGCCCAGGATCCTGTACTATTGCAATTCTCTGTTAAGGTTATCTTTTTGCAGGAAATTTCGAAGCAGTTGTTGGTGGTGCAGTGGTTGTTGGGCATGCTGCTCTTTCTACGAGAATGAAACTTTTCAGCTGGATGAGAGACAAATGGAAATAACTAGGTTCAAATCCTAGGGCCTGTCTGATACAGATATTGCACAGACCAACTTTGTTCATTTTATCACTGGACATATATTTACATAAAACTTGCATTAAATTGCTAGTAGTTTTGTATATAGCTTATCAGCCTTTGCTTTCTAAAACAACAATGGGATGTTCAATAACTTTTCTTGATTTCTTGTGTAAAACATCACGGATTATGGAACAAAAACATAAGAATACGATCGAGAAACCATTAACACTTAAATGAAGAAACTTACGACAATTGCTGATACATTATGACCTTTAAATGCCAATGGTTTCCCAGTAGAGTACGTTTTATTTTGTTCGATAAAACGATGCCAATTGCATTGTTCAAAATACCATTGCTTGTCCTTATTATCAATCTTAAAGATGGAAACATTCACTATCTTAACAAAAAACCATAAATAGTTTATCTTATTTATTCGAACGAAAAAAAGACATTTTATTGCATGCAATAACACTCTTTCAAATAAAAAGATGTGCACAGCTTTATTAGCCAACCACTAAGTTTTACAAATGTAAATCATTAATGATTTATGTCCTACATTATTAATAGGATCACAACCTTAAAACATAGCAATAAAGCACTATTAAAAACATAATTGTTAAACCAAGCAGATTAAGTACCATTTAAAAACCATGATAATGAAATATGGTAACAAGCTAGAATAATAAATCATATGTAAGAACCACATTATGTAACTAATCATGCTTATTCAACATATTAACCCACAAAGTAATATCATTCTATTATAGCGGTTTTATGTACAAACTGATGTGGAAAACTAATATTACTTAATTTTTGGGGGCCTTGTGTAAGGTTATCGGTCTGGCCGAGGCCGATAACCAAAAACGCATGACCGAGGTTGTACGTCCGAGGCCAGCATGGTTCAAAAATAGGGGAGTTCCTCCCCTAAAAATCCGCCCACTTGTATTAAATTCTTGTCATGCTGAAATTTTCCGACAATTTTTCGGCAAGGAAATAAAAATTTCTGGCATAATACACTAAAAAATGCACTAATGTATATTTTTTCTGGTAGCCTCAAATACCAAGCGGCATTTTTACTACTGGTTAGAGACATTGCTATTTTCGAGCCCAGGAGGCCAGATATTTGGCACGTAAGGCCGAGGCCCGCGTACAACCAAGGTCACACATTTTTTGTTATCGGCCGAGACGAAAACCAATAACCACCTTATCGGACTTATATGGGTGGAATAGTACTGATAACTAATTATCATTACTCCTCCAATAATGATAATTAAAAAACTAGGACTCTACATAAGAGAGTCTGATAAGGTCTTTTGTACTGCAATGCACAGACCTGTCTTTCATTGAGAAGAACGATAATGCAGGTTCAACACTAGTGAGTAAAGTAGAATGAATGAGCAAAGGAAGGCAACCAAGGCAAGACCATTAGAATGTGAATGGGCTTGGCTAAAGTTACAAAGTGGAGATTGAAGGGCACAAGGCTGCTGATTTAGCAGCCAGTATAAAGCCTTAAAACTTTCCCTGCCATTCAGCTTTGCTGCACATCCTAGGGGTTTCAGATGGACACTCAAACTCTTCACTTCCACCATGCTCTCATTATCATGGTAGCTCATGTGCATGCTCACCCCGCTCATTATGCCTGATTGAATTGAATTGATTTGATTTTTATTGTCCCTGAAATCGGCACTGTGACTAGATATTCCAGATATGGAGGAAGAATCTGGAAAACTGCAACCATATGATACAGTGATCTGGTCTTGTACTTGCTGCCTCTTGTAGGGCTTGAAGCCACACAAATTTCTGACCTGTTTGGTTACCCTGTTCACCACAATCCAGCTAACTTGCATATTATCTACAAATCTAGCATCACCCTGTGACATATCTTGAAGATCTAAGGAGAATTGAGTCGGATTATTTATTTCCAGCATGTTTCCGGTAACATCAACTGCATCAATCCATATTGGTCCACCGAAAAGGCACTTTCCATTTACTTTAACGGGAGAAATCCCTTCAATAATTTCGGAAAATACTCCGCTTCCCCTGTAAACCACGTCAACAATAGACACCCATTCTGCTCCTTTATTGCAGCTCCAGTTTGCAACATGAGCTGCAAATTGATGGGTAAAACCATAATCGGGCAGAGGAAAGCAGTTTGTGAAGAATTTTTTGAATCCTCCCACAGAGATGATGACAGACTTGATCTTGGGCCGCTTAGTTGAAGGCCATTGTTTTTGGCAAAGGCATTCCCAAAGGCTTTCATCATCTGCAAGGGATTTGAGTTCCCTGCAGCATGCAGATCTAACTGCAAACAGAGTGCATGCATCTACTTTCTTCAGGATTTCACAAATTAGATCTCTGTTCAATCTGCAGCCCTCCATTCTAGTACCCCCCTCGTAACATAGGAAATATAAACACGCACCTCATGGGCTCCACAGATATGACACATATGTCATTTATCCGACTTGAGGGTTACAAGCTTTCTTATATCAATTAGCATGCCATCCAAGTTCACAAGTGCCTAAAGCCCATCTCCAGAATTTTACAACTATGTTGCAGCATGGCGTCTAGCCCTCCTTTCCTTACTAATTGCCACTGACAACCCATCATCCCACTAAATTGCATGGTTGTCATTTCTGAACACATCAACTTCTCATTTCGGCCACACAACACGACACAATGTTCAACTCTTGAGTTAATCAGCCCTTATGCATTTTCTTAGCTCATCCACCCTGTATCCATCCTCCATATGCGCATCTGCATAGAGATTTGACATAAGAATATATGCAGCCATTTGACTTGAATTCCAGACAACAATTTGATCAAAGCAATGCTTTCCACACTCTGTATTTCCATAAATTTTGCACGCATTAAGTAGAGATACCCAACCAAGAACATTTGGTTGAAGAGAAGCTTGCATAAGTTTTTCTGCTTCATCAAAATATCCCGACCCTCCCAAGAGATCAACCATGGATGTGTAGTGGGAACTAGCTGGAATAATGCCACAACATTCTGCCATGAACTTAAAATACCAGAGACCTTCATCCACCAGACCTACATGGCTGCAAGCCAAGAAAATACTTGTGAATGATACTTCATTTGGTTTTATGCATTCCTTTTGCATCCTTTCAAAACATTCTAAGGCCAAATGCCCATTACCGTGTTGTGCATATCCCACAATCATGGCATTCCATGAGACCAACGTTTTGTAAGCCAGTTCATCAAAGAACTTGCATGCTGCATTCATATCTCCACATTTGGCATGCATATCCACAATAGCATTCTCCATAAAAACGTCCAATTGAAGTCCAGATTTTAGGATCTTCTCGTGAATGAGCCTTGCCTGTCCTACTGCTCCTACAGAGGCACATGCTTTCAACAAACTCAAGAAAGTGACATCGTTTGGTTCAACACCTTCTAGTTGCATCCTTTCAAAGCATTCCAGGGCAGCAAGACCTTCCTCGTCCTGAGCATATGCCCCAATCATTACACTCCATGATACAATGTTCCTATTTTCCATTTCGTTAAAAATATTGGCTGAATCTCCTAAGCTCCCACATTTAGCATACATATCAATTAGGGTATTGCCAATGGCGATATCCACTTGAAGTCCACTTTGTATAATTTGTTCATGGACAAGCCTGCCATGCTGTATTGCTCCTACATTGGAACACGCCTTCAATATACTCAAAAATGTAGCTCTCGCTGGCTTGATACCTATCTGAAGCATCATTTCATAACATTTTAAGGCAAGATGACCTTCACTTAGAGCATATGCAGAAATCATTGCACCCCAACATACAACATTGCGAGATGGCAATTTATCGAAAACTAGTTTTGACTCCATTAAACTCCCACATTTCGAATACATATCAATAAGTGCACTCCCTATAGCAATATCAGATTCGAGACCATTTTCTACTGCCTCCTCATGAATAAGCCTGCCCATCTGTATCATTCCTATGGTGGAACAGGATTTTAAGACTCCTAAATATGTAACATTGTTTGACATTATGCCAGCTTCCTCGCCCGTCCAAAAACTTCAAGGGCATGGAGGCCTTGTCCATGCTCAGCATATCCAGAAATCATTGCATTTTAGAGCCACTATATTTGAACCTTTCTGTCTTTCAAAGATTCTGCAGGCTTCTTCTAAACTCCCACACTTAGCATACATATCTAACAGGGTATTTTCCAGTGTCTCATCAGACTCATATTTCTTTTGAATGATGTGACCGTGTAGGAGCCTTCCTTGTACTATTTCTCCTATGAAGGCACATGCTTTCAAAACACTTAAAAACGTGATGGTCGTTGGTTTTATCCCCTCCCTTTGCATTATCTCAAAGAACTCTAAGGCAGAAGAACAGTCACAATGCTGGGTGTAGCCTGTAATCATTGCATTCCATGACACGACATTTCTAATTGGGGATTTGCTGAAGATGCTATGGGCCTCCTTTAGGCTTCCACATTTTGCATACATATCAATGAGTGTATTTTCAACAAAAACATCAAAGTGAAGTTCACTTTTTACAACTTGATCGTGAATCAACCTGCCTTGTTCTATGGCTCCCACACTGGCACAGGCTTTGAGGATGCTTAGAAATATAACATTTGTTGGTTTTGTGCCTTCTTGTTGCATCTTCTCAAAACACTCTAAGGCAGTCAAACCTTCGTCCTGCTGTACATATCCTGCAATCATTACACCCCATAACACAGCATCGCTCTGATGACTTGTCAAATACAATGTATGCCTCGTCTAAACTTCCACATTTAACATACATGTCAATAAGGCTTGATGCCACCACGACATCTAATAGAAGACCAATGCTGATAATCTCGTTATGAATAAGCCTGCCGTGCAGAAGAGAGGATGTCATCTTGCATGCTGTAAGAATGCCAATAGATACATATTTGCCACTTATCATACCTGACTGCTTCATTATATGATGCAACTTAAATGCTTAACTGGCCCTGTCCTATTTTTGCATTTGCAGATATAATTGCACTCCATGTATACTCGCTCGGCTTTACAATCTTGTTGAATGCAGCATTAGCTTCAGGAAGACATTGGCAGTCGGTAAACAAACGAATAAGATGGTCTCCTAAAACAGGAACTGAAGAAAGTTCATAAATTGTCATAAGGTACTGCACTTGCCTTACATGGTTTAAGTCTTTCCATCGTTGGCACCCTTGCAAGAGGCAGTATATATCATCTCTCGTAACAGCTCTTCCATGTAATCCAATATTCTGAGCTCTCTCGAGTGCCTCAGTAAACCGCCATTCATACATGTGTTCCACATTTTCACAACTCCTGCAAAGAATTTAAGTGAGGCCAGAATCAGAGCAGAAAGAAAGACTTGAAAACGCATACCTGGTAACAAAACTTGCAATGCTTTTAATCTGATTAGCCATACGGGTAAAACAAATAGTGAAGAGCTGCGATTCCAGTAGGAAGGAGAGCATAGAACAGCTCTGCGCATCGTCCAAATGTTATGACTTACCTTACTGTTGGGTTAGACAACTGCCTATGTAACTTAAGGTACTTCTAACTTTGGGAATCAAACCTCAGGCATACATACAATACTCTCAAAACATAACATTTTACGTTAGAGTTCGAAACCCATGTCCCTGCGCTGGATTCAATGCCACACAAGCTTTGTTCTTTATCTATCTATCTATCTTTGTGGGTCTAGTAAGAGTGCAAATGGTATGGTGAACTCCCCAGGATATCTTCGGATCCCCACGACACCTCTCTTCGATTCCATAAGGATTAGATCCCCCAGATTCCCTTGGATTCCCTCTAGAATTCGTTGGATTCCCACAAGACTTTTTGGCAATACCACAAAAAAATCCAGAGATTCTCTTTGATGCCCATAGATTCCTCTCTATAGATTCATTCAAGATTTCTTGGGGTCCCCTAAGGTGCCATTTAGTTCCTTTGCATTCCATCGAGATTCCCTTAGTCCTATCAAGGTACTCTCGGGTTTTCCAATTTTGCTTGGAATCTCTCAATCCACTGGAGACTCCTCGAGTTTCCCCTTAGATTCCCTCAAGGCCCTCTTTGGTCCCCTTGGATTCGTTCGGACTCCCTCAAGATCCCCTGAGCTTCCCCGAGAGTCCTTCGCATTCTAGAGTGGTTAAATAAAATGTCCCGATTTATGCAACATCGATCTCCCTCAAGTGTGAAATGAATGGAGACATGACCAAGGAAGCAATATTAGCATGGTGTGTATGGTCTCATAGACGACTTGGTTTCTAGTTAGGCATTATTCTATTCTCTGACATTCATCATAGAAAATATTATTTCAAGATTCTCCTTAGATTTCCTCACAGTTCTATTTAGACTCTTTCAAATTCCTTAAGCTCTCCAAAATTCCCTTGCATTTTAGAGCATATTTTGGAACGTCTCAAGTTAAATGCAATATTGTATCTCCACCGACGTGAAGTGAATGGGGCAGGGATCCATATAACAAATTTAGTGTGGCATGTGTATGTCTCATAGATCGGTCCACCTTCGATTGGACATTAAATTCTATTCTAGTTTGTAACATTCGTTACAGAAAATATTAGTTCAGGGACTGGAAGGTTTGATATTTCAGTTCAATATTTTTTGGGTGTGAGTTCCACCTCTCTTGAAAATTAGAACAATATACATATCGAATTAAGGGGGAAGGCCATCATTGGTGCACTTAAGACAAGAATCATTCAAAAAACATGTACTCTTGCTCAAATCCAATTTTGCTTTCTCCTAGTGATGCTCCAGGAGTTAAGCTATCAAGCTTCAAAATTTGGGAATGAATCTCAAGTTCCTTCTATTCTGCATTTGACCTCAAATAGATACGGTCAGGACACCTTTATGGTGCGCAGTCCAATCCATTGACCCTTATGGTGCACCCGCAATACCTCGATGGATCATCTTCAATACTTAGATAGAACATCTGCAATGCCCACATGGATCATGTAAGTCACCCTATTGGTGAAACAAATACCTGCAATAGAGCTAGGTACACACCTTGATGGCGATAAGGAGAACAATTTTGGAGCATCAATAGATCCATGTCAGATCCAACTTAAAACTTTGTAGATGCATGCTTTGACAAAGTAAATAAAGGAATTGATCCTTCAAGGACCTATTAGTAACCTGCTATGTCTAAAGCATGGCATTGCTGATTGGAATAGAGGTTACAAATATGTACCTTTAATTATAGGATTGCTCATAACATAGACTGATCTGCAACTGGAACAAGTAGAAACCATATGATCAAGAATAATGCTGCCACACCATTTCAAGGGATCTAACTGCACAAACCTGTTAATTATTAAGTGTAGATGCAACCATTAAGGTGATGCAAACAACATTGATTCTGAACTATTGCAATCTGATTAAAAGAAGAAAGAGTACATACGTGATTGGAATTCAACTCAAAATATTTCATACATATATTTAGATTGTCCAAAACTCCAAATACAACAGTAAAATTCATAATCCAAGTGATTGAAGGTGCTCGCTTGCCTCAACCCTGTACAGATCATCAATCAAGACATCTTGTCTTAGTTCTTGTGGCGTGACGTTAAAATCTCTTCTTCTTCTTCTTCTTCTTCTTCTTAAATTGGTCAATTCCTGGGATTGTTGGAAAGCATTGGGATGCTTGCAATCTGGCTCAGTCCAATATTCCCAAGGACTGCCAAACTCTCTTTCTTCATTTCCCACTTTTTTCTTCATGCAATGAGCATCCCAGGAACATATATGGGTCTCTTCCAAGCTACATTCCATTTTTCATCATCATCAAGTGGTTGGTTGTCTTGAAAAATTATGCTTTCTAGTCCACCATTTAATCAGCTTGCCCCATTTTGCCTCCATTTGCTTCATTAAGTGGCTGACTATCTTGTATAATTACATTTGATGGTCCATCATTGAGTTGCTCTATTACACCTTCAATTTATACTTCTTCATTCAATGGAACATGTAAGATTGGGTCTTGTATCAAAGGACCACTAAATGACTTCAAAATCATTTTATTTTCATGATGATCTTCTGTTGCTTGCTCTTTCTCAGGTTCCCCATCAGATTCACATGGCTTAGAGGCTTTTCTTAACCTTCTAGTATTCCTGTTTGGTGCTTCTGCCTCTTCAGCCTTCTTCCTCTCTTCTCTTAGTCTCTTTGCCTGTGCTTTCCTTAACTTCTCATGTTCCTTAAATGCTTTTCTTTCTTCACCTAGCTTTTTCTTCTCTGTTATCTTCTCTTCTCTGATCCTTTGCCTCTTCAACTTGCTTTTGATGTTCAAATTTGGCTTGTTAACTCATCACTTGTCAAAAGGAGTTCCTGCTGCAAATTTTTAGGTAATGCACTCTTCCTAGACCTTCTTTTGGATGTTGCTATTGTGCAGCTGAATTTAGAGCCAGCTTCTGCATTGTAGTTTGAAGCATGACCTGATTTGTCTCAGGTGCTTGCTGTTGCACCTGATCTACAATTGGTTGGGGAGCATCAGTGGAATTGAAGGCAGTATGATTAGTGATTACCTGAGCCAGAGCATCTAGACCATTGCTAACTTCCTTGTTGGTTTGGTTCAAGCTCATCCCAGTACTGCAATTGAGGCGCAATATCATCATCCATGTCACTCACTGCATCTTCATGAGATTGTGCATTAGTTTGCTCCATCTGATCAGCAATAGGTTCAGCAGAAACCGCCTTCGAATTGAATGGCCCTTCTTAAAATCTGCAACAACATTTGCTGGAGTGCACCCCAGGGCAATTGATTGGCTAACAATTGTAGCCATGTCTTCTTTTGTGGGCTCCACTAGCATCTTGGCATGCATTCTCTCTCTCTTTTTTTTTTTTTTTTTTTTTTTTTTTTTTGGTAAGAATATAAATTTATAGATATAAAGTGAGTACATAAAGAACCCCGAATAGGGTAGATTGGCGAGTAAGAGCAAAGACTTGAGTGCACCTATTTTATCTCTAGGGTGTGTACTAGTAGAGCTAGCAGTCGTCTTCGCCATCAAGTAGATACTATAGAGTCATCTTCTTCTCCACAATGAAGTGTACTACGGACTTAAACTAGTCTACTTCCACAGCTCCAAGAGGTTGATAGGCTCAGGAACAGTAAGAGTAAGAGTTACCTTATTTGCAGAGTACTTGCGTCGGAAGGCAAGAAATCATCTTTGTCACACCAGTGGCATTTGAAGTAGGCATAGAATCCAGTAATTCTTCCAATCCTATCAAGTCCCCTGTTATAGGCAGTTCCCATCTTTCTATGGTGGGATAAGGCCATTAGGGCAACATCCATATTGAAGTAGCTCTTAACTTTCTCAAGGCAGTCGCTTTGCCCCCTGAGCCACCTGCGACCCATGCTTCCACACCACCCAAAGAGCAATAGACACCAGAGAGGCCAAAATAGGGCAATGATCAGACACCATGATGATCATGGGCCAGTTGAGGTGGTAGGCGTCGAGCTCCAGTATAGGAGATATCCAGGACCAAAATGGTAAGATCTCAGGGCAAAAGAAGAGATGTTGCGTGGACTCACTAACTACACACCCCAAAGGGCACAGATCATTAGCGGAGATACCTCTTCGAAATAATGCCTCTTTGGTCAAGAGTCCCCCATGAAGGGCAGTCCATCGGAAGAATGTATTCTTCTAGAGCAAATAGACTTCTAGGAGTTAGCCAGAAGCTGAACAGTAGCTGGCCCATTGATCCCTAGCCTTAATATAGCACTTTTATCGAGTACATGCAAAACCCAGCTCTAATATGTTCCAAAAATGTGAAATGCTAACACAATGGCGTTCTATATCAAAACAAGGTCTTTTGTACTGCAATGCACAGACCTTTCTTTCATTGAGAAGAACGATAATGCAGGTTCAACACTAGTGAGTAAAGTAGAATGAATGAGCAAAGGAAGGCAACCAAGGCAAGACCATTAGAATGTGAATGGGCTTGGCTAAAGTTACAAAGTGGAGATTGAAGGGCACAAGGCTGCTGATTTAGCAGCCAGTATAAAGCCTTAAAACTTTCCCTGCCATTCAGCTTTGCTGCACATCCTAGGGGTTTCAGATGGACACTCAAACTCTTCACTTCCACCATGCTCTCATTATCATGGTAGCTCATGTGCATGCTCACCCCGCTCATTATGCCTGATTGAATTGAATTGATTTGATTTTTATTGTCCCTGAAATCGGCACTGCGACAAGATATTCCAGATATGGAGGAAGAATCTGGAAAACTGCAACCATATGATACAGTGATCTGGTCTTGTACCTGCTGCCTCTTGTAGGGCTTGAAGCCACACAAATTTCTGACCTGTTTGGTTACCCTGTTCACCACAATCCAGCTAACTTGCATATTATCTACAAATCTAGCATCACCCAGTGACATATCTTGAAGATCTAAGGAGAATTGAGTCGGATTATTTATTTCCAGCATGGTTCCGGTAGCATCAACTGCATCAATCCATATTGGCCCACCCGAAAGGCACTTTCCATTTACTTTAACGGGAGAAATCCCTTCAATAATTTCGGAAAATACTCCGCTTCCCCTGTAAACCACGTCAACAATAGACACCCATTCTGCTCCTTTATTGCAGCTCCAGTTTGCAACATGAGCTGCTAATTGATGGGTAAAATTATAATCGGGCAGAGGAAAGCAGTTTGTGAAGAATTTTTTGAATCCTCCCACAGAGATGATGACAGACTTGATCTTGGGCCGCTTAGTTGAAGGCCATTGTTTTTGGCAAAGGCATTCCCAAAGGCTTTCATCATCTGCAAGGGATTTGAGTTCCCTGCAGCATGCAGATCTAACTGCAAACAGAGTGCATGCATCTACTTTCTTCAGTATTTCACAAATCAGATCTCTGTTCAATCTGCAGCCCTCCATTCTAGCACCCCCCACGTAACATAAAGATATATAAACACGCACCTCATTGCGTGCATTTATTGGCTCCGATTTGGACTGGGATTCCAAGGGGGTATTAGAAGGGGGTATTAAACTCGTGGAATAATGGAATAGGGGGTATTAGACTCGTGCACACTTATCCTACAAGTAGAATACCCCCAATTTCGGGTTGATATTAGGCAAGTCAAATACCTCCCATTTCTCCTCGTCGGACCTCCTATCCCTAAAAAGGGTATTAGACTCGTCTAAACTCACACCTTCATTACATAAGTCGAATACCCAAGGGGGTCTTGGGCTCGTCTAAACTAAGGCATGTATTGTGCAAGTCGAATACCTCCTTGCTTATCCCACAAGTCGAATACCCCTTGCTTATTCCACAAGTCAAATACCCCTTGCCCCCACCTTGGGGTATTAGGTCCAATTTTAAGTTAACTTCTTATGGCTTTTTCATCATCTCTAGATCATGAAATGGAGACGTCTGAATGGTTCTATGGGCAATGCAATTCTTATTGGTTTAGTATACGTAACTTGAAATCTTGCATATTCAAGTGGTCAATCAATGGTTATGAGTTTCTATTCAACTAACATTGTTTATTTTCCATTATCATTATTGGTAATGGTTCATACAACAAATTGCTAAATGTTTATTCAATTTCCATTATTAGTTTGAGTTATGTTTTGTATACAAAACAAGTTCTTACATTAAAACATACAATAACAAAGCAAATAATGATGATTTGCTTCTAGTTAATAAACAATTTAAAGGCCCAGGGATTTGGACCCTGGAATTTCCATTTAGCCAACCCACAAATCTCAGCCATACTAGTGCAAAATGGTGTGCCCATACAGTATAGTAATATCAAGACTTAAAAAAACATACCAAATTGATTCCTCCTTATCTTAGATTTATTGCTGGATCAGATATTCGACTCAGTATTCTGCAAATCTGCAACCTAATAGACTAAAAGAGATGTAGCTGAATTCTGCACAAAGGACTTGCTAAATCTACAAAATATAGAGATCGATTTCTAATAATCTAGCAATGACATTTACAAAGTTTTTGAAATGCATGAGATAGAATTACAGATTTATTTGCCCAGGAAAATCGATGCAGATGGAGAGGTCAAAGAAAGCATCATTTCGCGGGTCGCTGTTTCCATTGCGGTAGATCGTAAAGTTTGGATCTGATTCTGTTCCCCAATTGCTGCAAGGGGTAAATGAATTCATCAATTATTCCATAGAGGATTTAAACTGGTAAGATGATGAAGGAAAGTACTGTGTCAGTTCAATTGTAGATTTGCAACCAAAAGTCCATTGTACACGTTCAAGAGTGTCCTTTGGTGCATTTGCAGGATTCTGTAAGGTGGAGGCTTCACACTTTTAACAGAACGTGTCGAGGACGGTAAATTATGAAGTACATAACTGGTCTGATATTGTTTACCTCATAACCAAGAAAATAGAGACTAAATTTCTATCGGGAAAGTCTAATCTCTTTAGAACGCTGCAAACAAAGTAGCAATGCAGAATATTAGACTAAGACAATTTGGCTTCCTGCATAAATATGATATAGCCGTATTCTCACTCACATCATGTCCGAGACTCTAGTATAAAAGTCCAATGAGATTTTGGGATCCTTAATCCGATACATCTGCACCATTTTAAAATCTAAGTTTAACTTAATCCACTCACAAGATTGTTATAGAAAATATGAATGCCTCACAGTCTGCTGCATAAAATAGGCTTTCGTTACTTCATCTGGTATGTCTCACAAAGCCCGGGATTGTTTGCTACAGATTCTGCCACAGTACTCATTGTTACAGATGCCAAATATTCTTGTATGCTGCAAAGGAACAGAACAGGAATCAAAGAAAAATGTAGGAACTCAAGCGAAACATCAACATTATTAAAGACTGGACCAACTATCTTGCACTTTTAAAAAACCTAGCTATAACCCTATGACGTATCAAATTATCAGAATAATCTTGATATGTAGCCAAAAGAACGGAATTAAAAGTGTCAATGTGGTGATTGAACATCCTACATTAGCTCTGAGCTGGCCACAACATATGAATCTTCTTCGTTCATGCAGGCTGGTAGAATGAAGGTATTTAAATTTAACAGGCCCCCGTGAAAAACCACCATGGAGGATTCTAACAATATGGCAGCCATGGGGGCTAAAGATTAACAAGTATGTTCCGGCCAATGCTGCCATTGCTCTTCCATTGCAGAGAATATAGTTCTACGAAATGAGAGAATTTCTATATCATGCTTCAAACCAACCAAAAGATGATAGATTAAGCCTTCAAACAAACCCACCTATATCAGATACGCCCACATGAGCATGTCGTGGCAGTGAAAACACCAGCCGAAGTATCTTGACCGGAGCCTCGCCGCGCGCTGCCGCTCATTGTCGCACTGCTAAACCTAAATATTATGTTGCATAGAACCCTAGGCATTTCTGGGGTATTTGACTCGCAGTTTAGAAGAGCGACGAATTGACAGGCCGAATACCCATTCTGCCGGAATTTTTTTCCTGTCAAAACCTGTATTGGGAGAGCCGAATACCCTCCATGGTATTTGGCTTGAGGTTTCATGGAATCGAGGCCCAAATGCGGAGCCAATATTTCCTTCGACCTCATTGGCTCCACAGATATGACACATATGTAATTTATCCTACCTGAGGGTTACAAGCTTTCTTATATCAATTAACATGCCATCCAAGTTCCCAAGTGCCTAAAGCCCATCTCCACACTTTACAACTACGTTGCAGCATGGCGTCTAGCCCTCCTTTCCTTACTAATTGCCACTGACAACCCAAATTGCATGGTTGTCATTTCTGAACACATCAACTTCTTATTTCGGCCACACAACACGACACAATGTTCAACTCTTGAGTTAATCAGCCCTTATGCATTTTCTTAGCTCATCCACCCTGTACCCATCCTCCATATGCGCATCTGCCTACAGATTTGACATAAGAACATGTGTAGATATTCAACTTGAATTCGAGACAACAATTTGATCAAAGCAATGCTTTCCACACTCTGTATTTCCAGAAATTTTGCACGCATTAAGTAGATACCCAACCAAGAACATTTGGTTGAAAAGAAGCTTGCATAAGTTTTTCTGCTTCATCAAAATATCCCGACCCTCCCAAGAGATCAACCATGGATGTGTAGTGGGAACTAGCTGGAATAATGCCACAACATCATGAACTTAAAATACCAGAGACCTTCATCCACTAGACCTACATAGCTGCATGCCAGGAAAATACTTGTGAATGATACTTCATTTGGTTTTATGCATTCCTTTTGCATCCTTTCAAAACATTCTAAGGCCAAATGCCCATCACTGTGTTGTGCATATCCCACAATCATAGCATTCCATGAGACCAACGTTTTGTAAGCCAATTCATCAAAGAACTTGCATGCTGCATTCATATCTCCACATTTGGCATGCATATCCACAATAGCATTCTCCATAAAAACGTCCAATTGAAGTCCAGATTTTATGATCTTCTCTTGAATGAGCCTTGCCTGTCCTACTGCTCCTACAGAGGCACATGCTTTCAACAAACTCAAGAAAGTGACATCGTTTGGTTCAACACCTTCTAGTTGCATCCTTTCAAAGCATTCCAGGGCAGCAAGACCTTCCTCGTCCTGAGCATATGCCGCAATCATTACATTCCATGATACAATGTTCCTATTTTCCATTTTGTTAAAAATATTGGTTGAATCTCCTAAGCTCCCACATTTAGCATATATATCAATTAGGGTATTGCCAATGGCGATATCCACTTGAAGTCCACTTTGTATAATTTGTTCGTGGACAAGCCTACCATGCTGTATTGCTCCTACATTGGAACACGCCTTCAATATACTAAAAAATGTAGCTCTCGCTGGCTTGATCCCTATTCGTGGATTTTGCAAAAGCGTTTGACACAGTTCCCCGCAACAGGCTATGGGGCCAGATTGCGGCGGTAGGGGACCCCCACGGACTTGCGAGAATCACGATATATCGACGTGTATGAGGCATGCTCGTGCCGTATCACATCGGCAAAGACCGCAAATAGGTGATCAGTAGCATTGGAGTGCGTCAGGGTTGCCCCCTCTCCCCCACACTCTTTGGCCTATACATTGATCAGTTGGAAGATTGGCTCTCTGAACATGGAGGTGCGGGCGCACATCTCATGCATCACACAATCCGGCAACTCATATATGCTGACGATGTCAACCTCATGGCCTATACTCCAGAGGACATGCAACGTCACCTGGATGCTCTTGACACTTTTTGCCAATTCACTGGCATGCGAGTTAACTTGGCCAAAACTAGGGTCCTGCTAGTTGCATCATCCCGTCAGCCAAGGCTTCCCACATTCACTTACCAGAGGCGGGGAGGTAGAGGTGGCTCCGACCTACAAGTACTTGGGGATTGAGTTCTCAACCACCACTCATTGGGATGCGACTATCGGGGTTGCGGGTCACGGCGGGTTGGAAAGCATTGTATGCCATGCAGAACAACAGCCCACAAAGGCGAGTTGTATGCCTGGGGCCACCAGTCACATTTGTTTCGGGCCTTGGTTGAGCCGGTCCTTTTGTATGGGGCGTAAGTGTGGGGTCCGTGATATCCCTCAACACCGGAATGACCTCGGCGGTGCGAAGGCCTTCTTGGCACGGGCCCCGGGGGTGAAGTCCACAGCCCGCGTGCATCCTACTCCAGGAGACAGGCTTTCTACCCCTTCAACGGGCTGCATTGGAACGCCATGTCGTTTACTTCCAAAAGGTGGTCGCTATGGCTGATACACGCTTGCCCCACCTTGCTTCGGCCACGGCAATGGGTCCCCAACGCCTGAAATCCTGCTGGAAAGACAAGCAAGCTCAGTGGTTCTCACGCTGGGGTGTGCAGGCAAACAGATGCGTCCAGGTCAGGACAAAGAAAAGTCGCGAGGCACTTAAACTGTACCTAGATGCTACTTTCCTTCACAAGCTCTGGGATGCAGAGGCTCTGACGCATGTTAAGCTGGCACACTATCAGCAGCAAGTCAATCCTAGGCTCACAAGAGGCCCACACCAGTACTTGTGCACCCAGCTGCCCATGAAGAAGCGCAGACTTATAGCTTCCATTCGCACGGGGGGGGGAGGAAGGCTTTTTTCCTCCTGTATTCCTATTTTTGTTTCTTCTATAGAAACTTCTGTTGGTGGCGGAGCTTAAGCGGCGCCACCAGTATTGTTTTGTACAGAAAATTTGGAAAACAATTTGAAAACAATACATTCCGGAAACCTAATTGCAATTTTGAAATTCATATTATCACATTGATCAAAACAAATTCCAGATACAATCCGAAATTTTCACAACAGAAATTTTCACTTGGAAACCTTGTTGAAGGACACTAGCTAATCCAAAGGCATCTACAACTGAAACAATCACACACTGATTCAATGTTACACCATCAAAAGACTGGCCACCAGAGTTGTTGATAGTAGTATGCGCTTGACATAACTCAGGATGAGCATTGAAGAGGGCATCCCAGAAATTATCATCATCATTCTCGTAAACAACGGGCGCTTCCTTTCCTGCAACTGTAAGCTCACTATGCTGCACAGCCAAGCTACTATCTGTAGCATGTTTATCTGCTACAACATTAACTAAACATATAAAAAACAATCAATCACTAAAACGTTTTAATGTCACTACTAGAAAAAATAACAAGACAAGTACTAACCTGTTTCGATAGGCAACTTATTCTCCTTTTCTTCCAGACCAGAAATAGCACAAGAAGTTTTCTTCATCTTATTACCTGAAAGAACATAAGATGTTATTGTAAGTAATAGAAAGCAGTAATTCAAGGAGAAATAAAGTATAGAAAATACCAGAATTGACATACATCTCAGTCGACTGCTGCAACACTTTACAGGACGATGAACCAAGAAATTTTGACTCATGTTTCTTCATTTCTTCCTTAAGAACATCCTCATACATCCTCAATATCCCATCTTCATTATACGGACGAGCATTAATATTCATAGCTGCATTCACTTGAAGATCTGTAGATCTGTCATACCTGCACAACACAATAATGCAAACATCAGAATAGAGTAATTGAAATAAATTGAAACAAATTAACGTTCACTTACTTTTGATACGACTCGGTAGTCCTATGTCCAGTAACCAGCTTGCCAACTTCTGGAGGTACACCAGCCAAGGACATCCGAGTGACAGCAGCACCCTGCCACTCTTGTTTGACATTTTAGCATCCATGATCTTTCCCATCACCTTCAACCATGATGTTAATGCATTCTGACCAACCCTGGTCTTCCCATACCATGCCTGAAAAAAAAAATGCATGTCAGAAAAAACAAAAATAAACAGCAAAGTGAAATACTTACATCTCTAGGCATGTCAATTGGCTGAAGAAATAAAGGTCGAGGCGCTGGAGACTCCTTGGCAGGTAAATACGCACTTATTGTTTATATGTCACCAGAAAATCCTCCTTATAACTCCATATAGGAGGTCTGAAGTGAGAAGGATCGAATCTGGTAACTATTGTACCCCAATTCTTGCTTGTTCTTTCATTATACAGCAAAAACTCACTCGAGTTATCAGATTCAATGGTTAAATCAACATCCATTACACTCCAAACCTCACCAGCAGCTCTAATAGAAAACCTTGAACACAAATAGAAACAGAGTCTCTTCTGACAGCCCCTACTATCAGATATTTCAGAGTCATAGTCATTTAGTCGGTCCAGCTCAGTCCTAAAAGATAAAATTGGGACTTTTTTTGCTCTAGTGACAACTCCAGCCAATCTAGATCTATTTGAAGCTCCTATAAATGCAATCCTAGACCTAGTAAACACAGGATCATGCAAAATATTGAAAGGAATAAAATGCCTTTGTGCTGTTGCTGCAATAGTAGCATCTTGCTTCTTTCTTATCATTCTGCCAAATGCCTTATAAAGGCAGTTCAAGCTGCAAGAAAACAAAATACAAAGTTAGAAACAGAGAAAACAATTAAAAGACAAAGAAAGGTAAAGATTTACGTTGATGGAGGATACAACAGACCATTTCTCTTCTTGACTTGAATCATAAACCTCACAAGCAGATTATCCAACTTAATGTGAGGAATATCCTCGATTGGAACAGAAATATCTTCTCCAACCCACGCCCATCCATCCATCGATCTTATCCTTACCTCCTCCATCGATCTCCTTTAAGATTCTCTCGTCTAAGGCCATAAACTCTTGACATTCATCATTGAAGAAAAAAGAAACACACGCAATACATTAAAATTTTTCCACGTAGGCGACACGTCGGTGCCACCTCGAAAAAAAACCCCCTCGGTTGTTTAAGTAAGGGAACCGCCACGTGTCGGAGTTTCCGTGGCCACCTGAAAGTTTCCGCCACGAAAACTCCTCCCTGTGGCAGTTTCCTATTACAAAATTCCCTTGCATTTTAGAGCATCTAGAACATTTTGGAACGTCTCAAGTTAAATGCAATATTGTATTTCCACTGAACGTGAAATGAATGGGACAGGTTCCATATAACAAATTTATTGTCACATGTGTATGTCTCATAGATCGGTTCACCTTTGATTGGACATTAAAACACTATTCTATTCTAGTTTGTAACATTCATTCGAGAGTCCATTGAACATTGTCTAGTCTTGTGCCCACATTTGCAAGCTGCATGGGATTGGGTCAGAGCATTGTTCCGGATCAGGATGTATGGCGGCATGGCCACCGGGACCACATTCCGGTGTGGACCGGTGGGGCCCCGCGACCGGCGGAGCCGGGAGCGGGTCACCGGCCACACCGGAATGTGGGACCGGTGGCCATGCCGGCACAACATGGAAGGGGGAAGCCAAAATTTACCCCCTTTTTGGTCCTCCCCTGTTTTCGTCGAAGGCGGAGCTCCGGCTATGGCGCCGAAGGAGGTCCTGCTCCATCATTTTTTCTTCGTAGAGCCAAGGCGTTGTTCATTTTGTCTTCGGAGAGCGCAAGGAGTTGTTCAGTAGTTTCTTTTCTTGGCTGTTTCTTCAGCAGTTGTAATGCAAGGCGCGCATTTGATCTTTTTTCTTCTTTTGATCTTTTGCAGATGATATTACTGGTTTTGATGACATGCAGATGCTAACTAACGGTTTGCAGGTCGTAATGGAGCTGGTAATGTTACTGTTGAGGCATTTCTTGGCTCAGATTCGACGTCTAATGCAGGTATAGTAGGTTATTTTTGTAGTTTTATTTTGTAGATGCTAACTATAGTCTGCATGCAGGTCGGAAATATTGTTCTTGCTCTAGTTATGGATTCGAGATGCGGTATTGAAGACCTAATCAAGCATCTTTGCCCGCAGAAGATTTTTATGAAAGGTACCATATTATGCAACCGTTGCGGCTTAAATCCCTTTCTTTCTTTCTTTCTGTCTGTTTCTTTCTTTCTTTCTGTTTCTTTGGCAAAATGAATGTCTGAATCTTCATGCATTTCGGTTCTGTGTTGGCAGGGAAAAAGAGGCTTCCTCTGTTTTGAGAACCAGAAGTTACTCTTTAGTGCAGCCAGTAGGTGATCAAAATCCGTGTAAAAGTATGGCCGGTTTAGGGTGAAATAGTAAACACAGAAGAAGAGGGAACGCAAAGAGATGTTTACCTGTTATAGCCTGTAAAATTTGATGTTCTCGGAATTGTTCTCCCCCTTTCCATTCCGAGTTGTAGGGAGGTGCCAGGTGTCAGCACCTGAATGACATTCAGACAATTTTGGCGACCCCCTTTCCATGTTGTATAGCCAGAAGATACTTCTTCATGTGTTTCCAGCTTCATGGTCATCTCCTAAGAAGCAGGCTTTTCATCTGTGTAAGGCATGGTTGTTTTGGTTGATTTGGAAACGGCGTCGTTTATGGATTTTTCAAGGGATTCAGCAACCTTCAGCCTCTCTAGTTCCACGACTCAGACATAAGCTATTCCGGAGTTTTCTTGTGTTTACTGGCCCAGAGGAGACAAAGTTTTGCATCTGGCGAGATATTTTGCGCATTGTAAATGCGATGTCTTTGTCCCTTCGGGACACTCTTTTTCCTCATTACTTGTCTTGTATCATTGCCATTCTTTTAATATAAGTGTCTCAGTTTATAGAGAAAAAAAAATTAGCGCTCAACATGATACATTCTGGGAGCCTACTCTTGGATCATATTCTTAACTCCTGCAACCTGAAATCCTATCTAACAATGCAATAACTGGCTGAAATAAAGCAAGCAGTCGTTTAAACAATGAACGTGGCAGTAAATGCTTTTCTACCTAATGTCACCATTAGTTAAGTTCTAAATCCTTAGGAATTATTTGACATTGAAATATTTAATAACAAAGCATGCCCACTAGTCTGGTGGTTCTTAAATTGTTAAGAATGTAAGCCATCCCAATTGCAAATGCCAAGCCAAATCCTACGGTCCATCAAATTACAATTTCAAAAATGCAATTTATTGGGACCGCTATGTTTAGAGTCTGGAATGTGGTGTGTCTGGTCAAAACAGTGGTATATCTGGCCACTTGTTTCATCCATTGTGCACTTCGCAATTTTGAGTCCAAAACCAACCGTTTTGGCCTGCTGCTAGCAGTCCTTGCCAGGATTCAAACGATCCGGACCAACATCACTATCACAGAGACATCCATCCAGTTGTCTTTGGAAAGCTGATACAGCTCTTGGAGCTAGTGCTTGAGTCAGCAGGCAACATTAATGTGCCTCTACTAGTGTCTATCACAGTGCCTACATATATGGACATGATAGACGTGTCCACACAGACTTCAACTGAAGATTTGTTGTACACTCAATAGACAGATATTCCTACTTTTGAGGCAGGTATGACACTAGATGATGACCAGCACATACCCGCCCTGAGCATGCGTATTGTTGGTATTGAGGAGATGAGTGATTGTCTTGCTACTAATGAGGCGGAGCATTTTTTTTACTGGCGTGATGCACATCCAAGCAAGTGGCATCATTTTAGCACGTTGGATAGGAGCAGCACGACCCAACCATCCTTGTTACCTCCTAATCCATTTCAGAGTTGCTATTTCCAGGCTGCATATACTGAGGCATGGCAATCATTTGAAAGGGACAACCTTATTCATCCAAGAGGATCTAACTCCAGCACAGCTCTGCAGACAAAAAGAGGAATTATGTCGGTTACTAAAAGCTCGCCTGCAATGAAAGTGGGCAGTATATAGAGGAGGTCAGGATATCATTAGCGATCAGTGGCCTTCTGATCTATGGACAGTTTTTGTATAGCCATGTTCTTTATTATGTGATTATTTCCCAAAAAAAGGTCCCCCTCCATCTGCTCTGCATGCAATTTACACGGAATACATACCAAAATACTCTAAAAGAATGCCCCTACGTACGAAATTAGTCATGCATAAAACCTCATTTCATTAGGCATTTGCTGCTATCCATTGATTTGTGCTAGATCATCAACTAAGGAGATTTTAACCAATGAAGGATATTTGCATTAAGTTCCAATTATCTTGCCAAGTGGTCTTGTTAGCCATCAGCCATTGACGCAATGCTCCACAAAGTGTGAAATTTAGAATCCCTTTTATATGAAATTATATCCCAAAACCCATATAGCTCCTAAGTACATGTCCAAAAAGGTCAAAGCCCAAACCCTTCCTAGTGCCCATACGTGTTGCATGCATATTACATGGAATTGTAGCTCTTTGGATGTGTTATATACTATAAGTAGTATACTTGTGTGCGTATTCTACGCATATAGTAAAAGGGGCACGTTACATTCAGGTCTGACTGGCGACCTATTACATTGCTTTCCTCTGTGTACAAGATCTTTGCTAAGACATTGGCAGAAAGAGTCCGAGACATCTTGGCTGATGCTATCTCGTCAACACAATCTGGCTTTCTCCCTCGTCGTTGTATTCTCAACAACGTGGCCGCTGCATATGAAGGAATATATTGGGCCCGGTTACACGGTCATAGAGCAGTGTATCTTAAGCTTGATTTTGCTAAAGCTTACGATAGTGTTGATTGGGGTTTCTTGGAGAAGTGTCTTCTTGCACTTGGGTTTGGGGAGTCATTCACAAGGAATGTCATGAAGCTCCATACATCAGCCCGGATCTCATCGTCCTTTTTTCCGTATGAGCCATCGGATATTTTTGTAGTGGGTAGAGGAATTCGGCAAGGTTGTCCCTTAGCACCCTTGCTTTTCACAATTGTGGCAGAAGTATTATCCCAGCTCTTCTCCGTGGCTACCCAAGATGGCGTTATTCAAGGCCTCCCAATGGACGATGGTTCTCAAAAGGTATGTAACCAATATGCCGATGACACTTTTTTGTTCCTAATTGCCGAGGCTGAGAATCTTCGTAATGCTAAGCTATTATTAGACACATTCTCCTTAGCATCGGGAGTTCTTGTAGGGTGGCAAAAATGTACAGCTTTGTGGACGTTGGACAGCCCCATCCCTCCCTGTATTTTGGACTTTCCATGGAAGATTCTTCTGCATGGCAATACCACAAAGTTGCTTGGTATCCCAAATGGAATTCACGTCTACGCTTGGTGCTTGGGATGAAATCATTAGTGGGTTGCAAAAGCACTTGTTTTGGTGGAATACTGACTAAACCGCCCATGCCCTAGAGAATCACTATGGCTAAATGTGTTCTTAGTAATACTCATGTCTACATGGCGTCTGCTCTATTAGCTCCGCAGTGTAAGATGGAGGAGATTGTGCGTATCGTCAGAAATTTTATTTGGGGAGGAAATGAGTTAGGAGCGGTGGTCAAGGTCGCGTGGGAAAAATGCATTAGACCTAAGGCAGCTGGTGGTCTTGGTATGTTGGATTTTCACCTCCAGAGCAAGGTGATGATATCAAAGTTCATTTGGAGGATTTTCATTGGTAAGGATGATTCTCCTGGCCTGAGGTTGTTGGTGCAGTCGATTCAGCATTGTCTCCCATTTCATAAGGCCATCATTAAGCCCCTCCTTTCTTGGGCTTTGTTTTATCATATGCATCCGTATCCTAATGCGTCTCCCTTTCTAAAGGGGTTGCTTGCTGCTTGGGACACTGTCAGGTCTCTTTTCCATATTAATCCTGAGGCATGTCTTCGGTTATCCGCTCCATCTTTGGTGGATTCCTTTGCAGGACACTCCAGAGAATGTGCCTCTAAGTGTGGTTGTTCATCCAAAGACACAACGACGATGGGTAGTAGCTGGTATCAACACTATTGCAGCTTGGTACGAGTCTGGTCATCTCATGTCATGGGAAGCATTTAGAACAAAGTTCTTGTTGTACGATGGGACGAGTAATAACGGAATCATATTGCCGCATTGTTGCCACGAGGATTCCGGTCCACAGTTGAGGTAGTCATATGGGGTTGCCATCGGGATATCCAAATGTAGGCGGTTTGTGACTTCGTGTATAAGTTGCTTTTGCATTCTCAAAATCCCGCCTCCATCTAATAGGTGGCATCTTCGGTCCCTCGACCACAATGGAAAAGTGTTTGGATGTGGGTATGGGATAAGCCGCTTCATCCCAAGGTAGTAGTTCCGTGGTGGCAAGTGATCCATAGATGCCTCGAGAGTCAATGTGTTAGTCCATAAAATGGATAATCGGATTTCGAGCTCGGCCTTTATGCGAAAAAGGGTTGAGAGTATTGAGCATTGTTTTTCTTGTGTGAGCGGCTTCCCAGGCATGGTCTTGGTTGTTGACCCTATTTGGCATCGCGCGTCTCGATCTAGCCAAAGAATTTTGCTTGCTATCTATCCCCGATGCTTGGCCCGGACTACGGAAACGAGCTTTTCATCTCGCATGTGGCTGGCTTTTATGGTCAATCTGGAAGAGAAGGAGGTTGTTTATCTTTAAGGGCGTAGATACTGCAGATGAGATTGTTCTTTAGTGGGCGCAAAATAAAATTGTTATGGCTTACAATTGTTCTTCTCTTGATCAAGAGAAGAAAGTACTGATCTGGCATACTTACCTTCACATTTTTTCTTTTGCATAGGCAGGTGATTGTGCTCAGTTGGATCAGTTTGTCCACTGGGGTTATAATCCTGCCTTTGCATTTTATGTTGCTCTGGTTTAGTTTGTCGTCCTTCAAAAAAAAAAAAAAAAACATTCAGGTCTTTCATGTGCACATACAAAATAACTCAGAAAGTCATGTTTAATGTTGTATTAGATTTATATTGCGATCGGTTGTCAGGCTTTCCAATTTGGATCAAGAAGGAGACATTCAGACTAGCCATTAATCGTATCTATTGTTTAAATTTGGTTTTAACGACTATCCGAAAACTTTTTGGATTTTCTTTTGAGAATGATTTCCTAAGGTTTTAAAGGTTTTAACTGCCGAAATTTTTTTCCATTATTTCAAAAATCGAGTTTGTGCCTTTTCCTATGATTTAGAAGTTTGTTTTTCTGAGCTTCAGCTATATGCTCTATTACGATTTTCTTTTTCGATAGGTCGAACGGGGTTCCGTTGTTGGCTTTGTGGAAGTTCTTCGGCATGATTTGCACACCGCCCATCTTTGCTGTTGTTTGCATCTGGCTTTGAAGAAAATTTTTAGGGCGCCCCATCTTCAAATTTCTTGCCCAGCGATTGGGCCTCAGGTACCATGCCATCGTTGACGTAAAATTTGTGTTGTGTTCTATGGGCATAAGCGAGCTATTGAAATTCGGCAACAAATTTTATGTAAGGAGAGACCATACTGCGATTTCTCTGGAAATGACTTTGAGCATCTGGGAATAACCTTATAAATGATTTAGTGCATCTGTGTTTAGGATTTTCCTCTCCATATTGTTTTGGCAATGTGTAACATCTGACAAAGATACACTTAATGTCTTTGTCTTTAAGGTTTGATAAGCATATAAGCAGGAGGTAATTGATCTGGTCCCTGAGCTCCATCAGAATATTGGAAGTAGCTCAATCAGGAAAGCTGGGAAGTCCCTTTGTTTCTATATTTTCACTGTACCACTAAACTTGCTACCATGGTCTTTTTAAAGTATTAGGTATTCTAAGTGATGATGCATATCCTAGGGTTCGACTGCATGGGATAATTTTGATCCTTTTATTATATGAATAGCATATATTCAGATGAAGCAACAGATGAAGTAACAAGTGTGTTTCAAGATGAGGTTGTCATTGACTCCTACTCATTGTCTCTTATAAAGGTGTGGTTCACATGCTTTATTATTCATGTATTTTTTCACGTTAATCTCATGGAAGCATGTAATGCTATGAGTATGGATGCTCTCACTTTCATTGATATAATTGTTTATAAATATGACTTCATTGCTCCCCTACTAAGGTAAGTCTTTCTATGTGTTAAATCCTTGCAAGCATAAATGTAATTCATTATTTGCTGGGTAATGTTGACATCTGTTTGTATGCAGGCCAGTCTTTAGGTGTTGCAATAGAGCACACTATGGATGCCTTATCCTCGGCATGACTTCCACGCTTGCTTGGATATATAGTTAAGGTCGAGACTTTTTATCTTCAAGGTATTTCAGGCAGGTATTTGCATCCATATGCAATGCGCAAATGGCTGATTTAAAATCGTTAGTGGTGTGCAGATGCCTTTAAGATACTAGACTCTCTTTGGTGGGCATCATGCTTAAATAAAGGTTTGTTACATATTTGCCCTCTGTGGTATTTGTTTTGTTTGGTCAAGAAGCTAGTGCCGGCTATGGAGGATGCAATTGATGGCGCATGGAACACTGTTAGGTCACCTGGAAATATAGCAATGTTATCAGCTGGAAGTCTACTTTGGAAGATGAGCAAATCTTTTATGAACAGAGAGTTCAGTGGATGCATGTAAGGTTATAGTTCGAGCTAGGAGTTTAGTGGATGGACGTAAGTAGACTTCTGGACGATGAGCAAACCTTCTATGAACACAGAGTTCAATGGATGCCGTAAGGTAATAGTTCGAACTGGGTTTAGTGGATGCACGTAAGGTTATGGTAACTTTTTATTTGGTTAGTTTCAAAGCCTCTCTAAATGCTATTTATGTTGATTTGTTGTTCTGTGCAAGTTCTTAAACTGAGATGTTCCTGATAATTAAACCATTATTCTTCTATTGATTGGTGAATTGGAAAAATCTGAGCCATGTAACAGTGTTGTTAGTATGTGACACTATAAAAAGCCAATGGTGCGTATCAGTGGAAATACACAGTTCTTTAATCATTGAAAGCCCATTTACCATTTGCTTGGGACCTCTACCTTTAGCAAATACGTTTGTCCTAGACTATGCATCTGTGGCACAACTAGATCTTGAGGCTCCTTTGGACCTTGACAAAGTATGCTCTGAGTTGTGGGAAAATATAATTGGATTAGACCTGCAACAATTTTGTGTTGGTTTACTGTTACCTAGCATATTTCTTTTAACATGTTGAATTTAAGGAGGTGACTGATATTTTGCTCTTTGAGGGATGTCAGCCTGTTCCTTTTCAGTTTGAATATCACTTTCTGTTGTTTGCAAGGTGCAAACTTCTATTCTACTTTATATTGTAGGTCGAAGAAAGAATTGGTCGTATAGGATTTTGCAAGAAGGTTTCTTCTTACTTGGGGCAGAAATGGCTTACTATTATGCATCAGTATTTTAAACAAATTTGCAGTTTGCTTCTCTTTCGAAACTGTGAAGTTCATGTGATATGTGCTCTATGACTTTGTGTTTTTGCATAAAGTTTAACTTATCGATATATGCATGCTTGGAATGTAAGCATTCAACAAACGCATCTAGAGGCAATGATTGGTTTGACACACCATAAAATGATCATGCAATTAGGAACATTTTGTCTGCCTTCTTTTCTGCAGAAATAACCTTATCATTGATGCCGGGAAGAAATAACATTATCTTGATGCTGTGGTTCCAAATAGCAGTTCATGTACGAAGGATGATACTCCAAAATCATCAAAGAAATCATCAAAAATATTGAAATCATAGTGCACTGTTATTTTCAAAACAGTCTCTCTTTAAGCTGGAAATAATGGGCTCATATACACCTGAGGGTATATTCTCATGGAGGTTATCATGTTACGGATCACTCTATATATTATATTAGTGATTAAAGGTCTGTATCAAAGCGATTATGTAGGAGCCTGTTTAAGATGTTAGAATGAGGATCTTGGAATTGAGGAAAGTCTAGAAAGTAGATTTTTGCCTAGAAAAAATGGGTGTGGAACAACAAATGCCTATTATGTTTCAAAATATTGGTTTAAATGGGTGTGGACCACGATTGTAGTGGATAGCTTAGATGCAAGATGAAATGAAAATACACATGAGAACTATATGATCCTGTCGCTGCGATACATATTTTCCCCCTTAGTTTTTTTTTTTTTTTGGGGATAGATCTTTCATTGTTTGAGTATATGCTTTCCGAGAATATCTCCATATATTATTTGTGCTGATACAAGTCAATGGCATACAAAATAATTAAGAGATGCCCATCTTCTTTAGGCAAGCATTGATCAATAGCAGGTAACATTAACAAGTTCTTTATGTCCAGTCGAAATTGCAGAGATGGAGCAACTGTCTCTATAGAATGTGGTACGTGCAAAAGAACTTATACTACACCAAGTTTTTTTGCATCATCATAGATCAACCTTATTCTGCAGTACATGCAGTACATATGTGCAACATTCTTGAAGAACTGTATTTGTAATTATTATTTTAGAAAGCTTTCATGTCCACTCCTTATCTCCTTTTCTATGACCTCTCCCATGGATTTTCTTAACTCTTAGATCCTATCCCCTAACCTATGACCGTTCCAAGTCTTCTCGTCAAATGAAACCTTCATTCTTTTTTATCAACCCCTCCCTTTCTCTCTCCAAAATCTAAGATCAATTTTAAATTTACAAAATTCTCTATAATACTATAATACAGAAATTAAATTGATGTCGCTCCATCCCCTTCCCAGCCCGCTATACCAACTCCAATGTAAGGCTTTCATTGCCAAAGCCTGACAATGATCAAAAAAATTTATAAAACTTAATTATCGTACATATTTACTCAATACATTCATCCAATAACTAAGAGGGATAAACCAATAGCTCTACTTTCCTCCACAATTAGTCAAAATTTTGATTTTGGTTTTTTTTATTTGATTAGATTAGCTAGGTTATAAAAATTTGACACATATACCATTTTCATATTATGTACGTCCACTTCCAGAGCAAGTCAATATACAACATACATTAATGCCCCTCTTTTAGTATAAGTCCTTTGTCCAATACACAACATACATTAATGCTCCTATTTAGTATCAAGTCCATGCGTTACAATCTAGCATGCACTTTTATCGAGTACATGCAAAACCCAGCTCTAATATGTTCCAAAAATGTGAAATGCTAACACAATGGCGTTCTATATCAAAACAAGGTCTTTTGTACTGCAATGCACAGACCTTTCTTTCATTGAGAAGAACGATAATGCAGGTTCAACACTAGTGAGTAAAGTAGAATGAATGAGCAAAGGAAGGCAACCAAGGCAAGACCATTAGAATGTGAATGGGCTTGGCTAAAGTTACAAAGTGGAGATTGAAGGGCACAAGGCTGCTGATTTAGCAGCCAGTATAAAGCCTTAAAACTTTCCCTGCCATTCAGCTTTGCTGCACATCCTAGGGGTTTCAGATGGACACTCAAACTCTTCACTTCCACCATGCTCTCATTATCATGGTAGCTCATGTGCATGCTCACCCCGCTCATTATGCCTGATTGAATTGAATTGATTTGATTTTTATTGTCCCTGAAATCGGCACTGTGACTAGATATTCCAGATATGGAGGAAGAATCTGGAAAACTGCAACCATATGATACAGTGATCTGGTCTTGTACTTGCTGCCTCTTGTAGGGCTTGAAGCCACACAAATTTCTGACCTGTTTGGTTACCCTGTTCACCACAATCCAGCTAACTTGCATATTATCTACAAATCTAGCATCACCCTGTGACATATCTTGAAGATCTAAGGAGAATTGAGTCGGATTATTTATTTCCAGCATGTTTCCGGTAACATCAACTGCATCAATCCATATTGGTCCACCGAAAAGGCACTTTCCATTTACTTTAACGGGAGAAATCCCTTCAATAATTTCGGAAAATACTCCGCTTCCCCTGTAAACCACGTCAACAATAGACACCCATTCTGCTCCTTTATTGCAGCTCCAGTTTGCAACATGAGCTGCAAATTGATGGGTAAAACCATAATCGGGCAGAGGAAAGCAGTTTGTGAAGAATTTTTTGAATCCTCCCACAGAGATGATGACAGACTTGATCTTGGGCCGCTTAGTTGAAGGCCATTGTTTTTGGCAAAGGCATTCCCAAAGGCTTTCATCATCTGCAAGGGATTTGAGTTCCCTGCAGCATGCAGATCTAACTGCAAACAGAGTGCATGCATCTACTTTCTTCAGGATTTCACAAATTAGATCTCTGTTCAATCTGCAGCCCTCCATTCTAGTACCCCCCTCGTAACATAGGAAATATAAACACGCACCTCATGGGCTCCACAGATATGACACATATGTCATTTATCCGACTTGAGGGTTACAAGCTTTCTTATATCAATTAGCATGCCATCCAAGTTCACAAGTGCCTAAAGCCCATCTCCAGAATTTTACAACTATGTTGCAGCATGGCGTCTAGCCCTCCTTTCCTTACTAATTGCCACTGACAACCCATCATCCCACTAAATTGCATGGTTGTCATTTCTGAACACATCAACTTCTCATTTCGGCCACACAACACGACACAATGTTCAACTCTTGAGTTAATCAGCCCTTATGCATTTTCTTAGCTCATCCACCCTGTATCCATCCTCCATATGCGCATCTGCATAGAGATTTGACATAAGAATATATGCAGCCATTTGACTTGAATTCCAGACAACAATTTGATCAAAGCAATGCTTTCCACACTCTGTATTTCCATAAATTTTGCACGCATTAAGTAGAGATACCCAACCAAGAACATTTGGTTGAAGAGAAGCTTGCATAAGTTTTTCTGCTTCATCAAAATATCCCGACCCTCCCAAGAGATCAACCATGGATGTGTAGTGGGAACTAGCTGGAATAATGCCACAACATTCTGCCATGAACTTAAAATACCAGAGACCTTCATCCACCAGACCTACATGGCTGCAAGCCAAGAAAATACTTGTGAATGATACTTCATTTGGTTTTATGCATTCCTTTTGCATCCTTTCAAAACATTCTAAGGCCAAATGCCCATTACCGTGTTGTGCATATCCCACAATCATGGCATTCCATGAGACCAACGTTTTGTAAGCCAGTTCATCAAAGAACTTGCATGCTGCATTCATATCTCCACATTTGGCATGCATATCCACAATAGCATTCTCCATAAAAACGTCCAATTGAAGTCCAGATTTTAGGATCTTCTCGTGAATGAGCCTTGCCTGTCCTACTGCTCCTACAGAGGCACATGCTTTCAACAAACTCAAGAAAGTGACATCGTTTGGTTCAACACCTTCTAGTTGCATCCTTTCAAAGCATTCCAGGGCAGCAAGACCTTCCTCGTCCTGAGCATATGCCCCAATCATTACACTCCATGATACAATGTTCCTATTTTCCATTTCGTTAAAAATATTGGCTGAATCTCCTAAGCTCCCACATTTAGCATACATATCAATTAGGGTATTGCCAATGGCGATATCCACTTGAAGTCCACTTTGTATAATTTGTTCATGGACAAGCCTGCCATGCTGTATTGCTCCTACATTGGAACACGCCTTCAATATACTCAAAAATGTAGCTCTCGCTGGCTTGATACCTATCTGAAGCATCATTTCATAACATTTTAAGGCAAGATGACCTTCACTTAGAGCATATGCAGAAATCATTGCACCCCAACATACAACATTGCGAGATGGCAATTTATCGAAAACTAGTTTTGACTCCATTAAACTCCCACATTTCGAATACATATCAATAAGTGCACTCCCTATAGCAATATCAGATTCGAGACCATTTTCTACTGCCTCCTCATGAATAAGCCTGCCCATCTGTATCATTCCTATGGTGGAACAGGATTTTAAGACTCCTAAATATGTAACATTGTTTGACATTATGCCAGCTTCCTGCGCCGTCCAAAAAACTTCAAGGGCATGGAGGCCTTGTCCATGCTCAGCATATCCAGAAATCATTGCATTTCGAGCCACTATATTTGAACCTTTCTGTCTTTCAAAGATTCTGCAGGCTTCTTCTAAACTCCCACACTTAGCATACATATCTAACAGGGTATTTTCCAGTGTCTCATCAGACTCATATTTCTTTTGAATGATGTGACCGTGTAGGAGCCTTCCTTGTACTATTTCTCCTATGAAGGCACATGCTTTCAAAACACTTAAAAACGTGATGGTCGTTGGTTTTATCCCCTCCCTTTGCATTATCTCAAAGAACTCTAAGGCAGAAGAACAGTCACAATGCTGGGTGTAGCCTGTAATCATTGCATTCCATGACACGACATTTCTAATTGGGGATTTGCTGAAGATGCTATGGGCCTCCTTTAGGCTTCCACATTTTGCATACATATCAATGAGTGTATTTTCAACAAAAACATCAAAGTGAAGTTCACTTTTTACAACTTGATCGTGAATCAACCTGCCTTGTTCTATGGCTCCCACACTGGCACAGGCTTTGAGGATGCTTAGAAATATAACATTTGTTGGTTTTGTGCCTTCTTGTTGCATCTTCTCAAAACACTCTAAGGCAGTCAAACCTTCGTCCTGCTGTACATATCCTGCAATCATTACACCCCATAACACAGCATCGCGCTCTGATGACTTGTCAAATACAATGTATGCCTCGTCTAAACTTCCACATTTAACATACATGTCAATAAGGCTTGATGCCACCACGACATCTAATAGAAGACCAATGCTGATAATCTCGTTATGAATAAGCCTGCCGTGCAGAAGAGAGGATGTCATCTTGCATGCTGTAAGAATGCCAATAGATACATATTTGCCACTTATCATACCTGACTGCTTCATTATATGATGCAACTTAAATGCGAACTGGCCCTGTCCTATTTTTGCATTTGCAGATATAATTGCACTCCATGTATACTCGCTCGGCTTTACAATCTTGTTGAATGCAGCATTAGCTTCAGGAAGACATTGGCAGTCGGTAAACAAACGAATAAGATGGTCTCCTAAAACAGGAACTGAAGAAAGTTCATAAATTGTCATAAGGTACTGCACTTGCCTTACATGGTTTAAGTCTTTCCATCGTTGGCACCCTTGCAAGAGGCAGTATATATCATCTCTCGTAACAGCTCTTCCATGTAATCCAATATTCTGAGCTCTCTCGAGTGCCTCAGTAAACCGCCATTCATACATGTGTTCCACATTTTCACAACTCCTGCAAAGAATTTAAGTGAGGCCAGAATCAGAGCAGAAAGAAAGACTTGAAAACGCATACCTGGTAACAAAACTTGCAATGCTTTTAATCTGATTAGCCATACGGGTAAAAACAAATAGTGAAGAGCTGCGATTCCAGTAGGAAGGAGAGCATAGAACAGCTCTGCGCATCGTCCAAATGTTATGACTTACCTTACTGTTGGGTTAGACAACTGCCTATGTAACTTAAGGTACTTCTAACTTTGGGAATCAAACCTCAGGCATACATACAATACTCTCAAAACATAACATTTTACGTTAGAGTTCGAAACCCATGTCCCTGCGCTGGATTCAATGCCACACAAGCTTTGTTCTTTATCTATCTATCTATCTTTGTGGGTCTAGTAAGAGTGCAAATGGTATGGTGAACTCCCCAGGATATCTTCGGATCCCCACGACACCTCTCTTCGATTCCATAAGGATTAGATCCCCCAGATTCCCTTGGATTCCCTCTAGAATTCGTTGGATTCCCACAAGACTTTTTGGCAATACCACAAAAAAATCCAGAGATTCTCTTTGATGCCCATAGATTCCTCTCTATAGATTCATTCAAGATTTCTTGGGGTCCCCTAAGGTGCCATTTAGTTCCTTTGCATTCCATCGAGATTCCCTTAGTCCTATCAAGGTACTCTCGGGTTTTCCAATTTTGCTTGGAATCTCTCAATCCACTGGAGACTCCTCGAGTTTCCCCTTAGATTCCCTCAAGGCCCTCTTTGGTCCCCTTGGATTCATTCGGACTCCCTCAAGATCCCCTGAGCTTCCCCGAGAGTCCTTCGCATTCTAGAGTGGTTAAATAAAATGTCCCGATTTATGCAACATCGATCTCCCTCAAGTGTGAAATGAATGGAGACATGACCAAGGAAGCAATATTAGCATGGTGTGTATGGTCTCATAGACGACTTGGTTTCTAGTTAGGCATTATTCTATTCTCTGACATTCATCATAGAAAATATTATTTCAAGATTCTCCTTAGATTTCCTCACAGTTCTATTTAGACTCTTTCAAATTCCTTAAGCTCTCCAAAATTCCCTTGCATTTTAGAGCATATTTTGGAACGTCTCAAGTTAAATGCAATATTGTATCTCCACTGAACGTGAAGTGAATGGGACAGGATCCATATAACAAATTTAGTGTGGCATGTGTATGTCTCATAGATCGGTCCACCTTCGATTGGACATTAAATTCTATTCTAGTTTGTAACATTCGTTACAGAAAATATTAGTTCAGGGACTGGAAGGTTTGATATTTCAGTTCAATATTTTTTGGGTGTGAGTTCCACCTCTCTTCGAAAATTAGAACAATATACATATCGAATTAAGGGGGAAGGCCATCATTGGTGCACTTAAGACAAGAATCATTCAAAAAACATGTACTCTTGCTCAAATCCAATTTTGCTTTCTCCTAGTGATGCTCCAGGAGTTAAGCTATCAAGCTTCAAAATTTGGGAATGAATCTCAAGTTCCTTCTATTCTGCATTTGACCTCAAATAGATACGGTCAGGACACCTTTATGGTGCAGGTCCAATCCATTGACCCTTATGGTGCACCTGCAATACCTCGATGGATCATCTTCAATACTTAGATAGAACATCTGCAATGCCCACATGGATCATGTAAGTCACCCTATTGGTGAAACAAATACCTGCAATAGAGCTAGGTACACACCTTGATGGCGATAAGGAGAACAATTTTGGAGCATCAATAGATCCATGTCAGATCCAACTTAAAACTTTGTAGATGCATGCTTTGACAAAGTAAATAAAGGAATTGATCCTTCAAGGACCTATTAGTAACCTGCTATGTCTAAAGCATGGCATTGCTGATTGGAATAGAGGTTACAAATATGTACCTTTAATTATAGGATTGCTCATAACATAGACTGATCTGCAACTGGAACAAGTAGAAACCATATGATCAAGAATAATGCTGCCACACCATTTCAAGGGATCTAACTGCACAAACCTGTTAATTATTAAGTGTAGATGCAACCATTAAGGTGATGCAAACAACATTGATTCTGAACTATTGCAATCTGATTAAAAGAAGAAAGAGTACATACGTGATTGGAATTCAACTCAAAATATTTCATACATATATTTAGATTGTCCAAAACTCCAAATACAACAGTAAAATTCATAATCCAAGTGATTGAAGGTGCTCGCTTGCCTCAACCCTGTACAGATCATCAATCAAGACATCTTGTCTTAGTTCTTGTGGCGTGACGTTAAAATCTCTTCTTCTTCTTCTTCTTCTTCTTCTTAAATTGGTCAATTCCTGGGATTGTTGGAAAGCATTGGGATGCTTGCAATCTGGCTCAGTCCAATATTCCCAAGGACTGCCAAACTCTCTTTCTTCATTTCCCACTTTTTTCTTCATGCAATGAGCATCCCAGGAACATATATGGGTCTCTTCCAAGCTACATTCCATTTTTTCATCATCATCAAGTGGCTGGTTGTCTTGAAAAATTATGCTTTCTAGTCCACCATTTAACTGCCCCCATTTTGCCTCCATTTGCTTCATTAAGTGGCTGACTATCTTGTATAATTACATTTGATGGTCCATCATTGAGTTGCTCTATTACACCTTCAATTTATACTTCTTCATTCAATGGAACATGTAAGATTGGGTCTTGTATCAAAGGACCACTAAATGACTTCAAAATCATTTTATTTTCATGATGATCTTCTGTTGCTTGCTCTTTCTCAGGTTCCCCATCAGATTCACATGGCTTAGAGGCTTTTCTTAACCTTCTAGTATTCCTGTTTGGTGCTTCTGCCTCTTCAGCCTTCTTCCTCTCTTCTCTTAGTCTCTTTGCCTGTGCTTTCCTTAACTTCTCATGTTCCTTAAATGCTTTTCTTTCTTCACCTAGCTTTTTCTTCTCTGTTATCTTCTCTTCTCTGATCCTTTGCCTCTTCAACTTGCTTTTGATGTTCAAATTTGGCTTGTTAACTCATCACTTGTCAAAAGGAGTTCCTGCTGCAAATTTTTAGGTAATGCACTCTTCCTAGACCTTCTTTTGGATGTTGCTATTGTGCAGCTGAATTTAGAGCCAGCTGCTGCATTGTAGTTTGAAGCATGACCTGATTTGTCTCAGGTGCTTGCTGTTGCACCTGATCTACAATTGGTTGGGGAGCATCAGTGGAATTGAAGGCAGTATGATTAGTGATTACCTGAGCCAGAGCATCTAGACCATTGCTAACTTCCTTGTTGGTTTGGTTCAAGCTCATCCCAGTACTGCAATTGAGGCGCAATATCATCATCCATGTCACTCACTGCATCTTCATGAGATTGTGCATTAGTTTGCTCCATCTGATCAGCAATAGGTTCAGCAGAAACCGCCTTCGAATTGAATGGCCCTTCTTAAAATCTGCAACAACATTTGCTGGAGTGCACCCCAGGGCAATTGATTGGCTAACAATTTAGCCATGTCTTCTTTTGTGGGCTCCACTAGCATCTTGGCATGCATTCTCTCTCTCTCTTTTTTTTTTTTTTTTTTTTTTTTTTTTTTTTGAGGGTAAGAATATAAATTTATAGATATAAAGTGAGTACATAAAGAACCCCTGAATAGGGTAGATTGGCAGAGTAAGAGCAGCACTTGAGTGCACCTATTTTATCTCTAGGGTGTGTACTAGTAGAGCTAGCAGTCGTCTTCGCCATCAAGTAGATACTATAGAGTCATCTTCTTCTCCACAATGAAGTGTACTACGGACTTAAACTAGTCTACTTCCACAGCTCCAAGAGGTTGATAGGCTCAGGAACAGTAAGAGTAAGAGTTACCTTATTTGCAGAGTACTTGCGTCGGAAGGCAAGAAATCATCTTTGTCACACCAGTGGCATTTGAAGTAGGCATAGAATCCAGTAATTCTTCCAATCCTATCAAGTCCCCTGTTATAGGCAGTTCCCATCTTTCTATGGTGGGATAAGGCCATTAGGGCAACCTCCATATTGAAGTAGATCTTAACTTTGTCAAGGCAGGCTGCTTGCCCCCCCAGAGCCACCTCGCACCGATGCTTCCACACCACCCAAAGAGCAATAGACACCAGAGAGGCCAAAATAGGGCAATGATCAGACACCATGATGATCATGGGCCAGTTGAGGTGGTAGGCGTCGAGCTCCAGTATAGGAGATATCCAGGACCAAAATGGTAAGATCTCAGGGCAAAAGAAGAGATGTTGCGTGGACTCACTAACTACACACCCCAAAGGGCACAGATCATTAGCGGAGATACCTCTTCGAAATAATGCCTCTTTGGTCAAGAGTCCCCCATGAAGGGCAGTCCATCGGAAGAATGTATTCTTCTAGAGCAAATAGACTTCTAGGAGTTAGCCAGAAGCTGAACAGTAGCTGGCCCATTGATCCCTAGCCTTAATATAGCTTTGAGAGGGGATACCCTATAGAGCGCATGATAGATATTGGCCACACAGTACCTTTGGGAGCCCAGGCATAACCAAAGTTCTTCAGGGTCCTCGACTCCCAAAACTCATAGACATTAGCCAATATCTCTCTAAATATTTTTCTGTCACCTTCACCTGTGCCATTCATCTTACTCTTAAACCTGGTCCAGGAGATCCACGTACCATTTTCCCAAAGATGACCCAATAGGAAAATTCCATGATTTTTCCACTTGACAAAGATTCGAGGGTGCACCATTGCCAAGGGAAGATGCTCTAGTCCCTAGACTCGCTCATTCCAGAAAACACTAATCCTGCCAGCATGTTGTGATAAGTCTGTGGGGGAACAAAGGGCTTGCACTGCCTTCCAAGCCTGGAGTATTTTCTCATGACTGGGGAGGTGCCAGGTGCAAGCTTGAAATCCCTAAAGGCAGCCCCAAGTTCATCTCTAGGTAGCGCAGGTTTACCTTTGAGCTTACATTTGCTAAACCAGTGTTTGACAAATACAAGAGTAGGGGAGGTGTCTCCATGTAGACACAGAAATTTGGCAGCTAGAGCTTGAGCTTGAGTGAAGGGGTCCTTACAGCCCAACCCACCTTCTTTTTCATCTCTACAAAGTTCAGACCATGCAACCTGAGCCAAGCCACCCCAGATAAATTTCCTAATAATGACCTGGATCTGATTATAGACTCCTTTTTGTGCCACCAACACTGAGGAGAAATAAACATGAGAGGCAGCTAGGATGCCATTAGCCACAGTGACTCGTCCTGACACAGCAAGTCCTTTTGCCGACTAGAGGCCAACCTTCTTTCGGAGGCAGTCCAACAGGGGGGACCATAATCCCTTAAGACTGTCAGAGAGGGAAAGTGGAAGGCCCAAGAGTTTCACCGTCCCTCCTGCTTCTATAACCGGGAAACCCAAGGCTCTAACACGAGGGTCAACATCAGATTCTAAGGCCCACATGATAGAACACTTATTTGGATTTAATTCAATTCCTGATATGACCTCAAAGGCACCAAGAATTTCTTGAAAGGACTGGAAGCTGTCATCATCAAATCAGAGAAACATAAAGGTGTCATTTGCATACTGCATGATAGTGAGCTTGTTATCTAGATCAGGGAGAGTGAGGCCATGTAGAGCACCTTCAGAGATCCTGAGGTTCACCATCCTGGTAAGCATATTAGCCATAATAAGAAATAGATAGGGGGCAAGGGGACACCCATCTAATACCTCTCCTGAGATCAAAGAGGCCAGAGGGTTCTCCATTGATAAGCACAGAGGCAGAGGCCAATCTATTCATACCCAAAGAGATATTGATAAATTGTCGATCAAATCCTATCTCCCTCAGGGCCTCCCATCTAAGAGAATCATATGCCTTCCTAAAATCCATCTTGATGAGCACACAATTCTGCCTTGATACCCTGGTCCAGTGCAACCCCTCTCGAGCAACTAGGTAGTTATCCAGGATGTACCTGTTTGGAAGAAAGGCAGACTGCTCCCTACCAATGATTCTGCTCAGAACGGGCTTTAAGCGGTTAGCAAGCACTTTCTTATAACTTTATAGAGAGCATTGGTCAATGCTATAGGCCTCCATTCACCCAGAGCTTGAGGTCTTGGGACTTTGGGCACCAGAGTGATGAACCCTGCTGCTAGAGATGGGTGCAGTGTTTGTGTGGCCCAGGCACCCCTAACTGCTTTGAGGAAGTGAGGACCCAATATGTCCCAGAATTCTACAAAGAACTCAGGAGGGAATCCATCAGGACCTGGGGATTTTCCTGAAGCCAAGGAACATAGTGTCTTGTAGATTTCATCATTTGTCGGAGGTTGTAAAAGGGCTTGATTATCAGCATTAGTGACTCCCATAGTCCAATCCATCTTTGCCAGCCATTGAGAAATCTACAATCTATATGATGAGGGGAGGAGCTCTTCCTTGAATTGGGATTGGAAATCTTCCTTTATAAATGTTTTGATTTCAGCCGGATTTGTCAAGACATTCTGAAATTTGTCTTTGATAGATGTGATACTGTTTTCGGCTAGCCTAGCTCCAGCCATTTGGAAAAAGCACTTGGAGTTTTCATGATCAAGTTCGGCATACCATTTTGTTTTGGATCGTATTGCTGCTCCCTTTGCTTCTTCCTCTTCAATTGCTTTAGCTTTACCTTCAAGTTCTTCCTCTCGGGAGTGCATAGCTTGATTAAACGGTCGTCAAATAGACACTGTTTAACCTCCCTGAGTTCGTTGTAGACCGACTCTTTTTCTCGCTTAAAATTCAAGGCTCTGTTCTTGCCTCAAGTTTTTATCCAAGCCTTCATGGAATTGAGCTTATGGACCCAAGCTTTCATGGAGGGAAGGGTAGTCACCCCGTTGCATAATGTGCCAAGAAATTCCCTAAAAGGGTTGCAGAAAGCCTTCTTCCCCAGCCATGAAGTATTGAATTTAAAAGGGACATTACCATTTTTCCTTGAAGTAGGGATGTCTTCTAAGACCATTTTTTGGGGGACGTGATCCGAGTGTGAGAATGCTGCCTAGTGGCGTGACGTTAAAACTACTATCTATCTATCTATCTATCTATCTATCTATCTATCTATCTATCTATCTATCTATCTATCTATCTATCTATCTATCTATCTATCTATCTATCTATCTATCTTCTACGTAACACTTATCCATAAAGCTTGCCGTTTTGTTGGCCACGTAGAATCTGTCCAGCAGGCAGTACACCCTCTTTTGACCTTTTTGTTTGTTAGACTAGGAAAATGTAGTATTAGAGGGAGGTACTAAGGAGAGACCCACCGTATTTAGAAGCGAATGCCATGAGTGCTCCTCCTCTGCTTGCAAATTCCTGTGCAGCCCTACTTTTTGGTCCCACACGTCTGTCATGTTCAAGTCCCCCATTATCTAGTTTTCAACCATATTCTCATGTTGGGATATCCAGCTCTCAATCCCCTTCCACATAACTGCCCTCTCAGCTAGTTCATTGGAAGCGTACACATTAAGAAGCCCCCATTGACAATTTTGGCCTTCAAAGATAACTATCTGCCACCTGCCCCCAGGACTTGCAAACGAGCATTTTTGCCCATGTCCTTTCCAAAGAATGCACGTGCCCCCCTTGGTACCTTGGGCAGCACAGCTAAAAGATGCGTAACCACAGCCTACCCAATTACCAAGAGATTTGGCCTCGAAGTCCGGTAGTCTGTGTTCTTGTAACATGACGATATTTGCCTGCATGGACCTGACAGCTGCTAGGACTCTAGCACTTTGAGTATCCCTTTGATGCCACGCAAGTTCCATGCTACTATAATCATTAATGAGGGGGGTGATTGTTTCTTAATGTTTCGCCCCAAACCGAGCCTAAAGGCAAGAGAGACTCCCAGATAGACCAGAGCTTGGCTAGATAGACAAAAGAATTCCACGAGTGGGCAACCAATGGAATATTTCTTAAAAAGCATGACTTGGCAAATAAATGCCACGCTTGATAGACAGAAGAGTGCCAGTGGGCAACCATTGGAATATTTCTTAAAAAGCATGACTCGGCAAATAAATCCCACACTTGATAGACATAGGAGCACCACGAACGGGCAACCATTCGAATATTTCTTAAAAAGCATGACCACCTGGCAAATAAATGCCATTCTTGATAGACATAGGAGTACGACGAGCGGGCAACCATTTGAATACTTCTTAGAGGGCATGGCTTGGCAAATAAATGCCATATTTGATAAGTGGGGCATAGCGAGAGAATCTCTTATGAATGTACTACCATTCTAACATTCTTTAGAAGGACATCAAGGTGAAAAAAAAGACCCCATGGATTGACAAATAAGTGCCATTGATATGTGTTTCTAATATTGTTCCAAGAGGCAATGTGAGGAGAAAGTAAATATCTTGATTGACCCATGGCTCCAATATTGTTCAATAATGAGTCATTCATTCCCGATGTCCAAATCATTCATAATATCCATTTGGGGTAGCACTTGGTTCGATATGAGATGATACTTTCAGCTTTATTAGAGCAGAGCAGAGGGAACCCAATAATGTTCTTAGAGTGCCCCAATAAACAGAGCCAGATATCATCAGAGGAATTGATTTTGTCTATCACATAATTTATTAGCCAAAACTTGAATAGAACCAAGACATCAGTAGGTAGCTTAATAATGTAGGCCGAACTCCAAGAAGCCTACATGCTGTGATTTGAACTCCAAAGGAAGATTTGAAGCCACAGAGATGGACATTCACAAGCGAGAGTAGCCCACATACTAGAAAAAACCTGATAACATAGAAGAATCGGACAATCATCTCCAGAAAACATATATTATATGAAGCCATAAGCTATATAGATAGCAAATACAAAATGCCAAAAGGCTGTTTTGATGTGGACAATGTGCATCCCAGCAAACTAACAACAAGCATCCCAGCAAACTATCAGCAGAAGACTGCTTACTACCATACATCAGAAGGTATTTATCAGCCGAATACATATAGAGCCTGAAACAAAAGATATAGGTTCCTTCTTCCAGCCTCTGCCAGAAGGAACAAAGCCATAGGTTGTTCAAAAACTTAGCCATAGAGCCATAGAGAGATGGCTTGCTACCCTCCATCTGAGAATGCTCCAATAGAGCCTTAGCCATAGAGGCTTCGAAGTGATGCATATCTGATTTCTTGCTAATTCCCTTCTCCTCAGCCAGCCTGTCTGTTGCTCTAGTGTAGGATATTGCAAAATTTCTGCCAGGTCATCTATAAGCATCTGGACATAAGCCCCCCGCATGTTCATAATCCAATCGCAGCTGAGGCATGTGAGGAGCTGTTGCACAGGGGGTTCGCACAACCTGCCAAGCCAACTTCAAGTAAAGTGGTAGGTGGTCTGAGTCGATCTCTTCATCCCTATTAGTTGTTCCCACCTGGAAGTGCTTGACGACATGCATATCCTGCTCAGGCACCAACACATAGTCCACCACACTAGATCCTCCCCACGGTTTTCCCTGTCTACAAGTGCTCTTTATTGGGGTGGGCCCGACCCTTTGTGCCGATCCATTGCAGGTTACCAGTCAAAGATACCACGAGCAAAAGCAATTATCTACCATAGCGCGTGACTGATTGTCATCGATGTCGTGGCCAAGCTCCTTCCGGGGCGCTTGGTGCAATATATCATCGATCAAGGGATCAAATCTCATGGGTTGTTCTACCCGGTGTGCGCATTGAAGTCTCCAAGGAGTATGACCTTTGCCCAACTTCTTATCTTTGCCGTATGTCATCATATAGATCGACATAGGGGTCCAAATTATCCACATCCGAGTGGGTGTGATAGAAGTTGCCTTACGCATGTGGAAAGTAGCGGTACGCCACAAAGAGGGGTCTGCACTCTGCGGTTTTGCACACCCCACAAGTAATCGGGGGTTGTGCTTGTGCGTCTTGAACAAGGAGATTGACTGTGCCAAGGCGTTCGATAGTAGCGAGCAACTCCCCATGCCCCCGCTTTCTGTGCAATCATTGAAGATTGAGTAGCGGTATCTGGCAAGTCGGGGTATCCCCGTGTCTTGCATGCTCCCATGTTTCCATAAGGAAGATGAGATCCATATCTGTGGCAACGAG